>CM061750.1:343979668-344399678 GCA_030979885.1 Lolium multiflorum | reverse complement strand
TGTCATGGAGAGGTTTGTATTTACAAGAAAGTGAGTGGGAGCTCTGTAGCATTCCTGATATTATATGTAGATGACATATTATTGATCGAGAATGATATAGAACTATTAAGCAGTGTAAAAGGTTATTTGAATAATAGTTTTTCAATGAAAGACCTTGGTGAAGCATCGTATATATTAGGCATCAAGATTTATAGAGATAGATCAAGGCGCCTGATAGGGCTATCACAGTACATATCTGGACAAGATTCTAAAGAAGTTTAGAATGGACAAAAGTAAAGGGTTCTTACCTATGTTACCGGAGCAAGGTCTTGAGTAAGACTCAAGGACCGGCCACGGCAGAAGAAAGAGAAAGGATAGATATCCCCATGCCTCGGCGATGGGATCTATCATGTATGCCATGCTATGTACTAGACCGGACCTGGCACATCATGGTAGTTTGACTACTTCGGATATCAAAGTGATCAGGGAATGGAACCTTTGGACAACGGTCAAGAATATCTCAGAAGTACTTGAAAAGAACTAAGGATATGTTTCTTTGTTATGGAGGTGACCAAGAGCTCGTTGTGAAATGGTTACACCGATGCTAGTTGGAACAACGATCCCGATGACTCTAAGTCACAATTCAGGTACGTGTTTATATTGAATGGTCTTGCAGTAAGGTGGGGAGCAGGCTCGAGCGGTGCACGGTGGTGAAGTCTTCAACGAAATCTGAATACATAGCGGCTTCAGAGGCTTCATCGAAGCGGTATGGATGAAGAGAGGTTCATTGTAGGGCTCGGTGTGGTTCCGAGTGCATTGGACCCATTAATCATTTACTGTGATAACATGGGTGCCATCGCCAATGCACAAGAGCAAAGGTCACACAAGAGGCTGAAGCATATCAAGCTGCGTTACCACTCGATTCGCGAGTACATCGAAGATGGAGAAGTAAAGATTTGCAAAGTACACACTGATCTGAATGTAGCAGATCCGTTGACTAAAAGCTCTCCCTAGGGCAAAGCATGACCAACACGAGAATGCCATGGGTGTTAGGTATATTACAATGTAATCTAGATTATTGACTCTAGTGCAAGTGGGAGGCTGAAGGAGATATGCCTAGAGGCAATAATAAAATGGTTATTATTTATATCTTTATGTTTATGATAAATGTTTATATATCATGCTATAATTGTATTAGCCGAAACATTAGTACATGTGATATGTAGACAACAAGAAGTCCCTAGTATGCCTCTTAAACTAGCTTGTTGATTAATGGATGATTAGTTTCATAATCATGAACATAGGATGTTATTAATAACAAGGTTATATCATTATATGAATGATGTAATGGACACACCCAATTAAGCGTAACATAAGATCTCGTCATTAAGTTATTTGCTATAAGCTTTCGATACATAGTTACCTAGTCCTTATGACCATGAGATCATGTAAATCACTTATCACGGAAAGGTACTTTACATCAAACGCCTTTGCGTAAATGGGTGGCTATAAGGTGGGATTAAGTATCAGGAAAGTATGAGTTGAGGCATATGGATCCAAAGTGCGATTTGTCCATCTAGATGACGGATAGAGATATACTACGGGCCTCTCGGTGGAATGTCGTCTAATGTCTTGCAAGCATATGAACCCAGAGTTCATAAGAGACCATACCACGGTGCAGTGAGAGTACTTGTCGAGAGCGAGGTTGGGAACAAGGTACAAGTGTCTAGAAAGATCAAACCTCGGACAAGTAAAATATCGCGTGTGAGGGAATTGGTATTGTATGTGAATGGTTCATTCGATCACTAAAGTCATCGTTGAATATGTGGGAGCCATTATGGATCTCGGGATCCCGCTATTGGTCATTGGTCGGAGTGAGTACTCAACCATGTCGCATAGTTCACGAACAACCGTAGGGTGACACTTAAAGTTGGATGTTGAAATGGTAGAACTTGAATATGAATATAGAATGGTTCGGAGTCCCGGATAAGATCCCAGGACATCACGAGGAGTGAATGGTCGGAGAATAAGATTCATATAGGATGTCATTTTATGTGAATTAAAATGTCGCGGAAGGTTATGGAAGGTTCTAGAAAGGTTCTAGAAAAAGTCCGGAAGAAACCACCAAAGGAAGGTGGAATTTTATGGGACTCCACCTCCATAACAGCCAACCTAGTGGGGAGGTCCCAAGTGAATTTCCACGGCCAGAAGCGACCACCCTATGGGAGGTGGAACTTCCCGCCTCTAGTGGGAGTCCTAACTTGTAGGTTTCCCCTGCATATGGAAGGTTTTTGGTTCGGTCTTATTCGGAGACTTGGAGACCAACTCTTGGGGATCCACCTATATAATGAGGGCCAAGGGAGGGCCGGCCACCCCAGGCCCACAAGAGCAGCCGCCCCCACCCAGGTGGCCGACCCATGCCGCTCCCAAACCCTAGCCTTTCTCCTCCATAACTCCCACAGTAGCTTTAAGCGAAGCTCAGCCAGGACTTCTCCACCCACCACCAACACCCGCAGCCAGTCGTCTTCTGTCAGTTCAAGAGGAGCTACTGCCCGTGCCGGCTGGGCAGGGAGGTGGACCGTGTCTTAATCAACAATAGAACGTGTGGCCAGGAGTGCCGGAGAGTGCTTTTGCCGTTCGTGAGCGCCGGAACCGATCGTGATCAAGATCTTCTACGCTTTTGAAAGCGGCAAGTGAGCGTCTACCGTAGCAACAAGAGCCTCCTCTTGTAGGCTTTGGGAATCTCTTCAAGAATTGAGACTCGATACCCCGCCGTTGCCTACGTGTTCTAGATTGCATCTTAGCTTGGATTGCGTGTTCGCGGTAGGAAATTTTTTGTTTTCTATGCAACGTTATCCTACAGATTGGTGGATGGTCGGTGGAGATGTACCTCTCTCGTGTCGTCCCCTTCCAAAATAAAGGAGGTAGGGGTGGCGTTCTGCTGCCAGTTGCCTCCAATCAGGCTACAAACAAGTACTTGATTCTCCACCGACGGTCTTCACCAACTGGTCGTGCCCCGGACCCTGGATTGAAGGGGATACGGTCGTGCACGTCCACAAACATCACCCCGTGGGGCTTCAAGGGAGCATGTTGCGAGGATCCGCTTTCAGCTAACATCACCGGACATGTCGAAGTTGTGATTTTCATGGTGTTGACAGAGGCGGGAAATGTAAAGACGACTATGATTCGAAGACCAGAAGGTAACAATGGAGGCGGGATCCCAGATGCGATGGAGACTTTGCTTCATGTGATCCTGTGCGGGCTTGGCTTTGGGACTCTTCCTGTCCAAACCGCGCATGTGGTGCCCGCAAGCCTCATGATTGGTGATTTGCAGCAGCGACCTCGGAAATTGGGGGTGGCAGCATGGGGGACTTCAGTTTTGGTAGTGCTTGTCGAGTACCGTAGTCAAGATTTTCAGGGTGGAAAATCCAATGTTTGCCCTTTATTGGTTGGATGTGGCAATGACCTTGTTGAAGACATTATTTTGGGAACTCAGACATCCTTCAGGTTGAAAAATTAAGATCTTAAGTCGGGCAATGGCAATGTTTGCGCATTGTTTTTTCTTGGAGGGGTTGCTTTTTGGAGAATCTCTTTTTAGTTCGGTGTTGACTTTGGTGATGGTTAGAGTGTTGAGGGTGCGAGTAATTAATCACCATGGTGGGGTATTTTTTTTGGCTGTGTGTATCATTTATATCTTTGAGCATCTTGCTGGTGCAGAATTGCAGATGCCTGTGTAATTTTCTATTTGCTCGATATTAAAATACTACCTCCGTCCATTTTTAGATGTCAAAAATTTGTCTAAATTCGAATGTACCTAGACATTTTTTAGATATAGATACATCCAAATTTAAATGAACCACTAGACATCTATTAACGGATGGAGGGAGTATCTCTTTTATAAATAATGTAATAATGTAATACTAACAGGGGCCCGTTAATCTGTTAATCGAGGCCGAGCGCAAGTGGGCTCATTTGGGCCTAAGTTGATTGAATTTTCCATTTGCCCGTGTGGCTCTCGGGAGTAGGGAGAGCCAACAACCAAAAGAGACAAATGCTGCCGCCGCCGCCGCAGGGAGCAATGGCCACCGGCGCCGCCAACCACGCCGTCCCCTGCTCTGCCGGTCGTCCGACGAAGAGGAACCAGCGGCGCAACCCTGCTTCCCTCTCCGTGCGCGCGTCCAGCGACGCCAACAGTAAGGACCACTCTGATTATCCCCACCCTCTACCTCTCCAGAATTTGTCCCGTCCATGGCTTCACGGCTGCGTTTCCTTCCGTCGATGGCCGCAGCGGTGACGCTGCTTGACTATGGCGCGGGCAACGTCCGCAGCGTGCGCAACGCCATCCGCCACCTCGGCTTCAACATCCGCGACGTGCGGAGCCCCGAGGACATCCTCTCCGCCGACCGCCTCGTATTCCCCGGGGTCGGAGCCTTCGGCTCCGCCATGGATGTCCTCACCCGCACAGGCATGGCCGACGCGCTTCGCGAGTACATCCGCAGGGACCGCCCCTTCCTTGGAATCTGCCTCGGCCTTCAGCTGCTATTCGACTCCAGCGAGGAAAATGGCCCGGGTAAGGCAGATAAGAGCATTCTACTTGCTTGAGAACATGTTACTGAGCATGAGCTGATAGTGCACTCGCTACTGCAGTAAGCGGCCTTGGTGTGATACCTGGAGTTGTCAGGCGATTCGATTCTTCCGAGGGTCTCATAGTGCCTCACATTGGATGGAACGCCCTCCAGATTAACAAGGATACACAGCTGCTGCAAGGAGTTGATGGCCACCATGTGTACTTTGTTCACTCCTATTACGCTCCACCTGTAAGGAGCAACTCCATTTAGATGTTTCCTCTTGCTGTGGACTCGGAAATTTGACTTGTGTCTTTCTTTCTATGTGCTTAGTCGGATGCGAACAGAGACTGGATTTCGTCCACATGCAACTATGGCCAGAGCTTCATATCATCTATCTCGATGGGCAACATTCAGGCAGTCCAGTTTCACCCAGAGAAGAGTGGAGGTAAAATATGTAGTTTAATAGTGAATATACATGACAAATATTCATAATTAATGTTATAATGTGGATATAATATTGTAAGTTATTGAGTTCTGATAGCTTGACTTGCCTGAATCTTTTAAGTTCCTACTGCAGAGTAATGTATTCATTCTAGGATTTCCAGCGTACATTTACTATATTCTTTTGTTTCGTGCAGCTACTGGACTTTCCATTTTTGAAAAGTTTCTCAGTCCCAACTCTTCAGGGGCAAAGGTAATCATCATGTGGGGATTTACTTTTTGCAGTTCATTTTTCATTTTTTAGCATATATTCACAAATATCTGCAATGCAGGTCCCATCTCATAAAAAAGCATCAAAACTTGCAAAGAGAGTAAGCTCTTTATTCCCAAGTGTTTCATCACAGTTTCCATTGCCATCTCGAACACAGGTTTACTTTCTGATCATACTTGTTGCCTTGAAATTTGCAGGTGATAGCATGCCTTGATGTTCGGTCAAATGATAATGGGGATCTTGTGGTGACAAAAGGTGACCAGTATGATGTAAGAGATCATAGTAGTAGCAAAGAGGTACCAAACTTTATCGCTGATCCTAAGAGTATCAAAACTTTCTAAGTTGGCTGCTTAGGGCTAATTCCAAGTTGGCAGCTTAGGGCTAGTTCTTATTAACTTTTTAGGGATAGTTAGTTGAAATGGTTTGGAAAATATTTCATAGTTCTACAAAAACATAATCATTATGTACCTGAATATCTTTGTATGCTTATAGGTGAGAAACCTTGGCAAGCCAGTGGAATTAGCAAGTCAATACTACATAGATGGGGCTGATGAGGTACTTCTCTACATACTGTTATATTTTAATTTAACGTTATCTGACACCATTAATATGAATTCCCTTTAGGTCAGCTTCTTGAATATAACAGGTTTCCGTGCCTTTCCATTGGGTGATTTGCCAATGCTAGAGGTTTGTTTTTTGTTTTTGTAACAATTGATTTTTTCAACTTACTTGCTTTTATCTGGTAAAGTGACATGTTTGTACAATTGGTAGGTACTACGTTGTGCATCTGAAAAAGTTTTTGTGCCACTTACAGTTGGTGGGGGTATAAGAGACTTCACAGATGCAAGTGGAAGGTTAGCTCCTCTCCAATTCTTAGCCAACAGTGCTACTGCTATACATACATCTCTTTTTCATACGATTGAACTGTGATGGAGGCCATCACATGAAGGTCAGCATGTATGGCCCAGCCCACATAGTAGATATCATCGTGTGTGGAGTCATTACATTTTTGAGCAAATGTTGATCCCTGCCGGATTAACAATATATATTCCAGTTGACTTGATGATGTAATTTTTATAGCAGTACCCAGAGTTCCCCGATTTTATTCCTTTATGTTCCAATCTCTTGTTGGTGTTAATCCGTCTGCTATCTTATTTATTGGTACTATGGCCTACTTACTACTCTCAATGTATCATATTTTTATGTTCCTCCTGTCCAACCGCACCCCAACATTTTCTGGGGTGATATTGATGCTAGTCAATACCAATAAATCAGCTACGAAGAATAATGATGTTAATTTAATCTCTTCTCAGATACTATTCAAGCTTGGAAGTGGCATCAGAATATTTTAGGTCTGGCGCTGACAAGATTTCAATTGGAAGTGATGCTGTTTTTGCTGCTGAAGCCTATTTACAGATTGGTGTATGTATTCTTATTTCCCCCACAATTTGCAGCTAATTCCCCATAACATAATTCCTTCCTGTTATCAGGTAAAGACAGGGAAAAGCAGCTTGGAGCAGATTTCTAGAGTATATGGAAATCAGGTTTATTTTTATTTATCTCCCTTTTGTGTTTGTGTTTATACTAGCATTTCATTATCATGGAAATTAATATTGTGAACAATTGAATAAATTCATAAACAAGTTCTCGTTCCGCCAACCATATTCCAAGAAACCTGAATCGAACTCCAGCGATCTTTTTTTAAGACCAAACTCCAGCTATCTTTCCCTAACCGACGAAATTATGCATTGATGATCGATCCTCTTCAACATTTTCATTGCAAAGGAAAGTACGCTTGGAATAATTTTATAATTAGTCCGCACTATTAGTTTTTTCACGTAACATCATAAAATTATTATGTGCCTGACCCTAATTTGTTTACGCTTACCATATTTAAATATAGGGAAAGCCTTCTTAATCTTTTTTTAAGACCAAACTCCAGCTATCTTTCCTTAACCGACAAAATTATGCATCGATGATCGATCATCTTCAACATTTTCATTGCATAGGAAATTACGCTTGGAATTATTTTCATAAGTAGTCCCCATTATTAATTTTTCCATGTAACATCATAAAATTATTATGTGCCTGAGCCTAATTTGTTTCCACTAAGCACATTCGGTCCTTCCCTATGGTCAACAACTGGGACCCTTAGCTCCATCAATTTTTACTTTGTAGAATTCTGAATTGAATTGTTTTCAATTAATGAACTCTGATTTGAAACTCATGAAGTGTGTTTATGTCTATTTCAGATGAAGGACCTGTTTTTTTTTCAATAATTTGCAGAATAGTTAGATAACCTGTTAATCATTCGTGGTAACGAAGCTTTTTCTCATCTCAGGCTGTAGTTGTAAGTATTGATCCCCGAAGAGTATATGTCAAAAGTCCAGATGAGGTGCAATTTAAAACTGTGAAAGTGTCCAGTAAAGGTATGCTTGCATATATTCCTTGAAATCAACATTCGCCTTTTAAATGTTCTCACATTTCCTGTACTTCTTCAGGTCCATTAGGTGAAGAATATGCATGGTACCAGTGCACGGTGAGTCCCTTTAACTGCTTTCACTGTTTTGATTTATCATTCTCATCATATGCCATTCATGCATTTGGGTATCATCATACAAAGATTTATTTAGTACCTATCTCAATACTTATGAAAAAGATTTAGACTAGCCTGTTCAAAAAAGGGTGATCCCTTTCATGTATTTCATAGTACAATCTTCTCAGGTACAGGCAGTATGTGTGCGACGTGTTCATGTCTCATATCTAGTACCAGAATATAAGATGTTTTGATAGGGTATTTTAGCCTACCAAAACATCTTATATTTAGGAACGGAGGTAGTTGCAATTAAGATACTAGATCTTTCTCAGTAAAATTTTGGTGTCTCTGTTTTTTGCATGATATACCTTTACTGTCTTTGTTTTCTTCTTATCTACCAGTATAATCGTCTATCTATTTTTGTTCCAGGTAAGTGGTGGGCGTGATAGCCGGCCTATAGGAGCATATGAGCTAGCACAAGCTGTGGAAGAATTGGGCGCGGGAGAAATACTGCTGAACTGCATTGATTGTGATGGTATGCTGAATATTGTTTTTATGCCAGTACAACAAAGCTTGGATACAATATGTTTCATCTTGTTATGTCCTGCCTAATAACTGGTTGAAACTTAATCTCTTGCTCAAGCCTCTGAAGCGGTATCAAGAATCTTGTAATTAATTTGTCAGTACTTTTCATCAAGCTGGCTTATGCTTTTACCAAACATTCATAAAGCTACATTTTTTTAAATTAGAAACACATAAGTGGAACATTCTTAATAAACAGGGTGTACCTATCACAAAATAGAGTTATGGCATACCCCTTTTATAGTCAACGGAGGACTATGGAGGCTAAAGGCTAAATTTTTTTTCGAAATGGGGGAAATATCACGATGCACATGGCTTTTTTTGTTAGATTATTCACAACACCTTAGAAGAGCAATACAAAAGATCAAACTCGAAGCCACCTTGCTAAGGAGAGGGATGAAGGGGTGACAACCAACTCACATCATCCAAAAACCAAATGCCTTCCTGGGCCCCAATAGCAGATGAGGCATCAGTCAAGCAGACTCTGTTGGCCAACGCACACACCATAGAAGCTGCTACCGCTGTCTTCCTCGACTCCATCTTCAAGAGAGATCATCGCATTGACCATGCCAGGCCTGCCATCGATGCCACCACGGCGTCGGACGACTCCACCATCCTGCGCGCGTCCATCACACTGCATCGTCTCCGAGACACCCCGCACCATGCGCGGCGACTCGATGACGCCGACACGGCAAAGCACACTACTCCACCTCGCACCACCACCATCCGTTCCGCTCCAAAAACGATGCCCCCCAGTAGAACGGCGTTGCGCCGCCATCGTCCGATCCGGGAGACCCAGGTCTAGGGTTTCTGGAGCACCCAGCAGACTGCAGAGACAATGCCTTCAACAAGGTAACGACGAAGAGCGCCGCCATCATCCGCCATGACCGAAGTCCGGCCGGCTTTCCACGGTGCGCCTCGCCATCGGGAGCTAGGCGACGGATCGCGAGATCCGCCAGGCTAGCCACACAACTGGCTGATCTCCTCCGGCGAAAGAAGACCACCACCGCGGTGCCACGGTCAGCAGCACCGGACGCCCGCCACCAGGTCGACGCCGTCACCGCCATCCAGGCTGCCGCCCTTGGTGCCGTGGTCCCAGACCTGCAGGAGGAGCAGCACGAGATCCGCACCCATCACTGCCCGCCCGGTGAGGCCGAGGCGAGGAAGGGAGGAGAGGGCCGCGCCGCCAACGCCAGGTGCCGGGACCATCCCCCCGGCGCGGAGCGTGCCTCGCCGCCGCCCAGGACCGCGCGGTCCGCCGCCCATCACCGGCTTCGCCGGTGGCAACCTCAGGGGACGACGAGGAGAGGGGGTGGGGAAGGCGGGGGGGGGGGGGGGGGGTAGGGTTCCGCCCCTGAGTCGCCTAGAGGAGACGACCCGGGCTGGCCTGTATTTTCATAGTTACCGGGCTAAAGACTGATTACACGCCTGGTCCATGCTTTGGTTATTGGCTAGTCTGGTTGGTCAGAGTCTGTCGAATGGAACGAGAACTCATTAAATTGTACTTCTGGGATAGTTATGTGCGAGAAGTGAAGGACTTGCGGTGCTGTGAAAGCACTTTTGAAAGTGTAGTTTTGTGGTACTGTAGTTTAGTCAAAGTATGTGTAGTTGCATGAAATCTGCTATATGGTTTTCTTTTGGCGATCTTGATGTTCTATTTTGGAGTTTATTTATGGTTCCATGTGTGATTGGGTACTTAATGTTGAGTTTACTGTATTTCTTGTATATATCATCTGAAGTATACAAGTGAACTTATCGTCATCATTACATCAACATTGTTTATATAAGTTATGCACAACTACTGTTTTGGATTACCATTGGACTTTGTAGATATAGTGTATAACTTGTACGGAGCATCATATAATTTTCTTACATTACATGTACCTTGTGAATTTGTTGCTTGTGCTTTAGTGTTGTAAAACCATTTTGTATTATGCCATTTTATCTTGCAGGTCAGGGATGTGGATTTGACATTGATTTGATCAAAATGGTATCGGATGCTGTGACAATTCCTGTCATCGCAAGCAGTGGTGCTGGTTCCGTGGAACATTTTTCTGAAGTCTTTGAGAAAACAAATGCTTCGGCTGCTCTTGCTGCTGGCATTTTCCATCGGAAAGAGGTATTGTTTCGTTTGAACAAATCTTGCCATCTTCTCCTAATAATGTATACATCACTATCCATTATCTCAGTGTTGTTAATATGTTGCGCGTTCCACAAAGGCCATGAGGTTGTATTCATTCATATCCACAGTATGTTAAAACTCCTTGCCCATCCTGAATTCTAAAATGGGTGATTTCTTCGAACAACTGTACTTTTCTTTGGGTCCTAATTGTTCTGTCAATCAGCTTACTGAACACATTCTTGATGGTGTAAAATCAGCACCTGTTATTGGGTTTGAATTTGACACCTCAAACTCTTGCTTTGATACAGGTTCCTATCCTAGCAGTGAAAGAGCACCTGGAAGATGCTGGTGTGGAGGTCAGAATGCAGTAATCTAAGATGGACTAGTGCAACATAACGCGGAAAACCTCTCATTTGTTGGAACTTTTTGTCAGATGTTGTAACAGTTGTATATCGGGAGCATGTGTGGCACAGTGGCGGTGCATAGAATGCGGACTTGAAATGTTATTTCAGAATAAATCAATAAGATGATACTTGAGAACTCCAGTCTTGCCTTTTCCTGTTCATTCCAACTTAACCCTTCCCTCTCGGCGGTTGCCCTGCATGCGGATGTCGCCAGAACTTTTGAGGAACAAGGGCAGCCATGTTGTGCTCGGAGAAGTGGGCATGCCAAGAACCGAACAATCAGTAGAACGGTTTATGCCACACTGATAGACTGGCGCACTGCTGGTACCAGAAACAGTGCGCACAGTTGCTCGTGGTTTACTTCCGTACTTACATGCCACATCAGATTAGATATGGCGTTCCATTGGTAGAAAAGTCTGTTGGCTATTGGTTGAAACGTTTTGAGCTGGAATCTGATTCTTAGGATTCCCAAAACACATAATTGGAGTGATACATACTTTTAAGTCCACTAGCAAAAGTGCCCGTGCGTTGCACCGGGATTAAAAAAACAGTTGTTGACCATGCAAAATTGATGATGTGCGTGAAGCGTTGCCGAGATCATGCTCCGCAGCTACTCTTCGCGCTAACATTAGCTGCCTCCATCGCCGTCGGTTCATAAAGGAGACGAGACCTTGTTGTGCTTGTGGTGACACAATGTCCGCTTCGACTATGTGAGCTCACTGTGTTAGGCTTGTGCTCGTGCAATGTCTGCTTCGACTATGTGACCTTGTTGTGGGGTCGATGAACACGGTGTGCTTCCTAGTTGCATTTAGGATCTTAATGGAGAACCTAGACGTGATAGCTTTCGAGCAACGATCGATGAACGACCGGTTGATGAAGACAACAACGAAGTCCGCCAAATAGGAACAACGACATTTAGGCTAGCAATGTTGCTGATTGAGCTAGACAACAAAGGAGTTTTTTAGTTGTCGGAGCGAGCAAGGTACAACTTAATTTGATAGCCCTAGAAGCGGAGACGGAGCGAGTTAAGCGCCGACGCTGAAGAGCCGAGCAACGACCGGAGGGCGGTGGCGCCAATGGAGAGTTCGAGACCTGGGCAACAAAAACAAAGCAGCTTTGCTAAAATTTGCACCTTACAAATTGGCATAAATTAGAAGATGATTTTTTAAGGCGAATGAAACCTGCAGCTAGATTTGCTAAAAGAACACAATTCTGCAACACACACAAACACACCTCAGCTAGCTACCTTTGGTCAATTTTCCCAAACACATCTAGCAGCAAGTCAAGTCTCCAGTGCACGCACTTGAACACCACCAGAAGCCCAGACATCTCGTCCATCTCGCACCTGCAACCCGCTGTGTGAGTAGCAGCGCCTTCGCAGTGGCGGACCCAGCCCAAAAATCTAGTGGGGGCCTTAGTGAGTGGGGGCCTTATTACTTGGCTAAGTGGGGGCCCATATAGTAAAATAGTAGGCTTCAAAGCTGTAAAAGCAAAAATTGACTGGGGGCCTAGGCCCCCACTGGGCTCAACGTGAGTCCGCCCCTGCGCCTTCGGCCAGAAGGACGACCACCAGCTGCTGTGTTTCCATGCCGATTCAGTTCTACTGTGTTCCCTAGTTCGTCGGATGTGTACGGCAGACGGCAAACGCCAAGCGGCGATCAAGCTGCGGCTAACACTATCAAAACTGTTATGGGCAGCGTAACCCTAGACAAGGGCCGCGATCTTCTTTATATAGCAACAGGACATACAACGTATAATACAAGGACTCTGTCTACCAACAGAGATATACACGGTATACACAGGAGATAATTACATCGTTTAACACTCCCCCTCAATCATAACTTATCTAAGTTAAGATTGCGACGAAACGATACTAACTGTCGTACTGAAAGTGACTTAGTGAAACCATCAGCCACTTGATCTCCTGAAGGAACAAACCGTATGTCCAAGAGCCTCCGAGCTACTCTCTCACGTACAAAGTGATAGTCCACTTCAATGTGTTTTGTCCGTGCATGAAACACTGGATTAGCAGAGAGATATGTAGCTCCAATATTATCACACCACAAACATGCCACTCGATTCTGTGACACTCCTAACTCGGTGAGTAAACTTTGCACCCAAATCACCTCAGCTGTAGCATTTGCTAATGCCTTATACTCAGCTTCTGTACTGGATCTAGACACAGTGGCTTGCTTCCGTGCACTCCATGAGATCAGATTTGACCCAAAAAACACAGCAAATCCTCCAGTAGACCTTCTATCATCAGGGCAACCAGCCCAATCAGCATCAGAAAAAGCACTAACAACAGTAGAGGAAGATCTACTCAAACGCAAGCCAAGAGCTACAGTGCCTTGGAGATATCTCAATATCCGCTTAACAGCTGTCCAATGAACTGTAGTTGGTGCATGCAAGAACTGACAAACCTTGTTCACAGAAAAAGCAATATCCGGTCTTGTCAGAGTAATGTACTGAAGCGCACCAACAATACTTCGATAGCGAGTAGAATCCTCACTACTCAACACTTCTCCATCCATCACAGACAGCTTGTCAGACACTGATAGAGGAGTATCAACCGACTTGCACATCTTCATATTCACACGCCCAAGCAGATCATTAGCATATTTTTCCTGAGATAGAATAATACCATCATGTACCTTCTTCACCTCAATACCAAGAAAATAGTGCAAACTACCCAAATCCTTCAATGCAAAATCAAGTCCAAGATCATGCAGAAGAGCAGCAACAGCCTTCTCTGATGAGCTAGCAACAACAATATCATCAACATAGATGAGCATAAAGATAGACACTCCCCCTTTGTTGTAGAAAAACAGAGAAGTATCAGCCTTAGAAGCAGAAAAACCAAGAGACTGAAGTTTAGAACTGAGGCGATAGTACCAAGCTCGAGGTGCCTGTTTCAAACCATACAAAGCTTTATCAAGCTTGCACACAAGCCCTGGGCGCCCCTCATAGCCAGGAGGCTGCCGCATATAGACCTCCTCTTCCAGAACACCATGTAAGAACGCGTTCTTCACATCTAGCTGACGCAGGTGCCACCCACGAGAAACTGCAATAGAAAGGACCAATCGGATAGTAGCTGCCTTGACAACAGGACTAAAAGTATCCTCATAATCAATGCCATAGCGTTGCTTGAACCCTTTTGCAACCAAACGAGCTTTATACCGATCAACTGAGCCATCAGCACGACGCTTCACTTTGTAAACCCATTTGCAATCAATCACATTCTTGCCAACACCAGCAGGAACTAGATGCCAGGTATTATTGTGCTGCAATGCCTGGTACTCCTCATCCATAGCAGCCTTCCACTTAGGATCGGCAAGTGCTTCACCAATACTGGTAGGTTCACCAGAACTACTAAAATTTGCAAATCGAACACGATCATACCGAACACGACCATCAGTAATTTGCTTGGGTTGAGATATACCACTTTGACTCCGTGTATGAGGACGACCAGGCACACCAGAGGCTACAGGCACACTTTCCGCAGTAGATCCAGGAGCAGACACATGAGACGAGCTGGCCGCACCAGATCCTGTGTGCTGCTGTGCATCAGAAGAAACAGCCACAGAAGATCCCGTGGCAGAAGACTCTGCGGAGGCAGACTGCGACGGGCCACCACGCGGGCCCGGAGATGCCCCGGCGGGCGAACCCGCGTCCTCCACGCGCGCGGAGACAGCGTCGCCTGCCGACGACGCACGGACCGAGGATGGCGTGCGATCCGAAGGAGATACACGTCCAGATCCCGAGGGAGGCAATGATTGGTCAGTTTGAAAGAGAGAATAGTCTCCGTGATTCGCACCAGAACCTGGAAAATCACCAGAAACACCATCTGGAGCAGAATTTTGACCTGATTCCTGCGCAAATGACTCAGCAGAAGCACTGTTAGCAGGATTAGCATCAACATCATCAAACTGTAAAGCACCCCCTTCATGATCATGCATGTGAATAGGTTGTAGATTGGAAGGCAAAAGAAGAATTTCTGCTTTCAATTGAGCACCGGCATTAGAATGAAGTGAAGCAAAAGGAAAGATAGATTCATTAAACACAATGTCACGTGAAATATACACACGACCAGTTGAAATATCGAGACATTTGTAGCCCTTGTGTTGATTGCTATATCCGAGAAAGGCACACTGTTTGGAACGGAATTCTAGTTTGCGCTTATTATATGGTCTAAGATTTGGCCAACACGCACACCCAAAGATGCGCAGAAAGCTATAGTCCCCTTTATGTCCAAAGAGACGCTCAATGGGTGTTTGAGAATTGATTACTTTGCTAGGAAGACGATTAATAAGGTACACCGCCGTAAGAAATGCCTCATCCCAAAACTTAAGAGGCATGGATGCATAAGCAAGGAGAGACAGGCCAACCTCAACAATATGCCTATGCTTGCGCTCAGCTGGGCCATTCTGCTGGTGTGCATGAGGACAAGACACAAGATGAGATATGCCCACCTTCTGGAAAAAGGAGTTAAGTTTTTGATACTCACCACCCCAATCAGTTTGCATGGCAATAATTTTCTTGTCAAAGAGTCGCTCAACAAGATGCTGAAAGTCATGAAATTTCTGAAACACATCAGACTTATTTTTAAGAAGATATATCCAGGTAAACTTGCTATAATCATCAATGAAACTAACATAGTATTTATATCTTCCAACAGAGCCTGGAGCAGGGCCCCAAACATCAGAAAATACAAGTTCAAGAGGAAAAGTAGACACACTTGATGATGTAGGATAAGGTAACTGATGGCTCTTAGCCTTCTGACAAGCATCACAAACTGACTCTTTTTCTGACTCACTAAACTGAATATTATTATCACGAAGAACTTGTCGAACTACAACTGAAGATGGATGACCTAGACGTCTATGCCAAAGCGAGGATGATGACTTGGCTACACCATGGACTTGCCGACCGGAAGATGGAGATGATGGCGCCGGCATGGGATATAGGCCTCCCACACATTTACCTTGGAGGAGGATTTCCCTCGTGTCCTGATCCTTGACAAAGAAAGAATTAGGCCAATACTCAACAAAAGCATGATTATCAGTGGCTAGGCGACTAGTAGATAAGAGACTTTTGGTGGCTTTGGGAACATGCAGAATATTTTTGAGATGCAAATCATGATTAGGGGTATGCATTACAGAATGACCAATGTGATGTATATCCATACCTGCTCCACTGGCTGTGTGAATCTGCTCGTTCCCATTATAGCGATCACGAACATGAAGCTTTTCTAGCTCGCCCGTGACATGATCCGTAGCGCCAGAGTCACTATACCAGTTTGTATCGACCCCATAGGATCCATAGGCCGCACCCACTGACTTGTCAGGTCCATGGTAGCTTTTCTGAAATCGCTTCCAACAGTTTAGGGCCGTATGGCCAGTCTTGCCACAAACCTGGCAAATTTCATCACTTCTCCCAGATGCATATGAGCGGCCACCATTGCCACGGCCACCTCTGTATCCTCCACCATCATTACCTCGGCCACCTCTGTAGCCTCCACGGTAGTTGTTGCTTCGCTGGTCATAATTGTTCCGCTGATCACGATACTGGAACTGACCACCTTGATCACGATACTGATCAGGAAACGGTCCTCGACCACGGCCACCATTGCGACCACCACGGTGTGCGGCATTCACCGATGCTCCGCCACCATTGTTTCTAGCCTCCATCCGAGACTCATATGACATGAACTGAGAATAAACATCACTCAGACTCACATTCTTTTCCGCCTTCATCAAGGCAGTGATCGCCGCAACAAAGCCATCATAATCATCATCAAGCCCGGCTAGGATGTAAGAGATCACATCCACAGTGTCCATGGGCTTGCCCGCCGCAGCCATCTCATCTGAGAGACTCTTGATCTCATCCAGGTAAGCCTGACCTGACTTGTCATCCTTGCGACATTGATTCAGCTTGGTGCGAAGGTGCACCACACGCGACTGAGATTGGGCAGAGAACATCTCCACCACGGCTTTCCAAACTGCTGCGGACGTCGAGAGACCCACCATCTGCGTGAGAACCTCCTTTGCCATGTTTCTGACCAAGAACCCTAGTACGGTCTGGTCCTGCGCGATCCACCGCGCATGCTCGGGGTTGGGAACAGTCACCTCAGCCCCATCCTTGTCCGTGGTCTTCACGGTCTTCGCCGGTTCCTCCACAGATCCATCGAGGAAGCCAAACAGTTGAGCTCCACGAATTTCTGGAAGAACTTGAGTCTGCCAAAGCAGGAAATTGTCTCGGGTAAGCTTTTCCGAGATCGTGATGTTGAGGGCTGCTGCACCACTCGCCGAAGTTGAGGACGACGCTGAGAACGACATGATGCTATCGGCGGCGGTGGCGGCAGACTTGCGATCGGCGGCGGCGGCGAACTTTCGACTAGATGTGTTTAGGAAGAGTTCGCTCTGATACCATATCAAAACTGTTATGGGCAGCGTAACCCTAGACAAGGGCCGCGATCTTCTTTATATAGCAACAGGACATACAACGTATAATACAAGGACTCTGTCTACCAACAGAGATATACACGGTATACACAGGAGATAATTACATCGTTTAACAAACACATCGCACATGGTCTTGCACGAAAGCTATCTCCTTGCAATCAAGAAGATTTCAGGGGCGTGTGGCCGTCTGCGCGTCGGTGTCTGTGCACGCCTCCTAGGCGAAGCTCCGGGAGCCGGCCGTTCGTGTAAGATTCAGGTGTGTTAATCTGTCTACATGCTCTTTGAGGATCGCTTGGACGCCATCGACGCGAGGTTGGCTGACGCCGGCTAGTCAACAGCTCGGGACAAAATTTCCGTTCGAATTCAAGAGGAAATAGCTTGCTCTATATCGAACATATAGATGGCAGGTCCGATTTTTTTTCCTGAGCTCGTTCTGCTATTGTTGCTTGTCGCTGCTAGCACTACTGTGCTAATAGAGGCTATTGTTGCTTGTCGCTGCTAGCACTATTGTGCTAATAGAGCGTTCCCGCTCGGATGGCGCTGCCCTCCGCTGTTTTAGCCGTCTCCTCCGAAATCTCTGTATTTGGTCCACGGAGGAGGCAAATCGGATGAGAAACCTGAGATTGGGCTGCGGCAAGAAGTTGTTGAAATATTGGGCCCACTTTTAGTGGCCCAAATTAGATTTCAGTTTTTCCTATAAATCTCAAAGCCCACATAGTGGCAGCCTTGTGAGTTTGAGCCCAAGTTGGTGGCAGCTCACAAGGAGTGGCAAAGGTGGGAAGTTTTAGTCATGGAAAGTTGGGAGGAAGTTGGACCCTTATAGTGGGTTGTTCCACCACTAGTAAGTGAGTGAGAATAGGAGTGCTACTCGCTCGCTCGTCTCGTCTCGTCTCGACTCGACTCGACACGTCACGACGCGCGCTCGTGGTGAGTGGATTGAGCCTCGAGCGAGACTTTCCTTACTTTTGCAGCTCGGAAAACGAAACGAGTCCTAGATGGACGCGTCGCGATTGTCGGTTCGGGTCGCTCCCGGATCGTGGGCTATCCGTACGACTCGAAACTGCGACGTGGGCGTGACCCCGTTGCCTAGGGTTTCCGAGCCTATATAATCTCTGCCCGGCTACCGCAGAACACATCCAACACACGAGTTAGGGTTTCCACCTCTCTCTGCTTGCGCGCCATCGTAGCCTACTCCATCCCGTGAGCCGACGTGCATCGGCGAGAGAGCAGTCTGGAACCACTCGTCCTTGCGATCCTGTACGGGAGAGGGCGGGTAGGTTTTGGGAAGCGCTGTGCGCGGCTGCTCAAGTTCTTCATCACGGGTCGCCTTCCGTCCAAGTCGGGCGGTGCGCGTCGTCTTCAACGCCATCTACTTCGACCCGTCTTCCCGTCGTCAACAACGTTGTCATCAACAACGTTACTGCGCGACATCATCTGCACCTCCGCCACCTCCACCAGATCGGTACGTGCGACATATCTCGATCTGTTTAGCGATGGATGTTGTACCGTTTGCTTGCTACTGTTCATGTTGATCACTACATCTAGTATGTTCGAGTTTCACATGTTAGTAGTTACTTGTCGTCATGCTTAATATTCTGGAATTAATCATGGAAATTGTGCCTAATTATCCAACAATCCAAAAACCTAATTGTAGGCAATTTCGAGTTAACAATGGCTGGTTTTCCGATGCACTGAGGCCGGATAAGTTTACCGGTGTGCACTTTAAGAGATGGCAGTATAAGGCCATGCTGCTTACCTCATCGAAAGTGTTGATGTTACCGATGGTTTACCGAAGGAACTATATCGACCAAGATCGAACAAGTTCAAGGAAAACAATACTCTCTTGTCGGATGCGTTCTGAGTATTCTTGCTGATCGTCTGTGTGATGTGTACATGCACATAACAGACGGTAAAGAGCTCGGGAGGCACTGAATGCTAAGTTCGGTGCAACCGATGCAGCGAACCGTACATCATGGAGAACTTCCATGACATCAGGATGGTTAACAACCGTTCGTAGTCGAACAAGCTCATGAGATACAGTGCATTGCGAAAGAGCTTGAGCTCCTTAAGTGTGCCTTGACAAGTTTGTGGCTGGATGCATCATCGCTAAGTTGCCCCTTCATGGAGGAACTTTGCCACAACTCTCAAACACAAGAGACAGGAGATATCAGTTGAAAATCTGATAGCATCTCTTGATGTTGAGGAGAAAGCTCGGGCTAAGGATAATACCGAGAAAGGAGAGGGTCAGTCTAGCGCCAACATGGTGCAGAAGAAACCCTACAACAAGAACAAAGGGAATAACAAGCCCTCCTTCAATAAGCCTATGAAGACTACAACCTTCAAGAAGAAGAAGATGATAAACAAAGCAGATCTGAGCTGCTTTACATGTGGAGAGACTGGCCACTTTTCTAAGGACTGTCCAGAGAGGGCAGACCGCAAGAAAAAGGCGAGGCAAGTCAACACGGTGACCGCTAGCAATGCTGATGGGTACGGTAATCTCTTTACTGTTCTTTCGGTATTTCAATCTCCATGTTGGTGGATTGATACGGGTGCTAATGTTCATGTGTGTGCCGACATATCCATGTTCACTTCTTACCAGGTCGCCCGGGATTCTTCCGTCTTGATGGGGAATGGGTCACATGCTTCGTTCGTGGTGTTGGCACGGTAGATCGAAGTTCACTTCGGGAAGATCGTGCATCTGAGGAACGTGCAGCATGTCCCTACTATGAACAAGAATCTCGTTAGCGGCTCCCTTCTATGCAGAGATGGGTTTAAGGTTGTTTTAGAGTCAATAAAGTAGTTGTTTCCAAGTTTGGACAATTTATTGGTAAAGGCTATGAGTGCGGAGGCTTGTTCCGCTTTCTGATTTCAGTAATAAGTCTGTGAACCATATTTGTGGCAATGTTAGTGATGATACCAGTGTTTGGCATTCTCGTTTATGTCACATTAATTTTGGTTTAATGTCTCGGCTATCCAGTTTAAGTTTAATTCCGAATTTCACCATTGCCAAAGGTTCTAAGTGCCATAGTTGTGTGCAATCAAAGCAACCTCGGAAGCCTCAAGGAGAGAAACTTGGCACCTCTAGAACTCATACATTCTGATCTATGCGAGATGAATGGTGTGTTGACAAAAGGTGGAAAGAGATATTTCATGACATTGATTGATGATGCGACTAGATTCTGCTATGTTTATTTGTTGCGAACTAAAGATGAAGCTTTAGAATACTTTAAAATTTATAAGGCTGAAGTTGAAAATCAACTAGAGAGAAAGATCAAGCGTCTTAGGTCGGATCGTGGTGGCGAATACTTTCCTAAAATCTTTGATGAATTCTGTGAGGAACATGGCATTATTCATGAGGACGCCTCCCTATTCACCCCAATCAAACGGGGTTGCCGAGAGGAAAAACCGCACGCTGATGACTTGGTGAATTCCATGTTAGCCACTGCTGGTTTATCAAAGGCATGGTGGGGGGAGGCTTTGTTGACTTCATGTCATGTCCTGAATAGAGTTCCTAACAAGAATAAAGATAAAACCCCTTACGAGGAGTGGGCTGGGAGAAAACCATCACTTTCGTATTTGCGCACATGGGGATGTTTGGCGAAAGTCAATATTCCAATTACAAAGAAGCGCAAACTTGGACCAAAGACAGTGGATTGTATCTTTCTAGGTTATGCTCCTCGGAGTGTAGGATATAGATTTTAGTAGTTCAATCCGAGGATATGCATGTTGATACTATTATGGAATCTCGTGATGCAACATTTTTTGAGAATATGTTTCCTATGAAAGATATGCATAGCATTGCTAGAATTTCTACTGAGATAATTCCTGAGTCTAGTACATCTAATGAGTATTTTGAACAATCACATGAGAATGTTACTGAGAAGGATGACAATGAAGCTCCTAAACGGAGGAAGAGACGAAGGATTGAAAAATCCTTTGGTGATGATTTCATTGTGTACCTTGTGGATGATACTCCCACGTCCATTGCAGAGGCATATGCATCTCCAGATGCAGATGATTTGAAAGAAGCTGTCCATAACGAGATGGACTCGATCCTTTCTAATGGAACTTGGGAGTTGTCGAACGACCCCATGGATGCAAGCCGTAGGCTGCAAATGGGTGTTCAAGAAGAAGCTAAGGCCGATGGTACTAAAAAGAGGCACGGCTTGTAGCGAAAGGCTACACAGAGAGAAGGCGAAGATTACTTGACACCTATTCCTGTCGCTAGACTTACCACCATTACTACTATCCATGGCTGCCTCCTATGGTCTTATCGTTCATCAAATGGACGTAAAGACAGCTTTCCTTAATGGAGAGTTGGAAGAGGAAATCTATATGGATCAGCCTGATGGGTTTGTAGTAAAAGGTGAAGAAAGAAAGGTGTGCAAGTTGCTGAAATCTTTATATGGCCTGAAACAAGCACCTAAGCAATGGCATGAGAAGTTTGACAGAACTTTAACTTCTGTAGGCTTTGTTGTCAATGAGGCTGACAAGTGTGTTTACTATCGCTATGGTGGGGGCGAAGGTGTTATACTATGTTTGTATGTGGATGATATTCTGATCTTTGGTACAAACATGAGAGTAATACACGAGGTGAAGTCTTTCTTGTCAAAGAGCTTTGATATGAAAGATCTGGGAGAAGCTGATGTGATTCTGAACATCAAGCTGATTAAGAACGAGAGTGGGATTACTCTAACACAATCCCATTATGTTGAGAAGATCTTGAGCCGGTTCGGCTATATTGATAGCAAGCCTTCTTCAACACCTTACGATCCCAGTGTGACACTACGCAAGAACCGGAGGATTGCCATAGATCAATTGAGATATTCTCAGATCGTTGGCTCACTCATGTACTTAGCGAGCGCCTAGACCCGACATCTCTTTTGTTAGCAAGTTGAGTAGGTTCATGTCAAACCCGGGTGCGATCATTGGCATGCACTTGATAGGGTCATGCGCTACCTATGTGGTACAATGAGTTATGGGATTCACTATTCAGGGCACCCAGCTGTGCTTGAAGGATATAGTGATTCGAATTGGATCTCAGATGTAGCTGATCTGTACGCCACAAGTGGGTATGTATTTACCTTTGGAGGTGGCGCAGTGTCATGGAGATCTTGTAAGCAAACCATATTGACGAGGTCAACTATGGAAGCAGAACTTCTGCTTTAGACACAACCACTGTTGAATCAGAATGGTTGCGTGAGCTCTTGATGGACTTGCTGTGGTTGGAAAACCTGTTCGGCAATCCTTTTGAATTGTGACAATCAAACGTAATTGTCAAAGTGAACAATTCTAAGGATAACGCGAAGTCATCAAGACACGTCAAGAGACGTTTGAAGTCTGTCAGGAAATTGCGAAACTCCGGAGTAATAACTGTTACATATATTCAAACAGACAAAAACCTGGCAGATCCCTTTACAAAGGGACTATCACATAATGTGATAGAAAGTGCATCGAGGGAGATGGGTTTGAGACCCGTTGATGTTACGCCATAGTGGTAACCCAACCTTTGTGATCGGAGATCCCGTGAATTAGGACCTGGGAAGAACAAACTAGTGGTTTAATTGAGGAGAGTATTATGTAACCCTCTCTATGTGAAGATGCACAACTCTCAATTGCTGTAAGGCAGGTTGGCAACAAGCCTTAATGTGTTTATGTTGGCTATTTTAGCAAAGATGCTGTCCTACAGAGCATTCTTGAAATAACACACCTATATGAGTCCGATTGTTAAACGTCGCAATCTATGAGATTTGGGTGATCTCTAGTAAACTCATGAAGAGACCACGAAGTATGACGCATATGCTTCACCCGCGGGGTAGGCTACTGGCAGCCATGTACTGGTCATGACTTTGAGTGAAACCCTGTTCACGCAAAACTTGCAATTCAAGGCTTAGTCCATTGTTCAAGTGTGAGTGGATGTAGCTTAAAGTTCTAGGCGGAAGTTCAACTTAACAGTCTCCGCTGAAACACTGGTATATAAACAAGCAGCGAGTATTGGTAAATCTCTAAATGGGGATTTGAGATCTGGTGGGGATTGTTGAAATATTGGGCCCACTTTTAGTGGCCCAAATTAGATTTCATTTTTCCTATAAATCTCAAATCCCACATAGTGGCAGCCTTGTGAGTTTGAGCCCAAGTTGGTGGCAGCTTACTAGGGAGTGGCAAGAGGTGGGAAGTTTAGTCCACATTGAAAGTTGGGAGGAAGTTAGACCACCTTATAAGGTGGGTTGTTCCACCACTAGTAAGTGAGTGAGAATAGGAGTGCTACACGCGCGCTCCTCCTCCTCCTCGCTCGCTCGTCTCGTCTCGACTCGACTCGACTCGACACGTCACGTCACGACACGACGCGCGCCGCGCTCGTGGTGAGTGGATTGAGCCTCGAGCGAGACTTTCCTTACTTTTGCAGCTCAGAAAACGAGTCCTAGATGGACGCGTCGCAGCTTAGTCGGTTCGGGTCGCTCCGGATCGTGGGCCAACCGACTCGAAACGTTCGTGCGACGTGGGCGTGGCCACGTTGCCTAGGGTTCCCGAGCCTATATAATCTCCTGCCCGGCTACGCGAAACACATCCAACACACGAGTTAGAGTTTCCACCTCTCTCGCCGCCATCGTAGCCTACTCCATCCCGCGAGCCGACGTGCATCGCGAACGAGAGCAGGTCTCCGGAACCACTCGTCCTTGCGATCACGTACGGGAGAGGGCGAATTAGGTTTTGAAGCTCTGCGCGACTGCTCAAGTTCTTCATCACGGGTCGCCTTCCGTCCAAGTCGGGCGGTGCTGCCTACCGTCGTCTTCAACGCCATCTACTTCGACCCGTCTTCCCCGTCGTCAACAACGTTGTCATCAACAACGTTACTGCAGCGACATCATCTGCTACACCGCCACCTCCACCAGATCGGTACGTGCGACATATCTCGATCTGTTTAGCGATGGATGTTGTACTGTTTGCTATGCTACTGTTCATGTTGATCACTACATCTAGTATGTTCGAGTTTCACATGTTAGTAGTTACTGTCGTCATGCTTAATATTCTGGAATTAATCATGGAAATTGTGCCTAATTATCCAACAGAAGTTGTGTTCCGTTCCGTGCGTCTTCCTCCCTCCATGACCCGAACAACCGCGTTGTCCAAACTCCGGAAAAACGATTCAAGAAGTGATTGACTCCAGCCAGGCCGATCAGCCTCGATTTGGCTTTCCCTTGAGGATGTTGACGATCCTGTCTTTGACTCGTTACCCTTCGCCACGAACTCCCATCCGTCCTCTAGATTGAGATCTTTTCTTTCTTGGCCTGACGTAGGAGAGCGAATGCATGAGTATGACGCCATCGTACTACACCGGCGACCTCTCCTAAATCACCACATCGTGCCGCCTTCCCCGCATCCTGCTACATGCAGGACATCTGGCCGCTGCCCCGTGTACTGTTTCTAGCAGAGCCCACCACGAACTACTCGCCCGGACGGAAAGCTCATGGCCTGCGAGACCTCGCACAGCTCACCGGCGAAACCCCTCGCTCCAATGAAAAGCTCCTTGACCTCCAGACCTCGATAGCAGCTCTCAGATTCCTCATGGACTACGAACCTGCGAGATCCTGCACCATAGAGCTCCACCTGATATTCCCCTCCGACGAGCCTTCACCGGGACCGCCGCCGGCCGCAGACCCTAGAGGCAGAGGCTAGATTCTATTTCCTCTGTCGCTTCGTGGGGTTTCTCTAATTCTCTCGTATGGGGAGAGAGGATGCTGGCTGTCCGGTTTCCTCCGTAGGATTTTAACAGGCAGATCATGGACAGAGTCCTTTACGACTAAGGCACGGTTGGGAAGAGTCCTGAACTCGTACAATGGAAAGGAGGAACGAAATAAAAATCTGCGTTGGAGGAAACGGACGAACCAAATCTGCGTTGGACGAAACGGACGAAACCAGGGAAACAATCCTTCCTTTATTATTAGGTATAGATATAGGATTAGAAAACTACATAAATTTGGATCAAGAAGTGTTTGATACAGAGTCAACAATGCTCCTCTTCCAGGCAACGAACCCTCTTTCCCCTTGCTACAGTAAATCGAGGCGAAAGACAGGCGATTTCGAGCCCCGTCCCTCCCGTCGGTGATTTCGCCGGTCTGCCTCAGATCCGGTGGCCTTTATGGCCCTGGAGATGTGGCAGACCGTGCTCTTTCGCCGGCGGGCGGGATTTCAGTCCCTTCTTTAGCTAGGATAGGGTTAGGTTTGCTAGAGATGGTCGTCGATGCGGGGACGACGGCTGTCAAGGCAATAAGGTCCCTCCCTCCTCTTCTCAGCCTTGCGAGGAGCGTGAGGGCTCTTTTGGAGCGGTGCTTGCTGTTCAACGGCGGCGCTCCGCTCGGGAAGTCTGCAAGCGGCGGCTGGCGTGGGTTCGGGCAGATGGTGGACGGATCTGGCCGCCATCTTCGTGGCGGTGTGGCGACGACCCCAGATCCGGAGCTGAAGGTGCTCGGGGAGCACTTCCAAGATGGGAGCTTGCCTCCGGCCGATGTTTTTTTCGGATCTAGATCCAGCTCATCAGAGCTGGTGTCTGCTGCGGCTCTTCAACGCCTTTGTGCAAGGGGCTTCTTCAGCTCCAGATGGTCTGCTTCCTCGTGTGTTTTCTGTCCTCCGGCGACGGCGGGCAGTTCTGTGCGAGGCGGCGGCTTTGGAATCGGAGAAGACGGAACTTGGGGTCGTTTTCTTTCGTTTTCTAGAGTCTTCCAGGCAGTTCGGTGGTGCCAGTTGTTTAGCCTGTATCCTTCTTGTATTGTACGTATTCGTACTGGTTTGTACTTGGTTTCCTTAACGTATGAATACTAGCTGCGTATGCCTTCGGGCGTACGGTTTCAAAAAAAAAAAAGAAGAAGTGTTTGATACCACAGGGAAAAAAATGAATTCTAACAAGAGGTGCGAGTGTAGCACAAATGAATCCTCGATGAGAAACCCTATGGATTTCGATCACGTGTATCCAAGAATGATCATTGGAAAAAGTCACAAGGATCCAAATTCTCCAAAAACAAATGTAATTCCTTTGAATGAAAGGAACCCAAGAAGGAAAGAAGTTTGTTACAGAACTTGCGGCAACAAGCAGAAAAACAGAAGAAAAGAAAGATATGAAAGGAGGAAGAAAGTACTAATCAGGCGTCTCTCTTAAAGCCAGCCACAAGGAACTTCCCATCTATGGTATAAATACACGCTGGACAAAACGAAGCTACAGTGGCAGTCTTCTTGAGCGAGGATCCACAAGTTCAAAGGTTTTATAGGGTATATACTTTTCCATACCACCACTAAGCGCAATGGTCAAGAGTACTATGTTCCAAGACTTCAAAAGCCCTTCTTGACGAGAAAGCGCAGAGTTCAGATCTAACAAGTGTAAAGTTTCTGAAGAAAATGCACAATGATAGAGGGATAACTGATTATCAATCTACAATCTCTGACGTACAGGCGGTTCTTTTCGGCAAAATAAATAAACAGACTACGAAAATATAATCCAATTTCTTCAGATATTGTAATGAGGCAAGACTATGCTGTAATCAGGGTCAAACTATGTTGTAATGCAGGCAACACAATGTTCCACCTCCATCAGCAACGTACCAAACCATTACCGATGCAGATCACCAAGCAGGTTCGTCTTCGTCGTGCTCTCTCAAGTACATGAGCACGATCACCGAGCCGCAGACGACATTGATCGGTTCCCCGCCCGCGTCCCCCTGCCGCCATCCCTGCAGCTTGACCCTCTCCTGGAACACCCGCGTCCCCTTCGCCACATTAAACTTTTCCTCGAGCGTCATCTTCTTCTTCTTCTTTTTCTTCTCCGCCGCCTCCACATCCTCCTCGCCGCCGTCATCTTTGTCCTCGCCGCCGTTAGCTTTGTCCTCGCCGCCGTCATCTTTGTCCTCGCCGCCGTCATCTTCCTCCTTGCCGCCGTCATCTTTGTCCTTGCCGCCGTCATCTTCGTCTCCGAGCACCAGCGCGTCCAGCAGCGGCACCATCGCCGCCCCGATCACCGCGGTGTGGCCCGAGGTGTGCGGCTCGTCGGCGCGGAACACGAACACGCGGCGCGTGTGCTTGTCCACGCCGCAGTCCTCGCGCACGACCTCTAGGTAGAGGCAGAGCCACGGCCATTCCGAGCCCATGCGGAACTCAAAGCTCCTCCGCCACCTCTCCACGTCGTCGCCCCAGAGGGGGAGCTTCAGCGAGGCTACCTTGTAGCCGTCGAGGTACACGTGGAGGGTGCTGAACGTCTTCCACGTCGGGCCCTCGTAGTCGTGGCCGCTCATCGCCGGGCGCGCGAACATGACATGCAGCACCCGGCGGCAGCCGGGCACACCGAGCTCTTCCTTGAGGCGAAGCTGCTGCCCCGCAGGAAGCTCCTCCTCCTCCATCTCGGCAGGCTGCTCCTCCTCCTCCATCTCGGCAGGCTGCTCCTCCTCCATCAACGCAGGCATCAAACGAGTTTTTTCTCCCTATGCTTTATAGATACATGTACGTGCAAAGGGATAAAATCTGTTGAAATAAAGGAAAGATATGGAAGTAGGCGGTCGAATTGAAACAAGATGGAGTCTCACCCATGTACGACACCATATTTTCTTCTTTTTTGAACAAGGTGAGCGATAATCTGTTCCCTGCATATTCAAAACAGTTATAGCAGTTAAAAAAAAACAGTTATAGCAAATTCATTTTTTCATTCACCGTGCACCTACTATTACAAAATACAAATATCTCTAAGAGTTACCGGAAATACTGATACCGGTACAAGATACAACATTAATAGCTATCGCAAATTCATTTTTTCATTCTCACATGCCAGCCACGGCTGACATGTGGCTCACTAGGTGCTCACGCGAGTCGTAACGATAACCAACGAATCAAATGGTTTGTGGTTTCTAGTTTCTAATAGTTGAATGAGTATTTGCCAGGAACCACATTAATAGCTATGTCAGACATAGACCATTTTGAATAACAAGCCTGTTGCATTGTTGTATTTCTCATGCTGAGATTTCAAAAATGCTTTAATTTCGACATATTATAGTCACATTCTTTTGATTTCAAAAATGCCCAAGAATTATCTTTTTCTAAAAAAATTTAAACTCTTAACTACCATTATAAATCCTTTCTTTGAAATGAATCATTGTTCTAGGATAAACATGTCAGGTTTGCTCGCTTGTGTGGCTTTTCAGGCTAGTTTTCCTCACAAACATGTCAATGTATTCTCCGAAGAAAAACACTCTAGGAGCTGATTTGGTTTAGGGCTTAATTAGGGTTTTCCTAGGAAGTGTGATTATTGGCTACAGTGAGATATAATTACGGTTTTGCTAGTTCTCGATCGATCGAGAATTAATCCAGAGCTTGGTCGACTTAGGGTGCATTGGATTCACATCCTGATTTGTTTACCATGGAGAGTTGCAAGTGGGTTTCAACCGGAAAAAAATTCACGCAATAAAAGAATGTTCACATAGTACAAATAGTGTTATGATGTCATGTGACCTATAATTAAGTTAATTATTGGTTGACAAAGAACTAGTCGCATCCTTGAATGACACCTTCTCCATTCCTATGAATAAGCCACACATATTTTTCAAGATATATTTTGACAACAAATTGATACCTTGGATTCATATTGAACATACCTTCTAATGATATGAATTTCCTACCAAATATAATCATATATACTTGAATAATTCTTGATCGAAGATAAATCTTAGAAAGCGTGTGTTTTAAGGATATATTTTGACAACAAATTGATATGTTTTGATTCACATTGAACATACTTTCTAATGATATGAATTTCCCATCAAATATAATCATCTATACTTGACTAATTCTTGATCGAGGATAAATCTTAGAATGCATGTGTGTCTTGTTCATTGGAACAGAGGGAGTACCATGATAAAGTATTGATGTCAAATTCTAAAAGTAACAAACTAATTGCTAAAAATGTAGAAACCGACATTCCTTCTTTTTACAAAAATATAGTGCCACACCAAAAGAAAAGGAAAAAAATCATTGGTGTTAAATTTTCTTTGATTTTGGATTTTAAACACATTTTGACTTATTTTGTTCTCACGGTGCAGATTGAACAATATTGTGAAATTTTAAGACATAGTAGATCCATTAGTGATTTAGTGTGGTTGGTTAAAGGAAATCTAGAATCAAGACTGCACCGAATCGGCACCGGATCGGCAATCTAAACTGCACGACACCCACCCTAGGGTCTGGGGATACACCGTGAGCGCATCCAACTGTAATTCCTATTCGTTAACCACATCCAATTGTATCATACACGTACACCCTAACCCTATTCTCGTTAACCCCATCCAAGTGTAATTCCTAGGTTGATACTATCCAACACTGCACAATGGAAGAATGTGAATGCCTATAAATATTGAATTTCTAACCCATAGTAGTATAGGTTAGTCTGAAATGTATGAACTACAAACAGGCTAATAGAAATACTCGAAGCAATTAGCTCGTTTTGCAAGAGAAAATAAACAAGAGTACAAATCTAAGTTCTTTTTATTCCTATATGTTGCAACTCCGGCAGATGATGTTCCACGTCCATCAGGCAGAGTGCAGCACCCAAAACCTGCACATCATCGGCCGGCGCCGTCGTGCTCAGGCATCAGTCATGTACATGTGCACGTCCACCGTGCCGCAGACAACATTGGTCAGCACTCTGCCCGCTTCCCACCGCCAACTCTGCAGAACGACCCTCTCATCGAATTCCCGCGTACCCTCGGACAGCTTCTTCTTCTCCTCCTCCTCCTCTTCCTCTTCCTCTTCATCTTCCTCTTCCTCGTCGCGGCGCCTTTTCTTTTTCTTGTTCTTGTTCTTTTTCTTGTTCTTTTTCTTTTTCTTGCTCTCCTCATCCTCCTCGTCCTCATCTCCGAGTACTAGTGCGTCCAGCAGCGGCACCCGGGCCGCCCCGATCACCGCGGTTTGGCCGGAGGTGTGCGGCTCCTCCGTACGGAACACCACCACGCGGCCCGTGAGCTTGTGGATGATGCTGTCCCTGCGCACGGCCTCGATGCCGACGGACAAGCGCCGCCAGCCCAAGTCCATGGTGTATGTCATGGTTTGCTTCCACGTCTTTACGTCCTTGCATTTGACGGGAAGCCTCAGCGATTGCACCTGCTCGTCGCCGAGGTAGACGTAAAGGAAGCAGGATCGCATCCAGGCTGGGCCCTCGTAGTCGCGGCCGCTCCTCTGCGGCAGCTCCAAGGTGAGATGCAGCACCTGGCGCCGGCGGGGAGCTTGAAGCTCTCTCGTGAGGCGAGGTAGCTGCCGTCCGTCCCGCTCCTCCTCCATGGCGGTCGGTTGCTGATGCCGCTGCCTCATGTATGAACCGGCCGGAACAGATTTGCTGGGCGTGGACCGTCGAGTCACACGACGAGATTTGGAGATTCTCTCTTTTAAATCAGAAAAGAAGGATATGGAAACCTACGTGTATGCGAACTGAAATAGAAGGATATAAAATATGGAGTCCCACACACATACGGTTAAGGAGGTAGTGATTTGGGCGCGGATCCTCTGCAGTTGTGTTACTACTGTACCGTACAGTACGTGTGAAAATCAGCCGTCAAATTCAATCCAACGGGCCTCCTTCCATTGCACGCTGCACAAAGATGTAGGAATAAAACTTGGCGCAATTGCTGATTGCTGATTGCTGGACTTGCAAGACCGGCACCGGTGGCCACCGATTGATTTTCACTGGTACTGTATGGATACAGTATTAACACAACTGTAGAGGATCCATGTACGTGTTAAAATTTTAAAACAGACCGAGGTCTGGAGGAACAGATTTACAAAGACCGAGGTTGGGGGCATATAGGTAGTGCATCTTTGTGTCATTGTGTGCTTAATTAATGATGAACTTTCAAGAAGCAGATTCGACAAATTTGATCGTGAATAGTGTCAGTGAGATACTATTCACTCCAGATTTCGATTTGATACTATCCATAATCTGATTTTCCTTTGTTTCTTACTCCTTTCATTCACAATTATCTCGTGTCGTCAAAATTTGTAAAATTTGACCGAGAATAGAAAAAATATCAACATTCATAATATCAAATGCATTAAATTTGAAAATATACTTTATGAAGATTATAGTACAATAGGTTTTATAATCTTATATACTAATAGATATTAATATTGTTTTCTACATATTTAAAATTTAACTTTGACTAAACCTAGAATACGAGGTAATTGTGAATGGAGGGAGAGGTTGTAAGAAGAATATGAATGTGAATTTTCCATACATGATAGATGTGTATATTACGTCCATGTACGTCCTCTCTTAGTTTCAGATTTATTTTGCATCCTTTTATGTGTTTTTCTGCGACTTAGCACACCTAAATGTACTAGCTGTTGGTGGGTACGCAACTATGAATTTGTGGTATCTCGGTTTGAGCGGTGAGTCCCTCCGAAAGATGCCCAATGGGGGTCGGGGCGCTCATTCCTTTCTCCTCCATTTGTGCTCAGGCTCCAATCTCCTGCCTGGATTCATCAGAGTGGATATCTGGCCTAGCCCGTCAAGCAGGACCTCGATAGGCCATTGGCAAAAGCCACAGCTGGCTTCCCTCAAGTGAACGAGCGCCGGCCGGCGAGAAATTGTGCGAACTTCTCTAAGAGTTTCTGTCGTTGCATATTCGACGAGTCTCCGGTGAGGGGAGCCTCACGGAGGGGAGAGAGAGGAGGGGCCATAGGGCGAGCAGTCGCTGGGATGGGGTCACACGAGTTACCTAGATTCAGACCTTGCAACGGCGGTGAGATCCTACGTGCTGCTATAATTCACAATAAGGCAACATGTGCATGATTACAATGAGTTGTCTCTTGCCATAAGGGCTCACAAGCTTGTAAAGCCTCCGGATCTATAGGGTTACAGAGGTAGAAATCTTGCCGGATACGACTAAACCTAGACTACGTACATGATTTCTTGTCTTGCGCGTCACGTATTTGACCGTCCCTGAACATGGGCCGGATCAGACAGCTTCGTCTCTAGGTCGGATCCTACGTTCAGAATCTTCAGCAACTGGGCCACCGGGTGGGCTGTATGCCTCACCACCAACTTTGGGCTACAGGGGCTCGCTGGAATCAGGACCTCATCGTGATATACCTAGTTGGCATATCCCCAACAGTTTCTTATGGCCGAAAGGGTCCTCGGTGATGAGGACGACGAACTCGAAGAACTCACTGTGGAAGCAGCCCGTCCCCTCCTCCTCAGGCGATGGCGACCGTGTAGGTGACGACAAGCAGTTAGACGGTGGGAATCCTGCACCGCGGCCCCTGCCCCGGCCACGATGGCCTCAATGGCCGCATCCGTGAACGTGGTCCCTAGAACCTGCCATGGATCGTGTGGGCAGAAGGTTGATTGCGACGCGAGGGTTTGTGTAAGGAGGAGCCAGTGGCCCAACACACCATTTTATACCTCGAAGATAGGCGTGCGGGGCGGTGATACTCATAAAGGCCGGCACTCATGGCTAGGCCATTTATTTTTCTTGGCCGGAGGTACATGACGGGTTGCGCGGCAAGCGAGACATCGCCATTAAATGCAGCGCAGAGAGGCGTAATGACGCGCCAAAAAGTCGAAGCGGACACAATCGCTACCAAGTGGGCCCGAGAAAGAGCGGTGCGGGTGATTGCGCTATGTCCGCGGTGAACATGCTGGTGTATTTGCATCAGACCGTTGGATTGGGGGCACACCCACTACTTAACCGTGCGGACGCAAGCATTATTCACTTTTGGTCCATTTACATCGGTCCGCTGGAGATGCCCTTATCCCTCGTACGACTCTTTGATGGTGCCTCTATGCTCCTTTACTATCCCTCGGATGACTTCTCAATGATACTTTGTACTGTCCTCCATGATCCTTCATACACATCTTGCGCTTCTGCTATTCATCCGGCAATCCCCCAAATACTGGCGTGTTGAGCGCGGTAAATGCTCCATGAAAATATGCACAAATCCACTTTGGATTTTCGCATCCACCATGATTTTATTCCGACTGTTTAGTTCTGGAGGGAGCGGCGTGAAGCTCTGTTCTGTGTTGTCATCAGATGACATTCTGGTTCATGATGAAATCAGAGGCGAAGAATATCATGAAGACCGGACTAGAGGACTTGCAATGAAGGTTGAGTCTCTGTGATGTTGAGGGAGTTGCTTGGTATTCTAGGTTTCGCAACAACGGTATGCAAGTGGGGGCGGCAACATAGGTGGAGTTCAGAGTCTTACCTTTTATGGTGACAATCCAAGGTCTGGACATAATTGATTGTGCCTGACAGTGACCTTATTGAAGGCATTATTTTGAGAGTGGGAACTATTTTCTGGTTGAAAACCTAAGATCTTTTGATCGGACGATGATGGCGCTTGTGCAGTGTTCCCTTCTTGGAGGCGTCGCTTTTAGAGAGCATGGAGTTCAGGTGTTGTCTTAGTGGTGGATGTATTGTTGTTGCAAGAAATACCGCAGCGGGACGTTTAACTTCTTAGTTTTCCTTTTCTTTTTTTAGCTATCTGCACCTGTACTATTATTAGAGTATTATATTATTGCGGAGCCTAGATGTAATTGGTATATATGATATTAATATATTTCCTTTACCCAGAAAAAATATCTTACAAGAGTTATTGCGAGCCTCATGAGAATGGGAGATGTCGCCGGTACGGCATGTTTGGGTGCGACGAGTGTTTAATGAACTAGATGACCGGTTGCGCTATCGCGCAAATGGCGGAGGCTAACCATAAGGTTTGGCTTATTTTAGGACCGGAGGTTGTAGCGGAGCTCTTCCACCGAGTAAAGGGGTATTAGGGTTAAATGGGCATCCAGTTTGAGCTATAGTAGTATCCGATGGGGTGTGTTCGAGCTCTTCTCTGGTTACTGCGTTTACTCACCATAAGTCTTGGTTTATTTCAATACCGGAGGCTCGGGAGCGCGAAGTGTAGCTCTTTCGACCGCCATCATCATCGCAGTAGCAAAGGGGGAGTATTAGGTGAAATGGCCATCCATGGTGAGTTATAGTAATATTCGGCGTGTTTCGTTGGAGGAAATGCCCTCGACGGCCCTTCTACTCTTGTTTGGCTACTCCGTTTGCTTCGGTTGAGTTATAATCGATGGGGTAGGCTGGAGAAAATGCCCTCGATGTCCCTTCCACTCTCTTTTGGATACTTGCTACCACTCGAGCGGTAACTGGGGAATATTACGGTTAAATGGCTGCGATTTCTTCTTCGGTCACTTGCACATTTGCCTCTTCCTCTTTCAAACTGTTAGACACACTCAGGAAGCAGGGCATTGGAGCTACTCGTAGTTGAATTTGGTGTATTGCATAACAACTTCATTTCTTGGTCAATTGATTGCATAACAACTGAAAACTTTTATCAACCGATGGCAATGAAATATTAGAATCTCGTCGCTATGTCTAAGTTTACCTATGCAGGGCATTTTAATAACTTTCAAATAATTTTTTTGTTGGGAGTGGGCTTACCAGGACTAATACCTGAAGGGTCGGTGATGTGTACAGCTATGTGGCGAGGGAGCGGAGGGGTCGGCGCATATAAAACCTTCATCTCCCACGGCCGCATCCATTCCCCCCTTCCCCGGCCACCACTCCCAAAATCGCAAAAAAAATTCTCTCCATCTCGCTCACTCCGCCGCTAGTGTAGGTTTCTTCTCGCGCGGCTCCAGTAGAATAGGCGGCGATGGAAGCTGGGGGAAGAGTAGGCTGCGTGGAAGATGAGAGGAACCGCGATGTCACTGATGTTGCTGAAGCGGAGGAGGTCGTTGGAGGCGAAGGTGTTGTTGGAGAGTCCACCATGAGCGCAGGCGCTTTGAGGTCCATCAGCGTGGATCCTCCGTCGTCGGCCCAGCAGTCATCGGGTCAACCGGCATCAGCTTGGTCGTCGAGGAATCGGCGGATCTAGCAGCGATTGACTCGGCTACAGTAGGAGGCGAAGGCGATGCGGGAGCATCCACCATCGCCTGGCGCAGCCGTCATCAGGACGGCGGGCCAAGCGTCCGGCAAGGTCTCACTGGTGAAGCCGGACATGCAAAAGGAGTTATCTATTACGTGCGCATTTATTTGTTTTGAATTAGTCCGGCTTATTTTCTTTCCTTCCCCCACGATCTCTACTCAAACCAAAACAAAAATGTCCCCGAAGTTGTTCTCAAAACAGAAACAAAATATGTTACTGAAGCCGTGCACATATTGTTGACAGTGGTGCATTCACTATATGATGCATAGCTTGTGTATTATTCTTCACACTCGACTCCAACTCTTCCATCTCGATGGCCACTGCCTTCAAAGCATCACTCAAAGCTGCCATCTTCGCCTTATCGGCTTTCATCTCCTCCGTAGCATGGTCCTTCACGGGCAAAAGCAAGATCGCACATAACCATAAGTTTTAATCGGCTAATGTTAGGTCTTTGAGACCCTTCGACCTGTTGCTCCCCGGCACAAATGGCAAAAGGCAATATTCAAGCCATGTGTAATAGTATAATATATCCGATGCACGGGGAGGCTTCTTTTATGGTATCGGTCACAGAACCTAATTATAGGCAAGTTTAACCGAACAAAAGCCATAATCAGGTTACAAAATCATAAACCAAACACCTTGTTAGCATCCAGATGTGTGGTGACCATCTGCACTAACACATTACCGCAAGTTGGATATAAAACCATTGAACACTAAATGATACATAGCCCAAATACAACTTCAAGAATGAAACAAATCACATATTGATTATAGTTAATTTCCCGCTTTTTTACAGAATTTTTGTACAGAACAACTACAATTCCATTAACCACATGCCCAGTAGCTGAGTCAGCAACGCTCTCAAGCTGCTGGCTCCCATAGGTATTTGCATATAAACTGCGCAGCCAGCTGTGAAGCAAAATGAACACCTTGAAAATAATCAACAGCAGAAAGACTTCGCATCACTCCAAGCTCAGCTCCTAAGTGGGTGTATCAGGAACCGGGAATGAAAAGTTTCAATTTAAACATGGAGCATTTCCCAACTCACCAGTCTTCATGCCGTGGAGATGGGTTTCTGTTCTCTTTGCAGTGCCCTGCTTGATATTTGATGAGAAAAACCATACATGAATCTGAAAAATGTTTTGAAACTGGAATTAAGAAAGATGCACGGGACTGCATGATAATTCATTGCCTATATTCCCGAGCTGATGCATGTTTCACAGGGTAGTGGCTATTAATTATTATGAGATTAATTGTAGAGGGGTATTTCCTATTTTCTTCTTAAATGCATTACCGAGCAAGAGATTTTACTGAAAAAGAAAAGCAGAGACTTGACTCACAAGTTATCATGACAATGCAACTACTTGAAAGGCAATGTAAACCTTCTTGGTTAGATAACCATAATACTGGAAAATACTACATATATATGCTAAATAGTAAAAAACTCGCAGAATGCAAAATAATAAATCACCATGACCTCTCGTCGCCATACAAGTGTAGAAACTAAGTTACTTGCCACATCCTAAACGTGTTCCCTTGAACAGGCCTGTAGAAAATGGTGCAATTTCAGGAAATCATAGCCGCAAAATGTGGCCTCTATAGAAAATTGTGAAATATTTATTGGCCGGAATGTGGAGTTTCAAATATGTTTTCTTTCTTCACTAAAATCAAGCAACCTACATGCTTATACAGGGTTTGCTGGTAGAATAATGTGGGTTCAGGACTGAGAACTTGCAATGAAGTCATGAATCAAATACATATGAATCTATATTCCCCTTCTATATTCCACAGTTGTTTGGTTTTCTGAAAAAGAGGTTGCCTTCCGATTTCCATTTTCAGAAACTAAATTAGTAGTTGGTAATCACCTCGCCCCGCTTCAATTGCGCTGGCGCCAGTCTCTTACCTACCCCAAAAAATTACACTACAATTTAAATGCAAGTAATCGAAAAGAACATAAACAGTCTAGTAAAATCTGGATTATGATCTCAAGACAAACACAAATAAAAGGTGGACGATATAGAAGCTAATAATACCATATGTAAATATTCATCTTTGCACCATGATCATCTTTGATAAGAAGCACATATCAAGTACTCCCTCCGGTCTCTTTTAATTACGAGAAAACAATATATCCACAGAATCAGTATACTTAGCTCAAACATTAAACCAATAACCCTTGCTTAGCAGGTTGCATTATGATATCCTAATTTATTTTGGAAGAAACTAAGCTATCTTGCAAGTGATGGGGCTAAGAATAAACACTGCAATAACCACCAGTATAATGACACCATGGTTATGTATATGTATTGAGAGTTAAAGCAAGAAAATTAAAAAAAAAGTCACTGGAAATTTGAGAAACATGCATCAACTTCATGTATAGGAATTTTAGCATTATATGCATACCACATATATAATACCTAACCACATTTCTTATAATTCTTTAAATAATTGAATGAAATATCTTAGATGATGCAATGGAAAGAGACACTAACAGTCATAGAGGCATTTCCATTTGGCAACTCAGAACCATGTAGAGTCTCTATTCTGCCAGCAGTTCCCTCAGTTTCTCTCATCTCTTGCATTGACTGGTTAGCTGTTGATTCTACATCTTTGGCAACCCTTTGATCACAAATAAATACAAATATTAGTGCTTCAGAGCCTCAAAGCTTTAAATGAGGTGTGCATGCCAACATCAATAAAGAAAACAAAGTGCAAGAGGTACACACTGTGGAATGTTGTTCTTTTGTGTCAATCTTTCCACCATTGATCTGATCCCTTCCAAGTTCAATGCTTTGCTTAGCTTTATTGATACTTTTCTAAGCTCATTTACTTGAGCTTCAGCTCCTGGAGATTTCAGAACTGACAAAGATACTGAAATATACATTCACTTAGAGGGCAAAAAACAAAGGTATGGAGTAGGCAATTTAACTGAGTTCACAGTTCTAAGTTCTTGCAGTTAAATATCAAGACCAAAGCTAATTTACAACAGCATTTGGAGAGTAATTTAACATAAAAACATGTTACATATGCAAAGAATAAGCACAGATTCAGCTACAAAGACCAAAGGAAAATCAATTTGGAAGATTGAAGTTGAGACATGGTAGTAAAAAGAAAAGACTTACAGTGGATAGCATTGATCCTCTCATGGATCTTCTTTCTGGCAGCTCTTCACCCACTTAAGAAACCACGAATTTTCACAGGCATTAACTTCAGACCTCTCACCTGCCACAATTAACAACAACCTGAATATCTGCAAATAGCTATCAGCCTGGCCATAAATACCTACTTGTTGACCGAAGGAGGCTTCATGTCAACCGGCAACACACAAATCAGGTATAAAAGTAGGGAGATTAAGCAGATAATAAGCAGGCCCGTGTCAGGTTCTAGGATGATACTGATAAAACAAACAAAAAATAGCTATAGCTATATTTTCCATCAGACATATGACTTATCTCCACATTATTGTTTTAGCACATCAAATCCTTTACTGGAATAGCGGCTGCAAAGAGGGAAAAACAATTGTTAGAGTTTTATCTTAAAAACATATATGCAAAATATCTAAGCATAACACAAACTGTATTAGAATGACAATGAGATGGCTATAATTTTCTCTGTACCCATGCGTGGCTAAGCAGATCCACCATCATGGCCATGCGAAAAATGAATTAAAGTAGGAGGAAGAACGAGAATAAAGAGCTTACATGGATAAGTAATATTGACGAGAGACGAGATGCTGATGTGCTCCAGCGAGCGGCGCCATGGCCATTTGGCTCGTCACTGCTCCTCCATCACCGTCCCAGCCATGCCCCCTATAACTATATAACAAATTGCAGTAAGTAAAAGGCACGATAAGAACTAATAATAACCACAAAAAAGAAAAACCATACAAGATATATAGATCTTGAACGATTTTATTCAATGAAAAAAATATCTAAATGCTGCAAAATATATCAAAGTAGCATCTTCTAGGAATGCAGTGTAGCCCAAAAGTCTTGTATTGTATTACAACAAACCTCGTGGAAATATATGCACTTTGATTTGGGCAAAGGTAATATAGGGGGCATGACATGGCACCATTGATTCAGCAATCGAGTCCACCATCCCCAAAGGCCCAAACGATTGGAGTAGCTGAGTATGCAATACTCTTCTACAAAAAAGTAGAAGAACTTAAAACATGCCCGCTTTTAAATAATACATCAAATGTAGGAACCAAACAAACAAATTAATTAGCCAAAATTTCAGTCTATGAAGCCATAGCTTGAGAAGAAGAGCTGTAACAGTGGCTCAAACACAAAACATATTGTCCAGGACAGAAAAACAATTGACCACTATGAAACTATTACGGAACTAAATGTACTGATACGACCTTGTCATGTATTAAGATATTTTGGGTGCTTGCTAGAAGATGTGATTGAGGGCAGAGAGAACACAAAATGAGAGAGAAGGGCTGGGAGGAGCTCACCTAGTGTCTAGCTTGGCCATGCTCGTCGTTGCCGAAGCCTGAAATGATAAGGAGAAATGATAAGCATACCACCACTGAAATCGAAGAAATCAAGTATATAAGTAGCATTCTTCATAGTACACAAGAGACATCCTGCTTGTTATGACATCAATGCTATAATCACATGGTAGAAAATTGCTCGTTGTATTATCTTTTTCAGCTAACTGAAGCCTAAAATGATACTGATAAAACAAACAAAAAATAGCTATAGCTATATTTTCCATCAGACATATGACTTATCTCCACATTATTGTTTTAGCACATCAAATCCTTTACTGGAATAGCGGCTGCAAAGAGGGAAAAACAATTGTTAGAGTTTTATCTTAAAAACATATATGCAAAATATCTAAGCATAACACAAACTGTATTAGAATGACAATAACCCAATCTCATACATGCTACCTATACTATCAACCTTGCTCAAGCATTTAGATAACCAGTAAATCTAAGAAAGAGAGATGATAATCAACAATACGGAATTGAGAGGTACATGTGTCCGGTAGATGCAGGCGTCGGATTTGAGGGCCATGGCCGGCGTGGCCAACAGCAGAGAGGAAAAGAAGGAAACATGGGTGGAAACCAGAGCTCGACCAGGAAAACGTCACGGAGCTCTGCAGGTTGGAGTGACGACCAAGATCGATCCCGCCGCCGCTGCAGCCCTCCATCCGCCAGATCTCGAGCACCGGCGGGTGTGGACGCCCTTCTCGACCTCGAGGCGCCGATCCGCCAGATCTCGAGCACCGTACCGGCGGCTGTGGACGACCTTCTCGACCTCGAGGCACCGTTCTGCCGCCACTCTCCGAGTCGACGCCGCCCATGTGCGCTCCTGCAGCGCCTAGCCCGGGCCACCATCGTGCCACCGCTGCTGCCGTCTCCATCCGTCCCCATCGATCTCCTGTCCTAGAGGTCCACGAGCGTGAAGCTCATGTGTGGCCGGCGGCGGGGGTCGCTTGGGCGGGCGTCCTGGCCGCCGCAACCCCGGCTCCTCGAAGCTGCTGCCGCACCGCCGCCGGCCGTGTCGTACCCGGCACTGGAGCACCCTGTCGCCGCGAGCAAGCACGCACGGGAGCAGAGAGGAGAGGAGGCAGCGCAGCCACACTGAGTCCGAGCCGCCGCTGTCTCTAGAGGAGGAGGAGGAGGAGGAGGTGAGAGGAGGCGGGGATTGGGGGAGGACGGGACGCGCGGAATTGGTTAGGGTTTTCACCTCTTTGTTTTTCTGAGCCACGCGAGCACGGATGCTTGCTGTCTCAAACAAATGGCCCCACTCATGCACGGGCCCAGCCGTCATGCACCCAGAACAAGCAGCGACCGGTACAGAAAAACTTACTACATCTGACGGCTGAGGTGAAAAGCGGGTTTCAGAACTTTACTGTGCTGTGAAACGGACGAACGAGATCGTTTTGCCCCTTTCAGACCCCCTGGTTGAGAGGGTAGTCTTTCAACATTTATAGAAGTAATATGTGTTGGGCCTATTATAGATTTCGGACCTGCTGGGCTCATGGCAGCGAGCCCGGTTCTTCCAGAATGCTATGGGGAGCTTCCAAGACCCAGAATCTAGTGACGTGTCATGTGGTATGTGATGAGTGGCCATGGTTGCTCTTTATTATTCCAAAACTCCATTGTTTTGAAAGTGGGGATTATTTTCTGCTTGATGGAGTACATGGAGTTTTCGGGGAAGAAATCATCAACTAAGAGCACCTCTAGCCAGCCCTGGGAAGGTTCGCAGGAGCCATTTTTTCATTCGGATGGCGAAAAATATTTCATTCGCATCCCTGGATTCTCGTTTTCGCTAGAATTTAGGCTTTCATCCATCCCGCGAGCACGTGTCAACCCTGCCCCCCCCCCCCCCGCCCCCGATCTGTCGGCGAGAAGAGAGACCGTCGTCCTCATCGCATCGTCTTCCGCGCGCTGTAAAGCCTCGCCACCGATCGTCGCCGACGCGTAGCTTCCACGCGGCGAATTAAGGTCGTCTCCTCGCATTCACACCTGCTCCCCTCTATTTATCGCGGAGATACCACGCCTGCTCGCATTCACCACCGCCGTTCCACTTCTCTCCCCTCTCCTCTCGTCCAAAAAACGTCGGCTTCAATGGCGGATAGGTTCCCCGATGACGGCGCGGCGAACAACCGATTCGGCCGGCGCTACCTCCATCAGTGGGAAGGCCGGCTGCTGTACATGGCCGGGTACCCGTCGCCTTCGGACTTCCGCTCTCCTGGCGGTTGGCGGTTGAGCGCGGGAGGCGTGCCTATCCCGCCGCCGCCGCCGCAAGGCGATGCCTTGGTGCCGGAGATCAAGGCGGAGCTCGCCGCCATGAGCGACGAGCAGCGTGTTGAGGAGCGGTTCTTTCCCGACAACTATGCGGCGTGGACGGAGTACTTCCACCAACGGTACGAACGGGACCTGGCCTCCTACGATGGCCCTCCTCCCCCTCCCGCATGCAACAATAGCGCATGCCGCCGTCGTTGGTGGAGCGCGCCGGGCCACACGTTGGAGGTCGTCATGGCGCACATTGAGGGCGGCAAGTACCCCGTGCTGCAGATGCCGCTGCCGAGGCTGGTGCCCTCCGTGTCGCAACGACACGGGAGATCCTGGATGCCACGGCGCATGCCTCCCTCGTCCTTGTCATCGCACATCGTGGTTGTCTGGATCGGCCCCGGCTGTGATGCCGAGGAGCGGCTTGCGCCCCGTCAAGACCGAGCCCGCGTCTCCGCCGAGCAACCGAGGACGCAGCGCCGACGCCCTCATCATCCGCGAGGGACGTGCCCCGTCTCCACCATGCGGGCGGAAGCGAAAGACGAAGAGGGAGGCCGCAGCGGCGATCGACCACGCCGCCGAGCAGGCCGCAGCCGCCGAGGAGGCCACGATCCATGAGGCGATTGCGAGGTCGCTGAACGACCTCATCCCCGCCGACAACACCTTGCCCATGGACGCGGCTCTCGCCTGGTCCAGGAAGGAGTGGGAGAGGGAGGAGGTGGAGCAGCAGCATCGACTGTTGGAGGAGGCGACCGCGCGTCGCCGCGCAGCAGTGATCAGGCTGGAGGACATGAGCGACGACGAATGGTACCGGCCGTCGCCCTCGGCGACCCTAGCTAGGGTTCTAGCCGTTGGGGACACCCCGGCAAGAGCAGCAACCAGCAAGCGCCAGCCACGCGGCCCAAGGACGACGACGACTCCGACAACGGCGAGGACGACGACGACTACACGGCGTTCTACCGCCATTTTGGCATGAAGAACCCCGTGTTTTATGTTTAATTTATATGTTCCCCTAGCCGAATTTAAATATATTACTAATTCGGCCTATATATGTACGAACTCGCCTATATATGTTAAATATCTTTAAATTTAGGCTATGTTTGAACGAATTTCGCCATGTTCACAACGAATTGGGCATATCGCCAGGAATTTTCCTGGGATTGTCGCTGGGAAACTGGACCGCCCTAGGCCAAAATTTACATATTTAGCGCCGGATTTCGGCTGGGGATCCCCAACGACTGGAGGTGCTCTAAGGCACCGGAACAATTAGGGTACCACTAGCTAGAAACCGACCTTCACGAAGGGAAACTTCGTCCCACACAACGTATGTTTCACCCGTGTCAACCCCGCGTGAAATGTCCGTGATGTCTACGCCCCCTCCTTTTCCTGTAGACAGTGTTGAGCCTCCAAGAGCAGAGGTTTGTAGAACAGCAGCAAGTTTTCCTTAAGTGGATCACCCAAGGTTTATCGAACTCGGGAGGAAGAGGTCAAAGATATACCTCTCATGCAACCCCGCAACCACAAAGCAAGAAGTCTCTTGTGTCCCCAACACACCTAATAGGTGCACTAGTTCGGAAGAGATAGTGAAATACAAGTGGTATGAATAAATAGTAGCGTAGCAACGGCACCAGAAAAGTGCTTTGCCCGGACGGTAAACAAGCGGTAATGCGAGTAGTAACACAGTAAAAAAAGAAAGCAGCGATAGCGTATTTAGGAACAAGGCCTAGGGATCATACTTTCACTAGTGGACACTCTCAACATTGATCACATAACGAATAGATAAATGCATACTCTACACTCTTGTTGGATGATGAACACCATTGCGTAGGATTACACGAACCCTCAATGCCGGAGTTAACAAGCTCCACAATTCAATGTTCATATTTAAATAACCTTAGAGTGCACGACAGATCAACACAACTAAACCAAGTACTAACGTAGCATGCACACTGTCACCTTCACGCTACGAAAGGAGGCATAGATCACAACAATACCATCATAGCAATAGTTAACTTCATAATCTACAAGAGATTATAATCATAGCCTACGCCAAGTACTAACACGGATGCACACTGTCACCATTACACCGTGCGGGAGGAATAAAACTACTTTAATAACATCACTAGAGTAGCACATAGATAAATTGTGATACAAAACACATTGCAATCATAAAGAGATATAAATAAGCACTTCACTATGCCATTCATAACAGTGAATAAGTATTCTGTGAAATATAGCCTAAGAGACCCACACGGTGCACACACTGTCACCTTTACACACGTGGGACAAGGAGTCTCCGGAGATCACATAAGTAAAATTCACTTGACTAGCATAACGACATCTAGATTACAAGCATCATCATATGAATCTCAACCATGTAAGGCAGCTCATGAGATTATTGTATTGAAGTACATAGGAGAGAGATGAACCACATAGCTACCGGTACAGCCCGAGCCTCGATGGAGAACTACTCCCTCCTCATGGGAGACAGCAGCGTTGATGAAGATGGCGGTGGTGTCGATGGAGGAGCCTTAGGGGCACTTCCCGGCGGCGTCGAACGAGACTCTGTCCCCGGATCTTGGCTTCGCGATGGCGGCTCTGGATGGTTTCTCGTACCGTGGCTTTTTCGTCTCGAGGTTTTAGGTCGAGGGGCTTAAATAGGCGAAGAGGCGGCGTCGAAGGTCAACGAGGCGACGACACCATAAGGCGCGGCCGGGGGCACGCGCGCGGCCTATCATCTGGGCCCTGTGGCCCCCTCGCGACTCTCGGGTGTTCGGATGCTTCCGGGCAAAATAGGACCCAGGCGTTGATTTCGTCCAATTCGAGAATATTTCCTTACTAGGATTTACAAAAGCATGACAATGGCCTTCGGCATCTCGTCAATAGGTTAGTTCCAGAAAACGCATAAATATGATATAAAGTATGCATAAAACATGTAGATATCATCAATAATGTGGCATGGAACATAAGAAATTATCGATACGTCGGAGACGTATCAGTCCGCTCGCGCGAGTAGAGCAGCTCTAGTACTTACATCCACACGGGCACAACCGCGTACGTCTGGCCGCACACGTACAACTGCGTATGTCCGGCCGTGCGCGTACAGGGCTACATGCAGAGCACGAGTATAGCGGATGACGAGTACAATTTCGTGAGCACCCGAGTACAGTTACATAGACGAGCGAGTACAGTCACGCACACGAACGAGCACATGTACAGTCGTGCACACGAGACAGGTATAATCGCGCACACGAGTAAGTACAGTCGTGCACACAAGACAGGTACAGTCGCGCACACGAGTAAGTCGCGCACATGAACGAATACATGTACAGTCGTGCACACGAAACATGTACAGTCGCGCACACGAGTAAGTACGGTTCCACACACGAACGAGTACAAGTACAGTCGCGTACACGAGTAAAGGGAAAAATGCACCAAATACATTCAAAATAGAAGTACTTATCACTTCATGCACGAGTACAGTTAGATACACACCACGAATACAACCATAATAGTATATGAAGTAGGAAAAAAAATCTTAAAATCTATTAACATGGGATCTAGTTTTGAAGTTCTCGATGAGAGGATCACAAAAGTGAAAACGGTTTGTAATTTGGACTTACGGTTCTCAAGATATTTCATTTTGAAAAAACAAATCTACGAAAAAAAGGGAAAAGCTGACACAACCATCCCACCTTACTTCTGCTTGCGACACGTAGCGAGCAAGGAGACCACTTTCTAGGGATTTTCTGGTATCACAGCGCGCCACTTATCGTATGCGGAGCGAGTTGTCTTTCCTTCACGAAGATCGGCTTTTTTCTAACGATTTTGGAACAATTAGCCTGAAAACCACCAGCACAAGATGTGATAAAGTTTAAGATCGATGGATCTTTTACTCCAGGTTACCACCATGCAGGGTGGGGTGTGATTGCTCGTGATCATATATAAGGGTGAGGTGGTGGCGGCTACTGCTGGGCGTGCCGAGAATGTGGCTGATGCGTTCCAAGCTGAACTTATGGCGGCGGTGCATGCACTTCGATTTTTTTTTTTTTGAACAACAAAGATTTTATTACCTTAACAGCACTTTACAGAGAGTAGTGTGCACATGGCAACACTTTGGTTCGAGAATACATCTGAAAATGAGCAAGAAGCATTTTCTTGAGAACTTGCCAAACATCTAAAAAGGAAAGTTTTATTTTGAATCCTGAGAGCTAGCTTGGCAAAGTGGTCTGCCTTGACATTCAAACTCCTAGAGATATGAAATATCCTATCAGAGTTAAAGGAGCTGCTGTTGAATACATGAGCAAGGCATGCACTTCGATTGGCTGAGCACTACATGTTATTCTGGAGACGGATTCACAGCTCCTAATGTTGGCGTTGAATAGAATTATAGAAGTGAAGCTGATGCATCCTCCCAGGCCATGATCCTTGATGATCTTAAGTCGTTCCAGGTTAGAACTAATTACTCCTTATGCAATGTCATTGCCTGTAAACGTGAACTAAACAAAGTACTCCATGAACCTGCGAGAATTGGGTGGTCGTGTGATGTAAATAGAGTTTTACTCTAGGAGTAAGAAGTACCAGCGTCTATTGCTGGTCTTGTGTCGGACAAAATGCCCTAATAAAGCTTATGCTTTCTAAAAAAAAGTCTATCTGTGTGACTTGACTTGCATTGATGCATATTTTATAAATTGCGCCAACTTGGGAAGGTTCATGAGTTTTCTCCTACAACAATAGTGCATGCACCCAATATGGCCATTCCTCTAAGAGCACCGTCAGTGTGACGTTGCAACCACAACACCCCAAATCTTAGAGGCAACATCCAAGAAAGAAACAATATCAAACAAGTTATGTTTGAGGAAGAAAAAATGAAAAACTGAGCAGCTATTTTCCTTGTCTGATAGTATGATACAAAACACATCGAGGTCACGAATGCCCTACACAATTCACATTTTTTTCACTAAGGTTGAAGGCAATTTATGGGATTTACCTTAGGAAGGGTTACCTACATGCACTATTTGATGCTTAAAGGTTGCCTCTAAAGGCTTATAGGTTCCTTCTATGCACTACACCATGATTCCTCAAATGTTTATAAACCAGTTCCACATGAGCTCACTTTTAAATCTTAGAAAATTCATATTTCTAATTTTCAAAATAAGTAAAAAAAATCAAATAGGTATCGAGTAGGAACTTATATATGCATTTTGCGATAAGTTTCATGAAAACTGACATGGTTGGTTTCTACTCAATACCTACATGTGTGATTTTGATGACTTTAAAATATGACTTTTGCTATGTTTTTAACAAATAAGGTCATATGGACATCATTGAGCATTTTGACGACAACAGTAAAACTGAATGACAATAAGGAATAAAATAACATTATTTGACCATAGCGGTGATCGGTTATCATATATCGCCCCTCTTGTAGAGGTATGGCATGCAAAAACCATAAGGTGAGGCACACATGTTCATGGAGGTCATATGTCATGAGCCTACGTGCGTTCGCCTCCACATGTTTCCTCTATAAAGGACGTGGTAGCACAATCCGCTCCATGATGGGTGGGCAATGTTATCATCTCCCACAAACCCAAATCGAGTGAAACAAATTGCATTAGTTCCGAAATTTTATTACCTTTCCAATGCCACCGGCCCCATATTTTTAGGATTTTTGTACGATTTTTAATATATTAAACTTGATCACTGGTTATTGTTTAGTATTTCTAATTTCTAAATTTGAAAAATTAACCTTTTTGAGTGAATCCAATTTTGTTAGCCTCGTTTTAGTACTGACCATCTAGAATAATTAGTGGTAGACCCTTTTCATAATTTTTGGTTACTATTTGTGCTAAGTGTGTGTCACATGAAATGTTGTACCAAACCATTTGCTTATTTAAAATCCTTGACCACCTCTTCTATTTTTAAAAATGGTCAACCTATGTTTCATTCTTGCAAAACAAAACCCTCTGAGACTTAAAACAAATTTTATTTGTTTTTCTTAAGTTTTCAAATGTTGGGGTATATGGTTTACTTTCTATTTTTAGTGTAGTGTTTTAAAAATAAAAGAGAGAAATGATTTCTACCTCTTCAAAAATGTTTGAAAATAAAGGATGAATGTTTTTGAGGCCATAGCATTGCGCTAGTCTTCTTGATAGTGTTATCTATTAGGGGATGTTTAATTCATACCTTGGTGATAACCATGGAGACAATTGCTCTTTTGTAAAGCTCTCGTGCCTTTTTTTAGGAGGAATAAATTGGATGTTCTTATAATCAAATTTAAAGTTTAATTGTGATCCTTAGTATGTTAGCTCTTAGTAGAGTGGTTAAGCTATTGATGGTTGATTGTTGATTGTTGAATGTTGTTTTGTTGGTGCAATGTGTTGATTGTGTTCCTTTTATATTTTCCAACGATAGATGCGAACAATTTTGGAGAAGAAGAAGAAGTGGTTCAGACAAGGATTTTATCTATATTGTTGGAGTTCTTATTTGACGGAGTTGAAGAAGTCCAGGGACAAATAAGCCGACCAAGGCAAGCCATCTCTTGATCTCTGAATATTGAATCACATATGGTGGTTACTTTGTTATTATTATTGTCTCTCGATCTATCTTGTGTGATATCTACTTTTGTTGTCGGAGCATGCTTACCATGAGCATGTTTACTCTCTTTGGCACCTCGCCGACAAACCCCTTTTTGTAAATGGTGGTTGTCAACACCATGATCTTGGTGTACCCTCTAAATGTGATGGGTATGCCCACTTATCTTGTGTGTGTCGACCTCTTGCCACCCTTCTTGAACCGCTTGTTGATGTTCTGCATACTTACTCTCGAGTATGTTGAACCCCTTGTTGATCGTATGCATGCACACCCTGAGCATGTATGCCCCCTTGACCATCTATATTATCATCTTCTTAGCGGTATGATGATTAACATCATGAACCTTGTTGAATCTTCCAACTTATGTTGATCATATACATGCTTACCCCAAGCATGTATGACCCCCGTTTGACACCGCTTTAATCATCTCCTTAGTGGTATGATGGTTAGCATCACGCCCTTTTTGATAGCCTTGTTCTCCTAAATAAAACCTTAGGTTGGGAAACCCCGATGTTTTATGTTTTGGAAAGACTTTGAAAACCTTGGGAAGATGTTGTCTTGCTCAAGTGTTGTTTCAAGAGAAAGGTCTTGATGTTTTCGGAAAGTGGGATATGGCTGGTTGTTGGCCGCCAAAGGATGTGTGAGTAACAAAAAAATGAATTTTCAAAAGAGCACTGCGTATAAGTGTTCGCCATCACAACCTTTACAACGCAACCATGGCTACCCCAAAGTGGGCACGGGCTTAACTTGACGTTTGTTCTTCTTAGCATGAGGCACCGCACAACTATACAAGGGTACGGTTACCCCCGAGTCCGGGTTGTCGAGGTTGGGACAATAGTATAACGGGAGGCCTTCGGGGCTGACCCGTCCGGAAGACACTATGGGTCTCCTGGCTTGGCGGTGGAGCCACGCTCAAAAGGAGGTGAGCTGCCACGGTGCCGGGAGGTACATACTCCATAGGGTAGGACCTCGTGTTAAGTCGAATGGGCGAAAGGTTATGTCGGGTATCCGTCGTGGCATATGTCGTTATGCGGGGATGATGCCCACACGATAGGTATCCGGATAGTTGTGGTGAAAGTGTGCAAACTCTGCAGAGTCAAAACTATTCGAATAGCCGCGTCCACGGTCATGGACGGGTTGAAATGGCCATACTTAACCGGGGCTAGTTTTGATTTAGAAAAGCTTTACAAAGAAAAGAGAAAGTTGTTTTCGGAGTACCGGAAGGGTACGGGAAAGGTTGACGACCATATGGAGATGGTCGGGAAGGAAATAAAAAGGGCTACTCCCATCCTAGTGTTTTATGTTGTAGAACTCTTCTGAAGTATCTTCTACAGCAAAGATATAGAGATGTCATAGGATCTTCTTAGTGTCCCCTTCAACTGTGATGTTGGGATGCTACATCCACAAGATAAACTACTTCTCTTCTACATGCTATTTCCGCAAGAGAAATTAGCTCTTCCCTCTTGTCATCTAGATTAGCACTTGTTATCTTGCACTCTTGCAAAGTACCTTCTTGATGGTTTGCGAGTACAATTCCAAATGTACTCACGGCTTTGTCCCTGGCTATTTACTTTGCCAGACTTGGAGGAGTTCGACTAATGAAGAAGGAATTTGGACGACGTCTATGCGAGCTAGAAACGTTCTCCCAGTCAGTTGCCTGTAGGGTTATGGCAGATGACTTGGGCTCTGCGCTGATGAAGTGATGACTGCTACTCTGATGTTAAGTTAGGCCCTTCAAGGCTATTATGTAAGATTGGTCGTGTGACCTTATTGTAATTTTTCTTATTCCGTTTTGTAATGGATGATGTAACTTTGATATCAGTTCGGTTATGTGTTCACGACGCACTGATCATGGGATCGTGAACTGTATACATGACGGGTATTTCGGACAGCTAGTCCGGGGTCCCCCCAGACCCTCGAAGACTGTTAGATCTAACACCGGCATAGGAAAGTCGATCTCTTCACGAAGCTTTCCCTCAGTGGAAATCTACCGTGTCTCTCCGAAGCTGAAGCTGTGACTTTCCGACAACGACACGTCTACCGGAGGATGGAGTCTAACTTAATTCGACCGCTAACAACTTCTCTAGTACTACGCTTAGTAATCTCGGGACGAGATTATTTTAAGGGTGGAAGGATTTGTAACACCCCAACTTTTGCAACCTTGTTTAGGTGTTGAGAGTGCAAAAATCAGGGGGAACAAAAAACTTTTTCCAAATGGTTTAGTAAGATGTATTTCCTTGATATGTTTGCTATGGCGACTTTCCTTGACCTGTTTATCAAGATGAATTGTCTTGATCTGTTTGTTTAGAATTTTCTCTTGAGCTACTTCAGGGAATAACCCCTCTCTAATAGAAACACCTTAGTCACTCACCACCTAAAACACATTTGTGGCTTAGGAAAGGTTGTCCTCCTTTTTCATTACATCAAACTTCCCCAATATGGTAACATGAGTGTGCCTACTTAATTTTTTTTATCTTTGTGATATATTCCAGCTCAAACCCTCCTTGACTCAGAACTTGGGACCATCTACCCCTTAAGATATCCTTCCCTTTTACCCTAGTCAAAAATCTGTTTTTGGCAAGCTTAAAAGATTCAAACTTTGGCAGTTGATCTTTAAGCACCCACAACGGTTATATGTGAACTCAATGCATGAATCTCATCTATTCAACTCCCTTTACAACTCCAACGTCTTACATGTCTCATGCTATCTTTGCTACCCATATTTTCATCTGGATCGTGTACCCTATCCATTGTTTGAACTTAAGATCACTTATTTCACTTTTACCTCCTGTTTTTCTTTAATCCAAGTTTAATATTTACAAAACCAAGTGTGTAAATGATCGTTACATTATGTAGTAATCATATACCCTTGAGATCTTATTTCCCAAATTTATTCTTACTTTCTTTTAATAAATTCTTCCAAAACCCCTATCCATTTTCCTCTCTAGTTTTAACCATAAAAGTACTTCTAGTTTTATTAAACCTTTTCAATTTATTTCTTCAAATAAAACAAGGGAATGCGATGGGTATGTTTATCATCTCATTTCCACCAAATAGTGATTTCTATATCTTTATTTTATTTTTTCTTCATTTTTAACAAAATCCATATTTATGGTACTTGTACCATTTCTTGCTTGTTTTATTTTGAGTTAAACTACTTTGCTAATAAAGTAAGTAGAACATTTTTAAAACCTATACACCACCTAGCTCTCTCAACGGTTTACAAAATCCATTTAAATTAAATTTCCTTTTTTTCTATTTCCTCTTTTGCATCTTTTCTTTCAAACATTTCCCCACTTAATCATGCACCTTGCCATCCTTAGAACCATCATCTAATGTTGTCCTTTGCCAACTTAACCATGCTTTGGCTCATCGAGGCATGGGCAAGAGGAGAGCCGGCCATGCAAGGGAATGATTGCATGCAACTAAATAATTTGTACCTCTCTCTCTCTCTTTCATTTCGCTCCACTTTTGGACATGTTTTGACATCTCCCTCACCTGCACCCCTCCCTCTCTCTCTTTCTGGTCGACGCACCACTGCAGCACCACTGTTCACCATTGTCATTGTGTGTTTGGAGGGAGAAGGAAACCGGCCATGCCATGCATGGCATGAATGCATGTGACCAAACCTTTCCCCCATCCATCTCTCTCTCTCTCATGCTTGGTCTGTTCAGTGAGAAGGCACGAAGTAGAAGCCCACCTGCGCCCCTGCCCTCCATGCATGACCCCTGTGCAGACCTAGCTCCCAATCTCTCTCTTTCTCTCTTGGCATAAGGACCCGTGGCATGAAATTTTCCATAACGAGGCCCTCCGACCAAGCCATCGCGCCACTAGACTCCTCTTACCGCGAATAATCGTAGCCCCGCACGCCATCCCCTTGTATTCTTCCTGCTGGCCGCAAACGACGCCGCCCTGGATGCTGACCCAGTGTAGAGCACGTGGTGCGCGTGCGCCAGGCTACCTCCCTCCAAGCCGACCTAGCCTCCCACGACAGGTCCTTGTTCGTGTTATAGAAGGTGACAAATGCCCAATATTTGATTTAGTTTTGCTCTAAATAGGAAGCTTCTTCTATGCAACAGAAAGGAGATACAAAATATAAGAGTGCCTAACGATACAACAAATTTGAATTTCTAGCATTTTGAGAAATTTGGACTGAACTTGTTTACATTGAGTTACAAAATACATGTTCACATCAATATATACACAGGTAAAAGTTACCCTAAAAAATGACTATATCAAATTACAACTTAACCATGGAGGTAGTTATCATTGAACACTTGAATTAATTACTAACTTTTGTGAAGAGAAGTTAACCACTAATTGTTAATTAGGTTCACTTTCACTATTCTTTATTTTGTAAAACGATTCAATATTTCCCTTAAGAATTTACACTAACCCAAAAAACATACAAATATGTAAAAAATATTATTCAGTACAAATTTTGCAACCTAATTAGTACTTTCCCAATTAAGATGTGAGGATCAAAACAAACAAATCAGTGGTTCAGTGGGACCACAATAGGAGGAGCTAAGAAGTAGGAAATACAAGGAAATAATAAAAGAGAAAAAATCTATTTTGGTCTATGAAGTTGCCCAGATGTGTGTTTTAGTCAGGAACTTGCAAATCGTGAATTCTAGGTCACTCTGTCATGGTGTAGTCTGCTGACATGGCCATTTTTTTTTTGTAATTTCCCCCAATTTTTTGTTTTTCTAATTTTCTAGTCATCGATTTGAGCTTTTAAGGGGGCAATTTGCAAAAAGAAAATTGGCCGTTTAAAGTGGTCGAAATGACCAAAACACTCATGCGGGGGAACTTTTTGACCCACAGTTCATGACTTGCATGTTCGTGGCCAAAGTGCACATCTGGGAAAACTTCATATACCAAATTGGAAATTATCTCGAAATAAAATAACTAGAAGAGAGGTCAGAGGGAGACTCAATGAGGAAGGATGCCCCCACCCCGTCCAGACCAACCTATAAAAGGTTTCATAGGTTGGTTGGGCACCGTATTGCATAATATTAGTGGGTAATAAACAACTTTTCATTTTGTTGTGGGTAGGGATGAAAATAGAGCAAAAAGTTTACGACTTCTCCGTGGAACAATGAAAACATGAACAAAATTTTGTAAAATAGAAACAATTTTTTTTACCGAAACTGAACAATAATATCCGGCAGAATAGACACCGGAAAAGAAATTTTTGTTTCCGGCTAATATGAAATTTCTGTCTTAGGGTTAATATGCATGACCCAATCCAACATGCCCATTAGATGACCATGTCAAGCCGAGCCTCCAAAGTGGCTCATTCCAAAACTAGCCACCAAGTAATACCTTAATGCATTTGAGGAGGATTCCTCGGTTTGACATTTCTCCTATGCACTAATAAATCAAGCACCATGCTGCAATTAGGAAACAAGTTTGTTGATTTGATTGGACGTTTGAAGTTTTTTTTTTGCATGGCTCAAGTGTTCTCTTCGTTCCAGCAGATATCTGCATCACTCTGTGTCTGCATCGTATTCGGTATGTATCTGTTCCGATAATATCTGCTTCTGTTTGTTGTTTCCGGGGTTTCTATATGTAACAACCCAAATTTTGTGCATTCATTAAAATTTTGGAATACAAATATTTGGGCCAACAAAAACTTTTTTATCTTTAAAATTTGCATGCATATAGTTGATCTTGCATTTTATTGTAGGATGTGTGTGTTTGTCACTTGTGAAATTTTCAATTGTGTGTAAATCCAAAAACCCTTTTCTTATGTGACACCCTTTCTTAACTCTAGTTTATTTAAATAAATCTTACCCAAAAACCCTAGAGCATGAGATCATAATTCATGTGATCATGACCCTACGAGATCATGTTTCTCTCCAAATGTCCCTCCACCATTTCTTCTTCATTCTTTCTACCAATGGTTTCGGAGAGATTATATAGCCTTGTGCTAATGACCTCAACACAATTTCTATCCTTGCCTTGACCTACCCCAAGTAAGGTTGACCATGGCGTAAACCCCAACTTTTGGTTTAAGCAAAAATGGTCACATAGACCATGTGCTAGTGTTTTGCTCCTCCCTCTTTTACTTCTTTTTTCCTTCCTTTTGATGCATACCCATTCCTCTCTCAATTCACTCACTCACCACACCCCTGCACACTCATGCCCCTGCATGCCAATTACCCCATTTGGTAAGTGAAAAATGAGAATGACCATGCCGGCCATGCTCACCACATCTCCCATTTGCATCTCTCTCTATCTCTCTCTTTCTCTCCATCCCCCAAACCACCAGCAAGTGGACAGCAGCTCGACCCCTCTCTCCTCTCTCTCAGCTCTCTCACACTTCACACCACTGCTCACATGTGTGTGCACTCCTCTTGTCTTCGTGTGTGTGAGAAAGAAGTGGAAAAAGAAGTGTGACCGGGGCTGTTTTGGCGAAATGCAGCACATGGGCATCATGCCAAGCGAATGCAGACAAGCCCTGGAGCTCCTGCACGCCCTATACCTCTCTCTTTGCCCCTCCCCTATCTACCTAGGCCACCCTTAGGTCCCATCTCGCCCGTGGTCACCCAGACGCGGACAAGCTTTTCCCCCGTTCGCTCTGCAGCTCGTGCCGCGAATCCAGCGTGTCATCGACGCCTGCTGCAACCCTCTACACCCCCTAGACAACACCTGGGCTTCCCTCTCACACTCCCTCTCCCTGGCCCGCCGTGGTCACCCCCAATGGGCGACGAGCACGCTGGCATTGGCACGGCCAAGCTGGCCACTCCACCTTCGCATGCCGGTGACCGTGGAAGACGGGGAGAGCACGGTAGGGTGCTCATCTGTCACGGAGACACACACCCGCGCCGTCCCCTCCCATCATCTGCGCGCCACCATCGACGCCATGTTGAGTCGACCCATCGAACGCCTGGCAGGCGTTCCCGCTCCCGTCGCGTCTTCCCTCTCTGCCTCGCTGCTGACCGACGCGAGCGTGCGTCCAAGGCGTGGCACCTCCCTTAGACACGTAGCTCGCCGCCCCTCGCCACCAATCCCCTGCTGCCACCCTTGCTCCACCCCGCCGGACCGAGTGCACGGTGCACCTGCCGTTCCAGTATAAGAGGGGCACGGGCCCCCTCCTGCTCAACTCCCTCACCACCAGAGCTGCATTCCACCTCAACTCTCCCTCCCAAGAGGAGAGGAGCCTCTCTCCTCCCAGCTCGCCGTGCTCGAGCTCGGCACCTGCCGGGGACGGTGAAGGTTGCCGTCGCCGAACGATGCCATCTCCTCCCTTTTCCCTCCTCACTAGCTGCACCTCTATATTCTCCATCTAACGCGACAACTCCCGTGTCCCAGGGTCGACTGCAAGCGCCGCCGTGACGAACGGCATCCTCAGACGTCACCGTCGATCGCCGGAGGGTCGTCGCTGTTTCGGCCGCCACCAACCTCGTTCGGTAGCCCATGCTCCGCCGCATCCAACGCACCTGCCCCCGCTGATTTCTGCGACCGGAGGTGAGCACCCGAGCCGCCAGACGTAGCTAGGGTTTCCCAGACGCGCGGCCGCGTCGCATGGTAGACGACGGTGCAGCGGCCGTTGGATTTGCATCCAACCGCTGCATGCATCCGCGGCCTGGCCCGCGCGCCAGCGTGGCGGCCACGTCCCCGCGTTCAAGCGGGATGGTTCTCCCGCGCAGCCAAAGCGTTGCCGGGCCGGATCTGGCCGAGCCCAGCATCTCCGGCCCGTCTACCTTTTCTCTTTTTCTTCTAATTAATCTGCCAGTAAATTCCTGTTTAGTTTTCGAAATACCATAAATTCATAAATGACTCAAATTTGATGATTCGAAATTCTGTGTACTCGTGAACAAATTATTAACCATATATAAATGCATGCATGTGATTTTGTGCTGTGAAACTGTGCTGTTAAATAAAAACCTAAAAAGCATCTGATTGTGTATTTTATTTATTGTGTGGGATTTATACATCCTTTTTGCATGAGGTTGATTTTGCTGTGAAGTAGAAGAATATACCTTTAATTTGGCACTGGTCGCACATGCAAAAGCTTCACAGATTTTGTTTGGTTAGCAAATTAAAATTTGTCCAGAGAGATCTTCTCTGATTTTTAGTTCAAAAACTACTCATGATATTGAAGCAAATCCAATGACTAATGGTAGGCATAATGATAGGGTATTTATTTTCCAAATGAAATATTTTTCAGAGTTGTAGTTTAATTATAAGGATTTTATTACTGAAACAACATACCTTTTCAGTATTTGATTTTTGTAAAAACTTTTACAAATCAGAAAAATACCAAACCAGTGGGGTTAGTTCACATTTAGTCTCACCTATCCAGGGGTATGTGTGGTGTTGGTTGGTGATGCTCCGATACTAGTGTTCCTAGCTATTTGTGTGCTCTGGTTACTGTCTTGTTTAATTTTTCTAGGTTATTTAAAAGTTTGTTTGCAGTTGATTCTTGTGCATGTGTGATCTACATGTTATTAGCTTTCAGTAGGTATGCTGGATGCATTTTTTTGACATACAGAAAGATTTAGACCATTTAAATGGTTCCTAAGTCATTTCTGGAATTGCAAAAATCATATCTTTTGTTTTAAAAATCATAAATAGGTGAAACCACTTTCAGTAGCTTGCATTAGTGAACCTTTACATACTGTGATTTTACCAAATTTTTGTGTAAATTATTATGGTGTGGTTTGTTGATTGGGTATGGCTTGTTTTTCTTTTTGCGACGCTAGATTCGAACGCCGCCGGAAACGGAGGAGAAGGATACTTTGGAGGAATTGAAGAGGAACACCAGGGTCACTTTTCTGATCAAGGCAAGCCACCTCTTGATGCATCTCTGATCCTACATATACCTTGTTCTTGCATTACTACAGGATTTATAAAGTGCATGTCTTTTATTTATTATTTCGGTGGTTCGTGCCACCCGGAGATTTCTTATTCCACCTTTAGGGTGCAGCCCTTGTTGGAACCTACTGATCCAAATCTTAATAGTGATCTGGTGCTTATCACCTCATCATCCTTGTCGCCGGTTTTCAAGAAAAGATGGACTATAGGTTGGGAGCCCTTGTGGAAAAGTTTTTGGAAAATGTTTCCGAGAAAGATGTTTTTCGAAAACCTTGGAATGGGGTAGCCCTGCCCAAGTTGGAGTTTGAAAATGAAAAGCTGATTTGAAAAAGTGAGTTTTGCTGGAATAAAGTGGAGATAAAAAGGTTTTCGAAAACTTCGGTGCCTTGGGTACTTAACTGACCAATTAGACAGTGCAACCATATTACCCCAAAGTGGGCACGGGGCGTAACGTAGTAGTTTGTCTTAGTTTGGGTCCTGCAAATGTAAGGGGTAGTCCGATCATGGACACCTATCGACCGTGGCCTCCCGACGCACGGGGACGCCTTTCCATTGTGTATCGATGGGGGTACAACCTATAAGCTCCCATTGAATAATGCCCCGCAGTTGGTCGCGGCATTCCGGAGGGTCGAGCTGGTCGGGAATTTGCTACTCCTGGGTAAACGATCCCTCGGACTGGTGTTGGGAGGTACAACTCTAGGCGGCATGTCTTAGGCTATGGCGAGCAAGCGAAAACTACGATCGGTTATCCGAGCCTCGCGTTTTGACGCTTGGTGAACCAGGGATGATCCCGGCGGATTTATCGGATCTTATGGTGAAAGTGTACAACCTATGCAGAGTGAAAACTATTCGAATAGCCGCGTCCGCGGTCATGGACGGTTGGGAAGGCATGATACCTACGCTGAAGAGTTTTGTTTTACAAATGTTTTCAAAGAAAATATTTTTGAAAGGTACCGGGAAGGTACGGGAAAATGCCAGTGGGACTGGAGGAAATGTACCTGAGAGGTACGGTGGAAAGTTGGTACAGTTGTTTTGGCCATTTTTCGGGCCGGAAAAATAAATTGGGTCACCCTTACCTATTAGTCTTCAAATGAAAATTGTTTACAAAAAGATTTTTAACAAAGTTATTGAGATATCTTATTCTCGAGAGAAACTCTCTCTCGCTCTTTGTCGCCTTAGTTAGTGCCTGTTCCTTGCTGCTGCCATATTGCATATTCTTTATTTCTCTCTAAGGTGGTTTGCGAGTACATTCAAACGTACTCATTGGCATTGTTGTCCTGGCTATTTACTTGGCCAGATTTTGAAGAGGAGTGCTACGAAGAAGAAGACTACGACGCCGAAGACGCGAACTAGGACGCTCTCCCAGTCAGCCGCATGTAGGGTAAAGGCCTGGCTTGGGTTCCACCGCTGTTTGGAGTCAAATAAATTCCGCTGCTGTTTGTTGAACTTCGGCCTTGATGGCCTATGATGTAAGACTTCCGTCTAAATGTTAATTCGGTACTGTAATGGATGATGTAATCTGGTATCAGTTCGGTTATGTATTCACGATGGAATGATCTTGGGATCGTGAAATTGTATGCATAACAGGAGTTCTGGACTGGTAAGTCCGGGGCCCCACACTATATCCGTTTCTTGTTTTCATCAAATAATACGAAAAATGTGGCATCACTTACTTCCATCCATTTCCGCTCCGTTTTCATCCCTAGTTGGGGGCACCGCCTAGGTTAGCTCCTGAGAATATCCCAATAAAAACCCATCAATAGATTTTTAACCCGCACACAAAGTCCAGGATATCGCACATGGTTGGTTTCAATCGGTCTTGTGGGATATTTCACATACAGTTAGTTTGGTATTTTGAATGTATGATTGTGTACTAGTTAACTGGCATGTCGGATGAAAAAATCTTGTCATCCCACTACACTTACACAGATCTAATGATCAAACTAGATGACTCTAAGCATCGACTTAAAAAGGTTATTTTTCAGTCGCCTTAGAAAATAGCAAAACCAAAAACTTTACTTGGCTTAATATGAAGCTTCATTAGGAAGGGAAAAAGAAAAGACAGGAAAACTCAGTGACAACATCTCTGAGAATTGCCACATCATACGCCAACATAACATGTTGCTAATTGTCGTTTGGCAGTGGCTTTGCACGGATGATTTTCTGTGCGCCTATGGATCCAAGTCGAGGCCATGTTTTGAGCGGATGTAACTGTTTTCTTTGGAACAAAAGAAAAAGCAAAAAGAACTACAATTGCGCTACTTCTTCCTATCTATAATACTTATAGCTGAAACAAGTGAATAGACACGTTAAAATGCGTTGTTTTTTAGAAACACAGTACAAACGTAGATCCTCACATACATGCGCATAAACTCACCCCTATAAACGCACGCAAAGTATTATGAATAGGAGAAAGTAGTGATCTTTTAACAGCAATTGTACTAGTGACTACTGAGACACGATTATTAGTAAGTACAGACAATTCACCAGCCAATCGAGTGCAGTCGTCTACCGATCCGGAGGGACGCCAACACGACACGTTGTCAACTCGATGGATTCTCAATGATTAGTTGCGTACGCGTTGTCAACTGGATGGATATTCTTGACTGAGCTATTAGTTCTTATACTAATACAAACACGGTCTGCTCGAGCCATTCTCTTGAACGATCGAGTACATGATTTTGTTCTCAGCCGGCATTTCTGAGATTCTCCGGAGACCCTTTTTTTCGGTACTCACAGGCACAGAAAAAATACCGGCTTCTATTTACTAATTTGGTCAAAATTTAAATAATTTATTTAAATTTAAATAACTTTTAAAATTTACTTGAAAAATTAATATGGTATTTTGACCGATATTTCCAGTAACCGGTAATGCCGGTGTCCACGGTATTTTTTTGAGAACAAGAAAAAAAACATTATTACTCTTCTGCTGATGTGTATGCATCGGTTTATTACTGTTCCTGCTCTCTTCTCGTCGGTATTTTTTTTAGCCCCGGCCATCACTGCTGATGTATGCATGGGTTTAGACAACTAGCTAGGAGAGTTTTCACTAAAAAAGAACACTAGGAGCCTAGGAGAGTTCTATAACAGGCAACTCGCTAACGACACGGTTTGCCTCAACGGGACGAAGCTACATTGACATTGACTTGACCTGGACAACAATCAGAGAGCTTGTTGGTAATCCATATAGTCCCTGGATATCGGGCTATCTCACTCCCTCGATCAGAAACCAGGGTCCACAGCTTAACTGAGCCACTCACATCTCGATCGTCCAAGTCGCCAAATCATCCTCCTGTTTGAGAATCGAGATCCCTCCTCGGTGTTGAGCATGGTTCACCCAGGCACGGAAACTCCGGCGGGCGACGTGGAGATGGGAAACCAAGCAGCTGAGAGCCCAGCCATGAACCAGCAGCAGCAGCAGCTTGGCCGGCAACAACCGACCCCCTGGGCCGGCAACAACGCCAACACGCTGCTGGTGGTGGCCACGCTGATCACCACACTCTCGTACCAGATCGGCACCAGTCTCCCCGGCGGCTACTGGCAGGAGACCAAGATGCAGGACGGCAAGATGTTGTACCGCGCCGGCGACCCCATCATGCGCGACCTGCAGAACGCCAGGTACGTACCCTGCAATGCGCGACCTTGCGCCGGCGATCCCATCGGCATTCGGCTTGTGGGTATTACAATTTCCGGGGCTCTGTGGCAGGTACTGGGTGTTCATGGTGGCGAGCTGGGCGGGGTTCGTGAGCTCAACGTTGATGACGCTGAGCCTACTGGTGGGGATAGCGGTGGACTCGTGGCAGGTGCGGGGGTCATTCCTGGTGGCCTACTCCAGCCTCTTCCTCACCTTCGCCGTGACGGGAAACAGGTCCAAGCTCCCCCTCGACATCCTCCTCTGGGCGGGCAGCCTCGCCTTCTTCTGGGGCGCCATCTACTTCCGTCCGGAGCACCGCACGTACATCGTTCGAGTGCTCCGCTTCTTCAAACCTGCAACCACATCAACTCATTGATGGATCCCACGTCGAGCCCATGAGGCCACATTGCATAGCTAATTTGGTCATCCCTACTAAGGGACTATAGAACTCCCTTGGTCCCAATGTCCCAATACATGTCGCGTCCTCGTTTTGTGTGTTTTAACTTTGACCATTCATCAGTTGATTTATAATAGTACAAGTGTTACTACTTGTTATAAAATATCATTAAAAGTTTGACTCAAGCACAAATTTAATGTGTTTTGTGGTATTTCCCGTTAGTAGGTTTGTGTTCGATGGGGTACGCCTTTGGCAAGATCAAATTGTAGCACATATAAGGGTGAATTTTTTTATTGAGGTCAAACAATATCTTAAAATGGCACTGATGCTTTACTTTCTTTATTACAAAACACTAGACCGTCATGGCGTGTGTTGCCGCGCCCGTTCATCCTAGCGATGGTAAATAATTCTCCAAGCAATACAACGACATGAGACATGAATGTCAAGATATTGTGTGAGTTCACATTTTATTTATCGAGAACCCTCCACTGCACTTTCATGTCTCCACTGTACCACATTTAAGGGCTATGGGGTTCGCAATCTCTCAATGCCTGTATAGAGAACTGAAGTGACAATGAGATGATGATGCAATCCAAAATTGTCCAAATTTTCAGTTTCGGTGTCACAATGCTCATAAGATGGACTTAGAAGAAGGGTATGGAGGCTAACAGCTGATGCTTACATCCACTTCCAACATGGGGTAGTGACAAGGGTCGTCATTTTTACAACAACAACTTATACATGTTTTTTTTGCATTTGTGCTGACTTTCAGCGTAATGTCGTTGAGGTGCTCAGCTTAGAAGTTACCCCCTCCTTCGTTTGCTCACATTGCTAGTCATTTGCCAATATCACAAGGAAGAAAGGTCTATTCAAATATTCAACATATACATGGTGCAATGCAACTTATAATAGAGATCTGCTTACAAAGAAAAGATTAACTAAGACTTGATCAAGGCAACAATTGACTATCTACTGTTAGCACAACAATCATGAGAATACAAGATACTATATTGCCCTGTGTTGCGTGGACAATAACAAATTGAATTAACTTTGCCACTAACAGAGGGAATAGCAAGAAATATACATACCTCAGAAGAGTCGTTGCACTACCATAACTCATAAGAGCATAAATGCATGAATTTGTTCTCAATTCAAAATAACTAGCAAGCAATGGCGCGGCGGCACGCCGCGCTGGTAGGTTGTTGGTTGCAAGGTAAGCAACATAAAATATTTTTTGTTTAAGTGTTTTGCTTTGTACCATATGGGTATCAGATCTTTTTGAGATGGCCGGTGTGGCGGATGTTCATAGACGTGGAGAGCTATTCCATATAGGAGATAGGCCAGGTAAATAGTATTTATATTCTCACAGATCTCATCTCAAAGTTCACCAAATTACTGGACACAACAAAACATAGAATAGCATGGATTCTGCCAAATCCTGAACATGACACACATCCGGCGACTAAAGCCAAGCGGACATTAACAGAACATGATAGGCATCAATGCTTTTATTCATCGTCCGCATCGCTGGATGAGAGGCAATGGCCTTTGGTGTAGTCGTCTAGGGATGGAATGGCTACTTCTCCGTTGAAGGCTCGGCTTCATAGTCACCAGGGAAGCCGGCATATCCTTCCAAGTGATGAAGTTCTCGTTCTCCATCATATGGCCTCATGATTTATATCTTCTTCAGCCATGTAGGGCACCTCCTCCATCAACCTAGAAAGCCTACCGGTACGCATATCATCGTCCAAATGACTGGAAATCGTGATATGCTGACATTTGTGATATCTATCATTTCTGTTATAGGCTCTAAATTGTGAGAACGACGAATAAATTAAGATGATTAAGGTGTAACTGATCTAAGAAAAGGAAAAAAGATTACTGAAAAACAGCTTTCAGCAGACATATCTTTTTTTGACATGTCACCGGGGAGAGCAAAAACGCTCCCGCCTGAATATTTCCATTTCATCAAAAGATCGGGTGGAAACCCGTCGAAATTACATCAGCAAAGGAGGGTTGGGGAGCAGAAAACGTCCAACGCAAGGGGACGAGCTCAGGAACAGGAGAAGGCAAAGAAACTAGGGTCGTTCAGGGACCAAGTAGGTTAGCCAGAGGTCCACATCAACTCGCCGGTCGGAGGGGAGACGGGCTCGCCAGAGGCAGGCGTCATCCCTGCAGTTCTTGAGCAGGAGAGATAGGGAGGGCGCGAGCCCGTTGAACACAACTCCATTCCGATGCTTCCACAGATGCCAGAAGCACAGCAGACGGAGCGTGGCAGCAGTTTGGGGCGGCGCCGAAGGAGGTAGGGGGCAGCTCGAGAAATCAGAAGGAGCAAGTTCAGAAGTGGCAGGAGCCCCGATGGCAGCCCAGAAACTGCGAGCGAAGGGACAGCCAAACATGATGTGGCCAGTGGATTCAGCTGGCGCGGCGCAGATGGGGCAGACGCTGTCAGCTTCATCCAGGATCCCTTTACGGCGGAGGTTCTCGCGGCACTGGATGCGACCTTTGACGAGGAGCCAAGCAAAGAACTTGACCCGGGAAGGGGCCATGCACCTCCAAACGAAGTCGACGTTGGCATCAATGACACCCCCAGTGGTGCAGAGCTTGTAGAGGGCGGACGTGAGCAGTGCGCCGCCCTTCTTGGAGCAGAGAGGGAGGGAGCGCTGGTCCGGGGAGCCTGAGAGCGCCGTCCCGGCCACCACCCGAGCCAAATCATCACGCTGTCGAGAGGCGGCGGAGGAGAGGCGCGGCACCAGGAAAGCGTCGATGCCGCAGGTGACGACCTGGCGCACCGTAGCCTCCGGGAGCGTGCAATGGGAGAGGAGCGCCGGCATGGCCTCGCCAAGCACGCCGGAGGGGTGCCAGCAGTCGAACCAGAAGGAGGTGCGGTTTCCATCTCCAACGCTGACGCGCGAGATGCCACGGTAGAGCGGCAGCAGCAGACGCAGGGAGTTCCAGTGCGCCCCGTCCAACGGAGAGGCAGCCCCAGGCGTGTCGAGCGGCAGCCCATCCAAGCTGCTCCAGACCCACCGTGGCCAGGACTCTGAGGGAGCGACGTGGAGGCGGTGCAAGAGCTTGACCAGGAGGCACGAGTTGACGTCCTTGAGGGAGCGAACGCCGAGCCCGCCCTCAGATTTTGAGCGGCAGACGGTGTCCCAAGAAACAAGGCACTGGGCGCCAGAGACGCGGTCCGAGGCCGCCCAAAGAAAGGCTCGCCGAAGCCTGTCAAGGGCCGCTAGGACGCCAGGCGGGAGCTCCAGAGCGCCCATGGCGAAGGTGGGAAGGGCGTCGAGGACGGCGTTGATGAGCACGAGGCGCCCGCCAGGTGATAGCAACAGTGCGCGCCACCCCGAGAGGTATCGGTCCACCTTGGCGATGAGTGGCGCGAAAGCCGAAAGGCGCAGCTTCTCCGCCGAGAGAGGGAGGCCCAGGTATGTCTGAGGGAAACCCTCCACCTTGCAGCCCAGGGCTTGTTGGATGGAGCCAAGGGTGGCGGCGTCGACATGCATGGGGACGATGGTGCTTTTCCCGTAGTTGATAAGAGGCATAGACAACGGACATTCAGCTGAAATGAGTATGTTCAACATGAATTATTGCAGTATGTAAATTATGATAGATTCAGTAGCAAAGAAAAACAGTGAGAACATCATAATCTTGCAGGTTTAGTCATGGATGGAAATATTCAGAGCATATGAAGGAAATAGCTCTCAGTATCCCTCTTTCCAACCTTTTTGTATATCCTACCAAATGGAGCAAAAGGTTGTCCCAAATACTATGTTGTAGACATCCCATTTCAGCTTCTAAAACTATTGAACGTGCAAACCATTCCAACTCTTATTCTGAAATGGAGCATTTACGCATTGCTAAAATTTGGGAGATTGTGCATCTACCATGGGAAATAAGTTGATTATAGTTATACCCATGTGTGTCAATGAAATTGAACAAAATAGTTATTTAGCATATTGTAGAAAAGAATGGCAATATAGGAGACAAAGCACATCAGAAAAGAATAATGACCATGCATGCCAGCAGCAAAATAACTGGACCTAGTTTATAGGGACTAACTCATCACCCATCTCAAAGAACAGTAAATCTTATCACGTATTTGGCATCTCACAAAATATGGCCTATTCGCAGCTCACAAATGAACTGACAGAACAAATATTGATGGGCACACAATAGGCCAGATAACTTTGTTGTTAATAGTATATATGTCTAAACCAAGGTGCCAACAAATATGATTAGTCTCTCCCTCACAATATGACTAATTTCTCCTATGAGAGCGGAAAATTGGTCCAACATGCTAGGAAATCTAACAATATGACTAATTTATCTCCCTCGCAATACTTAAAATGTATATACACATCCAATGTTTATGGAAGGAAAAGCTAGGAAATTTGTAGAACATATACCGCAAAGTAATCTAGAATCTACCATGTGATAATTTGGGTGCCCACCAATGTGACAACGTGCTGTGTAGTAGCTCACAGAAACATCTCGGGTTCCATGATGAAGCCCCTGCCATTTGAAGTGCGGGTGGAGTATTTTCATAGAAGCGATAAAAAATACCATGTTTGCCAAGTATGAATTAAATGAATATTGACAGAAAATTACTTGATAATCTATTCTAGATGTTCCAAGAAACATGTGGTACTGAAATCAACATGGTTATCTTAGCAACAAAACTCTCTGCCAATGGTACCATTAATTCCTGCTCACCTACTATTAAAATAGTTCTACAAAGGTAGCCACGGGAGTGGACACACTGAAACACTTTCACAGGAGAAATTAGAGCTGTATAAATGGCTTGAACACTAATAAAATAAAGAAATATGCATTGAGAATATGCAAACCTTTAAATCACGACACTGTAACGATTGCTTGAACAAAGAAATATGCATTGAGATAGCTCCCGATGTATCCCGAAGATGAAAAAAATACATAAAGCATTATTTATTAGCTGGATGTACAGCATAGACATATCAGAATCATTGGCATGCAATTGAACTTACATGAAACTGTAGATTGCAGTGGATATACAATAGCATATTTGCAGGAATATGGTTGGTAAAGCAAGAGGTGCTTTACAAATGGACGAATAGTGTTCATTGAGTTGTGTGCCATTTGGTTTAGTTCTAACTGATGGTAATATTTGTTGGTGTGTTTTGTAATTGTACAACTATCTAGGGACTAAAATGTAAGATGTAATTAATAATATAGAGATGAATAGAGAACTGGGAAGCAGAGTTGAGAAGCTCCCAGAAATTCCCCACATCGACATGTTCCTCTACTCTGGCTCTAACACAAATTAGCCCTAAAACCTCAATATGGTATCAGAGCAGGCCGATTCGGTGTGATTTTTCCGCAATTAGTCCTTCTACGGTGCTGTGTCGCCGTGATTTGTTGGTGGAGAAGTGCGATCTGCTGCACAGACCGCCGTCGTTGCGTCGTCGTCGCCCGCGAGCGTACAGAACGCCGCCGCTGCATCGCCGTCGCCGCGAGCTTCCATACAGAGTGACGCCGCTACGTCGTCGTCCGCGAGCTGCTACACAGAGCGGCGTCGAAGCTGCGGCAAGCTGTGACGGAGGAAGCCGTGCTGCTCTGCTGTCCGTCTGGGAAGTAGCTCTTCAGTGCCGCTGCACCTGCCTCTAGCTGTCCCTGTCCTCCCTGTCCAAGCAGACGTGGTTTCTTGCAAAGATTTAGCATCCAAGTTTGTTTGCTAGACTGCAAGCTGATTGGTACGTGTACTGGTACAACTCTGCATTTTGCTTCTTGTTGGTAGCTATTACCTGATCTGAATATTGGTCGAGGCTTGGATGAGATAAAAGTAAAGACAAAATGGGTGACTCAAGTATTAATAAGCTATATGAGATGTTCAGTAAAATGTTTGAACAGCAGCAAATCTCTGAAGCCTTAAAGCATACACTTGAGCCTAATCCAGTGAAGTTGCTAGGGCCAGAAAATTACGTTAGTTGGGCTCGACACGCACAATTAATTTTGAGTTCTCATGGATATGAAAGCCTTCTTGTTGCTGATAAAGCAGAGGTGAAAGAAATTGACACTAGCAATAAGCAAGCCAATGATAGAATACTTGTATGGTTGTTGGGGAGTATGGACCCAATCGTCCGTGAACAAGTTGAGACTATTGCAACGGTAGCAGGAGTATGGACCTCATTGGAAAGCCAATTTTCCGGGAAGTCAAACAAGAGGCAAGCTAATTGTATTATTCATGAGATGAGTAATTTAAGGCAAGGCTCAAGATCAGTGACAGAGTATGCGGGAGAGGTGAGAAAGTTGTATGAAGCATTACATTATTATCATCCATTTAAACCTGTTGACAAGAGGGATCTTGTTGTTCACCATGCTTGGTTTGAGCCAATAGTGAGCAAGCTTTTCTTAGATGGCTTAAATGAAGAATTTGACCTTCGTCGTCAGCTTATCCTCTCTAATGCAGAATGGCCCAGTCTAGATGATATTATCTCAAATGTAGTGGAGGAAGAAACAAGACTAGCTCATCTCAAGGTGGAAAGTAACAAAAATATTGATGGTTCTGTTGAAATACCTTTGCAAACTAGCGACACACTCAGTTCTCAAAGAGAGCGAAATAATGGAAAATTGTTCTCTGCCTACTGCAAGTATGCATGGCATATAAAGGAGAAGTGTTACAAATCACATGGCTATCCACCTAGGTGGATTAAGGGGAGAACTCAGACAGGGGGAGTCCAAGGCTCGAGTTCAAAGTTAAATCAAGCCGATCGCACAACAACTATGGGTAAAGTACCAGTGGTAGATGTCCATGCTCTTGAGGAGTTCAAATCCAAGCCCAGACTCTCAGAAAGTCCATCTCCCTCCATAGCTTCTTCCAAAGTTGACTCTAGTTTTCATGTATCCTCAGCCCAGCCTAGATCTTGGATTATTGACACCGGGGCAACTAATCACATGACTGGAGCATCTAATCTGTTCACTTCCTATACACCATGCTCCGGTAAGGACAAAGTGCGTGTAGCTGATGGATCCACCTCACCTATAGTAGGGCATGGAACTATCCAGTGCACTAAAACACTATCTTTATCACCAGTTTTACATGTACCCAATTTCCCTGTTAACCTTCTATCTTTTAGCTCTATTAGTAAGTCTCTAAATTGTGGGGGTTGGTTTGAGCCTACGTATTGTGCTTTTCAGGAGCTAGGAACAGGGAGACTTCTTGGGATCGGGACCGTGCATGATGGACTTTACTACCTTGATGAAGTGAAATTGCTCTTGCAACTGGCATGTCTCCATGTCAAGAATTAATGTTACACCATCGCAGGCCTGGGCATCTCTCTTTTGCTGCTTTATCTCGCATTTATCCTTCTCTTTTTAAGTCATGTCCTAAGGAATCCATTGTATGTGATGCTCTTGTGAATTGGCCAAGCATACAAGGGGTACTTATCCTAGTAGGGGTCTTAGAAGTAACAATCCTTTTGAAGTGGTCCATTCTAATGTTTGGGGCCCTTGTGAGGTCCAATCCATATCTGGACATAGGTGGTTCGTTACCTTTATTGATTGTTTTAGTCGTTTTACTTGGCTCTATCTAATTAAACATAAAAGTGATGTTTTTTCTGTTTTTAAAGATCTACATGCTCTCATCCAAAATCAGTTCGGAACTACTATTAAAATATTACGATCTGATAATGGTACAGAGTATGTTAACCATGAATTTGAGAATTTCCTTATATCAAATGGCATCGAGCATCAAACTACTTGTGTTAACACTCCAGAACAAAATGGAGTTGCAGAACGTAAAAATAGGCACTTACTTGAGGTCACTCGTTCTCTTATGTTTACGATGAATGTTCCTAAGTTTCTTTGGGGAGAGGCCTAAAAACTGCAACTTATTTGATAAATCGGTATGCCACTTCGTGTTCTTCACCACAAAACTCCCGCTGAGTCTCTTTTGAAGTCAAATGATTTTGTTGTTTCTCCCAAAGTCTTTGGGTGTGTGTGCTTTGTTCACGACTATAGGAATTCGGTTGGTAAACTTGATCCTCGTGCTATTAAATGTGTCTTTGTGGGTTATTCTCCTTCTCAAAAGGGATATAGGTGTTGGTGCTCGTCGGAACGTCGCTTCTTTGTGAGTATGGACGTGACATTTTGGGAACACGAACCATATTATGGTTCCACCAATGACACTGGAATCGCTCTATCCCCACCTGAACTGCAACAAGAGGGGGAGAGTAACAGTGGAGGTATTCTTGTAGACACTATTCTTGTTCCCACTTCAGATGCATCACACTATCATAGTGAGGGGGATGAAATAAATGATGGTAGTGGTGGCAATTATAGTGATCCTTGCCATGGAGACACACAAGACACAACTGAAAATTCGTCAACTCCTTCACAAGGTGTAGAGCCCTCTATGCTTGAGGACCCAGGTACTGACTTGCACTCCCTTAGTCCCGTTGCTCCTACTAGCACAATAGGACATAGTGATAATCAACTCCCTAATTTGGAGCCTCAAGAAAATGAGTTGCCTATCGCATTGAGAAAATCAACTAGATCTTCCAATATTCCACCTTGCCTAAGAGATTATGTTGGATATAAGCATAACATTGCCAACTTCATTTCTTACAAACATTGTAGTCCTTCTTTCCGAAGCTTTATCACCTCACTTAATACTGTTTCCATACCAACTAACTGGAGATCAGCTAAGGATGATCCAAAATGGAGGGAAGCAATGCTTGAAGAGATGAGAGCCTTGGAGAAGAACAAGACTTGGGAGCTTGTGCATCTACCACCAGGTAAGCAACCTGTAGGTTGTAAGTGGGTATTCACAATTAAACATACACCTGAAGGCAAGGTTGATAGATATAAAGCTCGTCTCGTTGCAAAGGGATATACTCAAACTTATGGAATTGATTATGAGGAAACCTTTGCACCGGTGGCGAAGATGAATTCCGTAAGAACCTTGATATCATGTGCAGTAAATCTAGATTGGGAGATATATCAGATGGATGTGAAGAATGCATTTCTTCATGGTGATCTTCAAGAAGAAATCTATATGGAGATCCCACCAGGCTTTGAGACAAGCCAAACTACTGGGAAGGTACTTCGTTTACAACGCTCCTTATATGGACTTAAACAATCACCTAGGGCATGGTTTGACAGATTTCGACGTGCTGTGCTGAAAAAGCGGTACAGGCAAAGTAATGCAGATCATACTTTATTCTACAAGCGCACCATGGACAAAATAGTCATCCTTATTGTCTATGTGGATGATATTGTGATCACTGGAGATGATGCCGATGAGATTGCACACTTAAAAGGCCACCTTGCGCAAGAATTTGAAGTTAAAGACTTGGGGCACTTAAGATATTTTCTTGGGATAGAGGTGTCAAGGGGACCTAAAGGTATTTTACTTTCCCAGCAAAAATATGTTCTAGATCTGCTACAAGAGGCAGGCATGCTTGGGTGTCGTCCAGCTACTACTCCAATCGAGCCAAACCATCGCCTGATCAGCGACATGGGAAAGCCAGTGGACCGCGAATCTTACCAAAGGATGGTTGGTAAGCTTATTTATCTGTCGCATACTTGGCCAGATATTGCATATGTTGTAAGTACTGTTAGTCAATTCATGCATGATCCAAGGTCATCCCATATGGATGCTGTGACTAGGATCTTGCGCTACCTGAAGGGATGCCCCGGGAAAGGTTTGTTGTATACATACCATGGAAATCTTCAAGTTGAATGCTATACTGATGCTGATTGGGCTGGATCATTAGATGATCGACGATCAACATCTGGCTATTGTACCTTCGTTGGTGGAAATTTGGTCTTATGACGCAGCAAGAAGCAAACTGTTGTGGCCAGATCTACCGCAGAAGCTGAGTTTCGATCTATGGCACATGGTGTATGTGAGGTCTTGTGGATGCGTATTCTTCTCATGGAATTGGGGCTATTTAAGGGCACACCATTGATGTTATATTGTGATAACAAGGCTGCTATAGATATTGCAAATAATCCAGTGCAACACGATAGAACTAAGCATGTGGAGATTGATCGTCATTTCATCAAGGAGAAATTAGAGAGTGGAATAATTTGCATGCCGTATGTGAACTCATCCAACCAAGTGGCAGATATTCTCACAAAGGGACTACCAGAGAAATATTTCTCTATATTTTCTAGCAAGATGGGTCTTTATGATGTATTTGCCCCATCTTGAGGGGGAGTGTTGGTGTGTTTTGTAATTGTACAACTATCTAGGGACTAAAATGTAAGATGTAATTAATAATATAGAGATGAATAGAGAACTGGGAAGCAGAGTTGAGCAGCTCCCAGAAATTCCCCACATCGACATGTTCCTCTACTCTGGCTCTAACACAAATTAGCCCTAAAACCTCAATAATATTTTATTTGAGCCTATGGTGGTTTGGAGCTGACCATGAAATGGCTGTGTGTGGTAATGTTATTATAGTTTGCTGAGGTGTAGTGTAGCGGGGGGCGTTGTATAATGTGCAGGAATGAGGTGGATTAATTGTGGTTTGCTTATTGATTGTAAAACTTGAACTTGCACCAAAAACATACCAATTGAAAAGTAAAATCACTGCCCAAAAGCTTCAGTTGAAGTGGTATCTGAACCAACAGGAATAACAACGAAAGCATAAGAAGCTGATGGTAGGAATGTCCAAAAGCATTTTTAGCGTAGAACCACTTGGAACCACCTCAGCTGTATCGGTTGATTGTGTATTGGTTAAAATATATAGAGTAAAGGCTGACCCTAGACACTCCAATATTTACCACTGAAATTTAGGAATGCATGCAAGCCTGTTCTCAAAACTCGAAACTTTGGCGAAATTGAACAACTGGATAGCAAGAAAAAGTAATTGGCTCAAATAAATTTTTGAAGGACCACTATATGAATCTATAAGGCAAGAAAAATTATGTCATAATAAAAACTATCCATATCAAGTTTGCTGTATGAACCTATGAAGTAAACCTGCACTCCTCTTTTTTCCACACAAATCTTCTTTGCTGCTAGTGAGACAGACAGAGCACTAACGTCTGCAAGGGAAGAGGGACAACACGTTACATAAGAAGCTGGAATGCTGCAAAGGTTTCCCATGGACAAAGAAAATGATTGCTTAAGAACAGCCGCTAAAAGATACATTTTCAGAAAAATAACCACATGAGAATTTTGTGTGCTTGACTGAAACATGTGATGCCATCAATGCTACTGAATTTGCCACGGTAAAAGTTAGATTCTCAGAAAAATATGCATGAGGATTTGGCGTACTTGACTCAGACCTGTGATTCCATCAATGCTATGAAATCTGGATTTACCAAAGCTAATGCAAGACACTGGGTAGATAGAAAGTAGAGAGGAGCATGGAACCAAACCTGAATATATTATCAAACAGTTTTGCTCATTGATACATTTTGCTTCCCTCATCTTGGATTTCATTGGCCTGATATGCGCACAGAACAACGCTATGTTTAATGGCATGGAGAACCAGATAAATTCTCCATGACAACAAGTGTTGAGGCATGGATACATTTTTGTAATCCATGACCATTGATCCAACACTAAAAATTCCAAGTTAATCTTACAGTTAGGTAACATAAGAAAGTTGCTAGCTGATTAAAGTCAAAAAATGTGGAGTCCTAAGATCAGATGCAGAGTACAATCAACAAAAATAATAGTAGAATACTAAATTTGATTTTACAAATTTAGGTACTTATAATGGGTTCATTTATTTAAGGAGAGGTGGACCAGAGCACAATCATATAAGTTCTCAGAATCAAAATTACAGTACTAAACATTGAGGAATTTGCTCCTTATATAAGATAAAAAAATGTATATCCTTTCCATCCTTATAGAAAGAAGCAGGGAGATTAACCAAAACGAAGAAAATATAAATAAGGAAAAAACAGATTAATAATACTCATATGAAACTGGAAGCAACACAACTATGATTCTCCTACGGAAATGCTAGTAAGAGAAGATAAAAAAAATAACTGCTGAGAGATCTCGCCTCAGTAACCAAAGACGTGTATGTCAAATATAATTCAATAACGAATAATTTTTGGATCTGCCTGTGCTGCTGTGTAAGTCACCTCACTTTCATCTGCCTTCTTGAACCTTGTCAACAATATCCTCCGTGAGGAGATACATAGAGTTAAATAAAAATTAAACATTGAACATCCCGCAAAGCCTAAAGTTACAAAGATCAATACTCAAGCGACTGTAAAATTGTGATAGGCTCACACATGAGACATAGATGATTTTTCGGATAGCCTGATACGCTCGCACATGAGACATAGATCATTTTTCGGATAGCCTCTAAAACTGGTGATGGATAAGTATATTCCAAATACTCTTGGCTAAAAGAGAGAAGAGTGGGACATAACGTTATGGAATATGAACTTACTTCTTTTGATATCCTCCTAGATCGTCTTTATTAGGGTTAATTTTCTGTCATCCCCATGCGGAAGCTTCTACCAGAAAACTGAATTCTGCATATAAATTTACCAAAAATGCTAGAGTTACGGACACGCTGGGCATACAAAATCTTTACGGACTGACGTGTATGTATGGGGTTGGTTCTGTTTGGAATTCACTCCTACAAAAGCGGATCACGATCTCATGTTTTGCCTAGCTTATGTGAGTCCGTAGGTTGATTCCGTAAGAGGTGTCCGTATGTGTAGCATTGTTGTAAATTTACACTTAAGCTCCATCTCATAAACCTAAAATAATTTTCAACTTCCTGACATGGTATTAAGAACACAGGAAACACACATGTAAGTGAAAAGTCAACCTCGCGGGAAAATTAATTGTGGAAGAGACGATCCAGGGAAATTAACAAACCTTGGTGGATTGAGAGAGAATGAATCCCTGCAAGTCGTGTTCTTCCTTGCCCATAACTTATTCCACATGTGCAATCCCCTAGTGGATAGTATTGGACGCGGCCGTCAGGGCCAACGGAGGGAGTTTCCCTTGATGACTTGATGTGCTTGTACAGAGACGTGCAGGTCGGCCAGCCGCGGATCCTCGCGTGGCAGTGCTCTGATTGTGCACTGCATGTACGCGATCCTCATCTTCTGCCGCGAATCGCGGCTCTCTACCTCGGCACTCCCGTCCGTGCTGACGGAGCGTCTATGCCTGGTGGCTTCTGGCCATGGCGACGCCACCATGACTCTCAAGTGCCTCGCCGCGCCGAAGGACCTGCTCGCCCGCTCGCACTCATCACCTTCCCTCTAGGCTGCTCCTTCAATGCCGCCTCCTAGGTTGGGTTCTCCGCGCGCCTCGTCGAGGTCCTCTCCCTTCTGCCTAACACCTCCTGCGACATCGAGAAATTCACCAAGATGGAGCTCCGCCGTGCTGCTCCCTGACGTGGTCCGTGGTGACGGGAAACTGAAGAGGAGGAGGCGGCGACGCTGGACGTGGAGGGCGGCGCGCCGTTCGCGCCGCCCGACCGCCCTCTCGCGCGTCGGCGCCGCCCATGTGTGGTCAGCCGGTCGCCGCCCGCGGCTGTGCCGCCCTGTCGGCCGTCCCCGCGCTGCGCTGCCCGCGCGTCGCCGGCCCGTCGACCTCCCGCTGCGCAGTCTGTCCGCGCGCCCCGTCCCCCATCCTCCGCACCGCCACGCCGCTCGTCCCCACAGCCCTCCGCGCCACCTGACCCCCTCCCATCCTCCGCGCCGTCGCGTGCAGATAAATCCAAGAGGAGGTGACCTACATGTTCCTAAGAAAAGAATGAATAGCGCGTTGAGAACTGAGAAAAGAAAAGAGGCAAGACATCAGAGTCAAAGCGGTGTTGATAAGCTGGCCAACCATAAACAGCAAAAGCCACACTAATAATGCACCAAAGCATGCCATAGCAGATGTAGGTAAATGCTAGGGAGCACCGAACCATACCCAATAAAGAATCTATGTAGATCCAACTAACAAGGAAACATACGTGTCAGCTCAACATTAACCTAAAAAATAATCTAAAATTAGGAGAAAAATCGAAGTTGTTGCACTTTAGTATAGTAGTAATTATAAACCTTAAAAGGCAGAAAACATTCTAAAGTTATGAATTTGAAAGGGAGTGGATCTAGGCAACGGTCCACCACGATATAGATAAACCCAACTCAAGAATTATAATAAAATAACCCTATTATGCAGATATGGTAAACTCGTAGACCTAAGATCTGCAATTACTTCTGATAAAACACCTAAAAATGAGCGTACTAAAGTACCGTATGCAACATACATGAATTATAATGTCCATCTAAATAGTGGCCTGCAAGTGCTCTTCTACCATACCTAATTATCAGTTGGAACAATTCTTGGTTCCGCCTTGGAATAACTCTCCACCGCTCCACCTTCCTTTGAATCTCGCGTCTCATTGCTCGGATGATTTACTTGACCGGGATCCTGTCTGGTCAAATAATACGAAGTTGATGCTCATCATTAGCCGGATTTTGTTCGGTTGTGTCTTCTTGTTCTTGATGCTCATCAATACCTTAGGCACAAAACTCATAGGGTAGCACAATCGTTCTCTATCATCCAGAGAAATCAAGCACAACCGACATACATGGTTTTCCATGTGATTGTTCGTCGAAGTTTGTTCCGGCTTGACAGATGTGGCATGTGTTTCCGACTTGTATTTCCTCGAATTGGATATGGCTTCAGCTGAGTTGGTTATGCTAGCCGGATCAATCTTCCACTGTTGTTGCTTGGCTTGTAGAGCTTCGCACTCCTTTTGGAGTAGTGTGAGTTCCTCTTCTTACTGTTTTCGCAACATGTTGGTTTCCTCCTTGCGACTCCTCTTGGTAACTTCATTGCCTTGGTGTTGTTCATCTGACAATTCCTCCCAAGTTGGCGTAGTGAAGTACTCAGTGCATCGCTCCCGGACACTTTTAGACTTTCGGCCTTGAGCTACCAAAAAAATTCAATTGTCTGTGAGAAGTATCATGCGCCATCGTATTATGAGCCAGCACATGTGCTCCTGCAAAATTTTCACTAATTTGGTTATTACCCTAGAGGTAACCCGAATTGCGAACATTACAAGACGCATAAGGTGCGGACCAAGTAGTTGTATAAGGCGCGATATATGAAGGTTGAGAGCAACCATCCGAGTAGTTAGTGGCATGGCTCTCACATCCATCGACATATTGTTAGGAGAACCCTCCTGTTGTGAATTTTTGCTGCCGTCGGATAAAACCTTGAGACATGCTCTTGCATCTGAGCCTCTGAGGTGCCTTGCGTTGATCGTCAGAACTTGTCGAGTTCACCGGCATATTGAAGGGAGTTGTCGATGGACGAAAGTTCGGATCTATAAATTGCATGTCGTGGATGTATAACCTCTAAGATTCTTCAACGATGAATGTACAAGGATGTCGCCTAGAGGGGGGGTGAATATGCGGGTTGTAAAAACTTCTACTTGAGGGATAAATAAGGAGGAATAAAACTACTAAAGGTTTACTTGTTTAGCTTAAAGCCTATCAACTAGGGTTTGTCTATGTGCACCAACAGCCTATGCTAAGCATGATGAGCAACAAGGTGATACCTAACTATATCTAGAACATCAAGCATGCACGCAGTACCTCAAGTGGAAAATGTATCAGCGTTGGCTGAAGTGGCCAGCAGCGTGCCCAAGTCTTCAGCTAGTTTGCTTCAGGATGGTTCGGGTCCTGCCGCTGTTGGGTCCGTTCTGGACTCCAACCTAGCACCTGCATCATCATTGGCTGCTAGCAGTCCATCACGCATTGTGTCCTTGGACGTGGGACGGGAGCTGGCTGCTGCCACTGCTGGGGTGTCTACTTCGACGCTTTCTCCCCAGAGTGGTGGCCACGGTGAGCCGCTTGTACAACTGACGATGGAGCGGGAGGGTCCTGCAGCAACACTGCCCTCCTTCGCTCCAGTGTCAGTACCTGTTGGCGATGCAGTGTCGGCCACGGCGGACGTGGCCACGTCTCCTGCTTGCATGTCGCCATGTTCATCGGTGGCATCCGAGATGTCTTCAAGTGCGTCTTCAGCTGCGGCCTCACCGCCCCCATCGCCCAAGTCGGTGGTTCCTCCACGACAACAGCCACCGGCCATCCATAGGCGTAGCTCACGCCATGCTATGGAAGCTGATGGGGCGAAGGCGACGGATGAAGATACCATGACGAAGGCTATGCGTCGCAAGGCGGCGATAAATCTCGACCCATGTGGTATGAAATCAAGTTCCAAATCTTTTTTACCTTTTTCGGATAATGTGATATCGTCTAAACTTGCTAGTGTAGGGGTCAGTTTAGGATCTAATAAAAATGATATATCCATTTCGGCTACAGCTTTGAGACATATGGAATTTGACAGATTAAAGGTCAAATCCAAAGTTTCAGCTAAGTCGGAATTCTCTACACAGGATGAGGAAGAGCTGAGTGCCACATTAGATGGTCAGCTTCTTACTCATCTAGTCGGAGATGTAGCGGAGGTAGATTTGGATGAGATGATGCTAAGTTCTGTTTATGATCTTAAAGCATCTAGTCGGAAATCCAAAGCTAAATCTGCTTCTAAGAAATCTAATTTTTCTTCTAAGGTTAAATCCACAAAATCTACAATGGTTGTGCAATGAATGGTATGTTCTCGAATAGCAGAGGTCTTAAAGACTTGGCTAAACATTTACATATCGCGGATTGTATAACGGATCATTGTTTAGATTTTGTGGGTATTTCCGAGACCGGGAAACGAGATTTCTCTGGGAGTCTTTTAAACCGCATCTCTGGTGGGGTTGACTTCTCATGGTTCTCTCGTCCTCCTCGTGGACGCTCGGGTGGCATTTTACTGGGCGTCAGGACTTCTACTATGGAAGTGTTGGCTTGTTCGGAAGGAGATTTTCATATAAAACTCCACATCCGCAACAAGGCCGACAACTTCATATGGAGTCTAGTCGCGGTGTATGGTGCCGCCCAAGATGAGTTCAAGGCTGCTTTTCTACGTGAATTGGTTAACCTTGCGAAAGATAATCCGTATCCTATAATCATAGGGGGGGATTTTAATTTGCTAAGGTTTTCTCACGAGAAGAGCAGGGGTCGCTTCGATAGCCATTGGCCTTTCTTATTCAATGCTGTCATTGACAGTCTGGATTTGAGAGAGGTAGAGATGGTTGGTCGACAGTTCACTTGGGCGAATAATCTTCCCGAGCCTACATATGAGAAACTTGATCGCGTACTGATGGATCCTGATTGGGAATTAAAATTTCCTATGGTCAGTGTACGTGCTCTTCCTCGCATTGTAGGTTTGTCGGATCATGCACCCATACTATTAACGACCGGAACACCTAGAACACAAAGTAAAAGCCAATTCAAATTTGAACTGGGCTGGTTACAACGTGATGGATTTTCGGATATGGTTAAGCGAGTATGGGAGAGACCTGCTGCTGGCATTAGCCCCATACAAAGGTGGAATAATAAAATTCGCGCTCTGCGAAAACACCTTGGTGGCTGGGCAAGACATGTAGCAGGGATTTTAAAATCTGAGAAGTTACGCTTGACAACATTGATTGATGATCTGGAAGCTCTTGCTGAGACACGGTTGCTATCAACGCAAGAAATTGAACTTAAGAGTCAATATAATGCGCAGATGGCCTCCATGTTGAGAGAAGAGGAGCTGAAATGGTATCAACGATCAAAGGTACAATTTATCCTGGAAGGAGACTCGAACACAAGATACTTCCATTCTGTCGCTAATGGCAGACATAGGAAGAAACTTATTCACTCTCTTGTTCAGGATGAGGGTACGATTGTTGGGCATGAACAACTCAAATCCTACATCACTAATTATTATAAGGATCTTTTTGGGGAACCAGAAGAAGGAACTTTCACTTTGGAAGAATCCAGAATTCAGGATATTCCCCAAGTATCCGTGGAGGAAAACGCCTTTCTTACGGCCCCTTATTCTGAGGAGGAAGTGAAAAAGGCGGTTTTCTTAATGGAGCATAATAAAGCACCAGGACCAGATGGTTTCCCAGCAGAATTTTATCAAAATTTCTGGGACACAATCAAGATGGACCTTCTAGCTTTGTTTTCTGCATTACACGAAGATCAACTGGAATTGTTCCGTCTAAATTTCGGTGAGATAATCTTATTGCCAAAGGTTATGGAAGCAGAACGGATTCAACAATACCGTCCTATCTGCCTACTTAACGTGAGCTTTAAGATTTTCACAAAAACCGCAACTTTAAGACTTAACTCGGTTGCTGATCATGTTGTGCGACCGTCTCAGACGGCCTTCATGCAAGGTAGAAATATCCTGGATGGGGTAGTAACTTTGCATGAAACAATGCATGAGCTACATCGGAAAAAGTTGAATGGAGTTATTCTAAAAATTGATTTTGAAAAGGCTTATGACAAAGTCAAATGGTCTTTCCTCCAACAGACACTCAGGATGAAAGGTTTTTCTGATGAGTGGCGTTCTTTAATTCATAATTTCATTTTCGGTGGAAGTGTTGCTATCAAAGTCAACGATGATGTGGGCAATTACTTCCAAACGAAAAAGGGATTAGGGCAAGGCGATCCATTATCTCCTATGTTATTCAACATAGTAGCGGATATGCTTGCTATTATTATCGAGCGCGCAAAGGTGGATGGTCTTATTGACGGGGTAGTGCCACATCTTGTTGATGGTGGATTGTCTATCCTTCAATACGCTGATGACACAATTCTTTTTATGGAACACGATCTTGAAAAGGCTAAAAATCTTAAGTTGATCCTTTCAGCTTTTGAGAAGCTTTCAGGTCTTAAAATTAACTTCCATAAAAGTGAATTGTTTTGTTTCGGCGAAGCCCAAGATGAGGCCGCCTCGTATGCTGAACTTTTTGGCTGCGGGATGGGTCAGTTTCCTATCAGTTATCTGGGAATCCCGATTCATTATCGGCGTCTCACTTTAGCTGAATGGAAACATGTCGAGGAAAGACTTCAGAAACGCTTATCGAGTTGGAAAGGAAAGTTACTATCTCTAGGTGGTCGATTGGTTCTCATTAACTCAGTACTAAGCAATATGGTACTGTATATGATTTCCTTCTTCCAATTGCCTAAAGGGGTCTTGAAACGATTGGATTATTTCCGATCTAGGTTCTTTTGGCAAGGAGATAGTGAGAAAAAGAAATATCGATTGGCTAAATGGAATGTAGTTTGTCGTCCAAAAGACCAGGGAGGACTTGGGATTCATGATCTTCACATCAAGAACCGAGCCCTCCTTGGAAAATGGTTATTCAAGCTTCTTTCAGAAGAAGGTATATGGCAAACAATTCTCAAAAGAAAGTATGTAGGCTCGAAGGCCTTGTCCCAGGTCTTTTGGAAACCTGGTGACTCACACTTCTGGGCTGGACTTATGGCGACGAAGAAATTTTTCTTCCCATATACATCTTTCTCTATCAAGGATGGATCTCAGATACGTTTCTGGGAAGATAAGTGGTTAGGCAACACTACCCTTCGGGAACAGTATCCAGCCTTATATAGTATTGTACGCCACAAGTCTGATACCATTGCAACGGTGATGCAAAATTCACCATTGGCGATGGCATTCAGACGTGATCTAATAGGTCCAAGACTTGCATCTTGGAATACGCTACTTCAACGACTCGAGAGGGTCCAGTTGTCGCATGGGTCTGATGTGGTTCGATGGAATCTTAAAGAGAATGGTAAATTCTCTGTTGATTCTATGTATAATGCGTTGATTCAATCCGATACGCCAGTTGTAAAAAACAAAAAGATCTGGTCTATGAAGATTCCTTTAAAGACGAAGGTCTTTGCCTGGTATCTTCGTAGAGGGGTCATTCTTACTAAGGATAATCTTGTGAAACGTAATTGGCAAGGTAGTAAAAAGTGTGTTTTTTGTCTTCATGATGAGACTATCAACCACCTTTTTTTCCAATGTCAATTTGTGAGATCTATATGGTCAATAACCCAAATAGGTTCTACCTTGTACCCACCTCGGAGCGTTGCGCATCTTTTTGGTAGCTGGCTCAATGGGGTGGAGCGTAGGTTCAAAACTTTTATTCGGGTGGGGGCGATCGCTATTATTTGGTCGCTATGGCTATGTAGAAATGACAAGATTTTCCATGATATTAACTCTTCTTGTTTGCAGGTTATCTACCGGTCCACCGCTTTGCTCCGTTCGTGGTCTTTGCTTCAACGAGCAGAGAGTCGCGACCTCTTTATGGAGGTATCTACACGATTGGAGGATGTGGCGAAGGATATTTTTTCCCAACATGGATGGCGGCGTAATCTACGGATAGAGCCTCCCGCGCCTTAGGCGTGCATCCTTATATTGTTTTTTCAGCTATTGTAACAAGACTGGTACTTTGGTGTGTGTGTGCGGCTGTGTGCATCATGTTATGCAGAGGCTGGGTGTAATACTTTTCTAAAGTAATGAAAGCGCCCTTTATCGAAAAAAATCTAGAACATCAAGCATGCAGGCTATCACAATGTAAAGTGCATAGGTAAAGGAGCTCGTGTTGAGAAGTAATCGGTGCACGAGGAGACGACGATATATCCCGAAGTTCACACCCTTGGGTGCTACGTCTCTGCTGGAGCAGTGTGGAGGTACAAGGCCCTCCAATGAGCCGCTAGGGCCACCGTATTCTGCTCGAGCCTTTCCACCAAAGGGAAAGCCTCGATCCGCTAAGGGACCCTTGAGGGTGGTCACCGAACCCGTACAAGCTTGGGGAAAACACCCAAGTATCAAGCTTGAGGCAAACTCCACAACACCGGAGGCTCTCAACTACAAGGCCACAAAGGCTACAACACGCCACACATGGCAACAAGGCCATGAAGACTCCAACGCGCCACAACCGGCTCCAAAACCACAAAGGCTACCACACTCCACAAAGGCAACAACGCCACAAAGGCTACCACGCCATAAAGGCGATAAGGACACAAAGGAAACAACACCACAAAAGCTACCACACCACAAAGGCGACAAGGCCACGAAGGCAACAACACCACTAAGGTCAACAAGCCCTCTAGGGTTCCAAGAATCCCTAGAGGGAACTCACATGAACTCACACGAGACCGAAACCCCAGAGAGAACCCAAACCGATGCACCTAATGCAATGGCTAAGAACGCCACTAAGATGCCCAAGTTATTCTCTCCCAAATTCCAACAAAGCTACAAAAGGTATTGGGGGAATAAGAGAGGAAGAAAAAATATGAGTAGAAACACCAAATTACTCCAAGATCTAGATCTAGCAAGATCCCCTCACTTGGAGAGGGATTCACTTGGTAGAGCACTAGATCTAAATCTCCTCTCTCGTTTCCTCCAAAAAGATGCAAGAATTAGTGGGAGGTCAAGAGGAGGATTCAAAGTCAACAATGAAGGAGAGAGAATGGATGGGAAGAACAGCTAAGACGGAGGTGGGAGAGATGTATAAATAGGGGGCCACGAAATATGACTGTTGGGCAGAAAAACAATCAGATTCGCGATCCAAACTGGTACTACCGCTTATTAAAACGGTACTACCGTTTGCGTCAAAACTGTGCAAAAAGTAGGCAAAAAGTCGACTCAAACCGGTATTACCGAATTTGGGACCAGTAGTACCGGGTGCACCAAATCTGAGAAAACAGCAAGAGAGAGAGGGGAAAGCAGTGCAGCAGCGGGGTGGGGCCAGCATGTTGAGGATAGAGCAGAGTAGCAGCAAGCGCGTGGGGCCAGCGGCAGAGCAGCAGGCCAGCGCAGCAGCCGCACGTGCGTGCATGCTTGCTCTCCCCGCGATGGTCAACGGAGGGAAATCCTATACACCGACCAGGTCGGTGCCTACCAGGCACCGCACACCCTGGTCGGGTATTGGGCCTGGCTTATTTTCACCTTTTTTTCGTTTTTTGTTTTATGTTTCTCTTTCTGTTTTTTCTTTTTTCTTTTTTCTTTTTTATTTTTTGTTTCCTTTTCTTTTCTGTTTATTTTTCCTTTTGTTCAAAATCAAAAAAGTTCAAATTTGGAAATAGTTCAAATTCGAAAAACGTTCAAATTTGAAAGGTGTTCAAAAAAAAAATGTTAAAAGCTAAAAATTGTTCGTATCCGAAAAATATTCATAATCGAAAAATTTTCAAATTTAAAATATGTTCATTTTCGAAAAATATTCAAATTTTGGGAAAAATAGATATTCATTCAAATTTAGAAATTCGTTTAAATTTCGAAATCTGTTCAAAATCTGAAATTTGTTCACTTTTCAAATTTGTTCAAATTTTTAAAAATGTTCGGTATTTAAAATTATCTATATTTTTCAAAATGTTTAAATTTTGAATTTTTTCAGATTTGAAAAACGTTCAAATATTTTTTAAGAACCCTCAAAAATTGTTTTGATTTTCCGAAAAACGTTGAGATTTAATAATGCAAAAACAAAACAAAGGAAGAAAATGTGTACCTGATGGGCGCGGCCCATGAAACTGCTGCCTCTGCGTGGGGGTGCGGTGGTCGGCAGAAAGCACCTCCCATCAACGGAGCGATGGCAGCGCGTCGACCGGATGCAAGGCTCAAGCGCGGGCGTGCGAGCGGGCAGGCCGGCGGCTGGGCGAGCGCGGCCTGGCCACGTGGAGGTGGGCCGGCCTGTGCGGTGGCCCAGTGCAGCGCGGCAAGAGCTGGTGGGGGCGAGCGGGCTGTGTGCGGTGGTGGGCCGACAGCTTGGTGAGAGAAGGTGGATTGGAGAAGGGGAAGGCTAACCGGGCCGTTCGTTATTACCGGCCCGGTACCGGTTCGGTACCGGCTGGGCTCCAGGACTTGCACATGCCCTGCCGGTAGCTGGCCCGGTAATACCGCCCCTTTTTCTTTTTCTCTTTTTTAATAAACACTACGATACTAGAAATGCAATAACTTAAGGTAGTAAATTTAAATGCGGTGAAACTAATTTTGCTAGAAAGAGGATGATAAGAGATACCTTCACACATGGTAAAATCATGCAAAAGAGTGAATGATGATTTTCCTATAAATATTGAGGTGTAACCTCTGAATATGGTAAACCGGGAAAATCATCACCCTCGAACATGGACATGCGATGCATCCGGAATCCGTTTCCGATGAGTTAGAGCTTGTCATGAGAATGAGCACAAGCTCTAAAACATCTCATGGATAAGAACCAAGAACAACCAAGAAAACACGATGCAATGCATGCAAGGTTTGAGCTCTCTCCAATGATGCAACCTAATATCCTATCGAGCACAAACCTTATCCTTGCGCGTTCCACTCGAGTCAGCAAGCTCTATCTTCATCCCTCATCAACCTTGTACATGCCACACATGCCACCGTCTTCATCCAACATACATGTCACCATCTTCATCCATCTTGTACGCACGCCATCGTCTTCATCTCTTCTACACCGTCTTCGTCCCTCTTCATTTTCTAGACCGTCTTCATCTCTCTTCAAAACTGTCTTCATCCGTCTTCTTCATTGTACTCTATGTTCTCCATCTTGCAACCTTGAGACCAACATATGGCTATGGACACGACCTAAGATAGATTCTAAATACAACCATTAGTCCATAGGGTTTTATCATCAATTACCAAAACCACACATGGGGGCTCCATGTTCTTTCAAACGGTATACTTAGTCGACATTTGCCCGTAAAAAATATCCACCGAGTTGTATCCATAGGAAGATCCAACGATAGCAATAGAACTCATCATGTTATTCAACGGCCTATGATCTAGGGCAGCCAATGCATGATAATTCGAGTCGCTCCATCGTGTGTGGATAGTAAGGTGGTCTTCTACCGGCTTATGCTCATAGATATATGAAAGATAACTAGAGCTAGCCGACATAGTATTCCCAACCACACCAACGAAGGGGATATTTGAATCTTGGTAAGAGAATCGAGGATCCATATTACCATCATAGATTGAAGCCTTCCTGATGACATTTTCCTTATACTAAGAACGGGATGGAGACCATCCAATGCTTCATCCCCAGCGGAGTCGCCAAAACGTGTTCTAGACCCAAAAGTTTCCGCCTAGAGCTAGACCACCGAATTTTCGGCTAAGGCAGAAAACCTGCTGCCTCAATGCTAGGATGGAAATACTCCGGCTCACACTGTCACTATTACCGTTCGAGCATAATGGTCAACCTGACGGCAACTGTCGTTCGAGCTCTTTGTGAGAGTTTTAGACAAGTGCAAGGGAAAAAGTGAGGAAAAGTTTTGAGCCTGGGGAAAACTGAGTACAACTAAGAAACCAAGGGCTGAAAAAAAGAAATCCATTTATAATATTTCTAGGGTTTTTCCATTTCCCCCAAAAAAATTAGAACCACTCACACATGAGGCAAATAACATCATCATGATTTTACGAATGGAGTATGAGGGATCGAATGAATACAACTGCAAATCCACAATAGGATTTGGGATTACAACAAGATGAAAGAAGATGTTGAAGGTGCTGATAATGATGATGTAAATTGATGTCAATGCCTCCAAGATCCAAGCAGCGGCGGCGCTGGTAGATTCCCTCTACGAGTTCCTCCTCCAGATCCCTTCTGGGGATGAGGTTTCGTGGTTTTTTTCTCTCTGTCTCGGATCTCTGATCTGTATGCACATGGTGAAAGTATTTGACGAGACGAGTACCAGTGGTCGTTAAAATATTTGTAAGCTTCTCTACGCGATTTCTCTCTTTGGCTTGACCCCAGGTGAGTGGGTAAATACATGGAAATATTCAGTGCTTCCAATCACTATATTTGTGTCCCAAAACGATCTCTTAGATTGATTTTTTCTGTTGACCTCTTTACTATTGGGATCTGGTAGTAGTTGCTCGTGTACGCCGTGAAATGCCAAAATCCTATTACTACTTATGGAAAAACATAATAAAAATACGATGTAAAATGCACTCATCAGCCGCATTCTAGGTCGACGCGCGCGAAGGTCCAACTAAGAGCATCTCCAGCCGCGTCCCCCAAAGCGTCCCCCAAGGCAATTTGGGGCGCGCCGGACCAAAAATCTGTTCCAGCCGCGTCCCCCAAAGCCCATTTTTGTCCGGCGCGCCCCGATACGGTGTTCGGCACCCCGAGCCCGTCCCCGTCCCACAGGGGACGCTCCGGGCACAACGAAAGCGAGGCGGGCTCCCACATGTCGGCGACTATTTGCATAAACCGTTTGTTCGCGCCTTTTTTTCTCGTCGCTCCTTCCTTCCCGCGCCTCCCATCCCTCCGCCGCCGCTGGATTTCCCGGCCGTTTGGACGTCGATCTCTGCGAGAGTCGGCACCGTCGTCGCGGCGGGGCTCCCGTCGATCGTGCCGCCGCTTCGCCCGCGTCCCAGAACGCGCCGTCAAATCCGCCCCACCTCCACGCACACAAGGTGCTCGACGACTTGCCAGGTAGGCGCGATTGGCCGCTGTTCGTTGCATCGTCTGCCTCGGCGCAATTTTAACCATTCATTTTGCTTTAGCCATTGACAACGACGATGAGATGGCTGCCCTGCTGCTGGAGGACGAGCAAGCCTTCGACGACGACCTGCGGGAGCATTTGCTGATCATCGCGTCCATGGTTGACGCTAAGGCGGAGAAGAGGAAGAGGCCGCGCCGCGGAGGATCAAGGTGGGGGAGAAGGAAGTCCAAGCCCCGGCAGAGGATGGAGGGGCATACCATGCTGCACAACGACTACTTTGCAGACGGTGCAACACATGAAAACAATTTTCAGCGCCGGTAAGGATGAGCAAGGGCCTGTTCATGAATATCCTCCACGGCTTTCGAGAGTTCGACCCCTACTTCAAGCGCAAGCTCGACGTTGTAGGCGTTGTCGGGTTCTCATCCATTCAGAAGTGCACCGCCGCCATGAGGATGCTTGCATACGGAGCACCTGCCGATACACATGACGACTACCTTCGCATGAGTGAGTCTACTGCCATTGAGTGCATGTACAAGTTTTGCCGAGCTGTGGTGGGAAAGTTTGGCAAATACTACTTGAGAGAGCCAACTGAGAAAGAGAAGGATCATGGCACAAAATGCTGCCAGAGGATTCCCTGGAATGCTTGGAAGCATCGATTGCATGCACTGGGCATGGAAGAACTGCCTGTTTTCTTGGCAAGGTATATACAAAGGGCGTCATGGATATTTTAGTGTGGTGCTTGAAGCTGTGGCAGATTATGCACTACTAGGAAAAGCCTTATAGCAGCACACCTTACCACCGGCGAGTATGGATAGAAGATGCCGGCGGTAATGCCTTACAGGGGTGCCTAACTCTACCGCCGGCGAGTTTGAATGGAGGTCGTCGGGGGTGCGTGGGTTACCGCCGGCGAGTAGGGCACAAAGGTGCCGGCGATATGATGGGCTGCGGGGTCCCCGTTGGGCCTGGACTTACCGCCGGCGGTTTGGGCCCAAAGCGCCGGGGGTAGAAGGCTCTACCGCCGGCGAACCCGAATAGACGATGCCGGGGGTAATGAGTCGCAGGGTGGGCCACCCAGCGGCCACCCATCCTGCCCTTACCGCCGGCGGTTTAGCCCCAAAAGCGCCGGGGGTAATGTTCCCTACCGCTGGCAACTTCGTTCGTAGGCGCCGGCGGTAACCTGGGCCATGCCTTAAGACGACCAGCCACCTACCACCACCCTCACACACTCATATGTGATGGCAAATCAACCCAAGCACTTGTTAGCTCATTCCCCCACCCATTTTAGCTATTTCAACCAATAAAATATGATGTATTTGAGCAAATCATGCACTACCTAGCCCCTCTAGCATGATTTGCATAATCTAGATCTAGATCTATCTCCTCCCACCACCTTTTCCACTAGATCTAGCTAGATCTCTCCATTTCTTAGATCTCTAGATCTCTCAAGCATTAAAGTCGATGTGTGCGTCTCTCCGGTGCTTTTGGACGTCGCGTCAACTAATAGGTACATAACTAAATGAGTGGAATGTTCATGTGTTGGCGAAAATTCGCGGTTATATCACTAGTGGTGGCAAAAGGCGCGGTTCCATATATGTAAATGCATTGTTTTGCATTTTTTTACGCGTGCAGGAACATTGAGTTGCCAATGTTTTGCCGGAATGTTGATTAACTTCCGTTCCGGCGAATTTTGGAACTCCAGCATGACAATATTTAGCAAAGGTCATGCCGAATTTTTTCCGTGAAAACCGAGACGGCGGTGTAATCAATTATCTTGTCTTGTAGGCGGCGATGGTCATCGCGATGAGGGAAAGCGTCGTGGATAGATACGTGGAACGCGCGACGGCCGACATGTATCGAAAAAAGCGAAAGGATATAATGTGTCCTTGTCGAAGATGCAAGCTAGGATCGTTGTTTGACCCCTTCTCAGGCATAGTGAATCAACACCTGCTCAGGTATAGTTTCATGGAGGGGCATACTCAGTGGATGAGTGATGATGGAGATGATGATATCGATGGTGATGGAGATGATGATGGTGGAGATGATGATAACGAAGGTGATGGAGAGGATGCCCCACACGACAATGGAGACGAGGTTGAAGAGGATGGCGCACACGTTGATGGTGATCAAGAAGGCCGGGAAGAACATGCGGCCGACAAGGACATGAGTAGAAATACCCCGCTAACCGCGGCCGTGCAGGACCGTCATGTTCAAGAACTTCTTCTCAGCAACACATCGACCGACCCCAAAATCGCTGGTAGACGGAAGGCTAAGCTAGATCAACTCGAGGTAGACTCGAGAACTCCGTTGTACGATGCAGCTCGTGGGACGGAGGAGAGCCGTCTGAGATACGCTCTCGATATTATGGAGATGAAGGCAAAGCACAAATGGACGGACACAAGCGTGGACGAACTCTTCGGATACTTGAAGATCCACTTTCCTAAAGATAACACGTGTGCCGGTAGCCTACAGGAGGCCAAGAAAATCGTGTGCCCTCTCGATTTACCGCACCAGAAATACCACGCATGCATCAGTGACTGCGTAATATATCGGAACGAGCATGCCAATCTCGATACATGCCCACAGTGTGGCGAATCTCGATACAAGAGAGGGACAAGAAAATCTCCTCGAAAAGTTGTGTGGTACTTCCCGCTCACGCCCCGTCTGCAGCGGTACTTCGTGGACCCCAAGGAAGCAAAGCTCATGCGCTGGCACGCGGAAAGAAAGGAGGCGGTGATGCGTGATGTAGAACGGGTTGAAAACCCAGTGCTAACACACCCTTCGGATGCAAGCCAGTGGAAAACATTAGACGATGAGTATTACGAAGAATTCGGGAAAGAACCAAGGAACATCAGGTTGGGTGCGAGCACCGACGGACTCAATCCGTTTGGGAACCAAAGCAGCAAGCACAGCACCTGGCCCATGTTTGTATGGATGTACAACCTCCCTCCATGGCTATGCCTGAAGAAGAAGTACATACACATGAGTATGCTAATCCAAGGGCCGACGCAGCCAGGGAGCGATATCAACCTGTATCTGGAGCTATTGAAGGAGGAGCTAGTCACTCTGTGGGAGGAAGGGATAGAAACTTGGGACGCCTACGGACAAGAAACTTTCCGTATGAAAGCCGCACTGTTGACGACGGTGCAGGACTATCTTGGATACGGATATATCGCGTGCCAGGTGTGCCACGGACACAAGGCATGTGTGAGGTGCATGGAAAAGACGCCATTTTTACAGCTGGGTAAGGATCCCGGGTCTTCAAAAACCGTCTACATGAGGCATCGAATGTGGCTTCCCAAGAATGACCCGTGGAGTAAGCGTGGAGACCTGTTCAATGGGAAGGGTGAGGTCGAGGGACCTCCACCTAGGCGAAGCGGCGAAGAGATAGATACTCTGTTGAAAAACTTGAAAGACTGCCCTCCGGCGGGTAAGATAAAGATCCAGAAGCGGAAGAAAGGAGACAAGAGAAAGAAAAAGGAACCCGGGCCGCTCTTGGGGGTATGGAAAAGGAGGTCCGTGTTTTGGGACTTGCCGTACTGGAAGATCCTCGGTACGCCTCATAGCCTTGATGTCATGCATATCACAAAGAACGTGTGCGAGAGCTTGCTTGGCACTGTGCTCAACATGCCGGAGAGGACCAAAGACGGGTCGAAAGCAAGACACGACCTGATGGCCCTTGATATCAGAAAAGAGCTTCATTTCGCCCAGGTTGACCAGGAAACCGAGGAGGAGGAGACGGATGGTCGCAAACGCAAAAGGGTGGCCAAGCAGCGCGAAACTCCTCGCCCCTCCTGCTTCACTCTAAATCCCGATGAGCTCGAACAATTCTTCAAGTGCCTACTAGAAGTCAAATTTCCCCTAGGCTACGCGGGGCTGATACGCAGATGGCTGGACCCGACGAAAAAAATCTTCAGCGGGATGAAGTCTCATGACTGTCATGCCATGATGACGCAGATACTTCCGGTTGCTATCCGAGGGATAATGGAACCGCACGTTCGTGCGACGCTGACTGACCTGTGTAACGTCTTCGACGTCATCACTCGAAAGTCGATAACCGTCAAGAAACTCGGGAGGCTGCAGGAAAAGATCGTCACCATCCTATGCGAGATGGAGATGTACTTCCCGCCCGCATTCTTTGACATCATGGTCCATCTGCTGGTGCATATAGTGGACGATATCGAGGATCTCGGGCCTGCGTTCCTTCACAACATGATGGCGTTAGAAAGAATGAACGGCTTCATCAAAGGATACGTTCGTAACAGGGCACATCCGGATGGAAGCATCGTCCAGGGCTTTCTCACCGAGGAGTGCATCTCTTTCTGCAAGAATTATTTAAACGAGGATGACCCACGTCCGGTTGGATTGCCCACCAACAAGCACCTCGGCAGATTCGAGGGAGTAGGCCACAACGCTGGCAGGAGGGAACTCGACGCCGATCAAGATGATAGGAGAACAGACTTTAACAGGGCCCACTTAGTAGCACTACAGCACATGAACGAGGTAGAGCCTTGGGTGGATCAGCACATAAACATGATCAAGAGCAGGGCTGACATGTTGGGATTCGTAGCATAGAAAACAAAAAATTCCTACCGCGAGAACGCAATCCAAGCCAAGATGCAATCTAGAAGATGGGAGCAACGAGGGGTTGAACGAGACTAACCCTTGAAGATTTCCAAAGCCTACAAGAGGAGGCTCTCGTTGCTGCGGTAGACGATCACTTGCCGCTTTCAAAGCGCGTAGAAGATCTTGACGGTGCCACAATCGGCGCACCTCCGTACTCGGTCACACGTTCGGTGTTGATGACGACGTCCTTCTCCCCGTTCCAGCGGGCAGCGGAAGTAGTAGATCCTCCTTGGAATCCCGACAGCACGATGGCGTGGTGGCGGTGTTGATGGAGATCTCCGGCGGAGCTTCGCTAAGCATATGCGGGAGATGTGGTGGAGGAGAGGTAGCTAGGGTTTTGGGGAGAGGGGGCTTGGGCGCCGGCCCTCATAGGGGTGCGGCCAAGGTGGAGCCAAGAGTGGCCGGCCAGCCCCTCCCCTCCTCTCTTTATATAGGTGGAAGCCCCAAGGATTAGGTCAAAAGTCTCCGAATAAGACCCCAACATAAACCTTCCATATGACCAAACCTAGGGGAGTGGGACTCCCCCTTTCCTTGGTGGGGTGGCCGGCCACCATGGGAGGAGTCCACTTGGGACTCCTCCTCCCTTAGGCTGGCCGGCCAAGGTGGGTGGAGTCCCTCGGGACTCCACCTTCCATGCTGATTTCTTCCGGACTCTTCTAGAACCTTCTGGAACCTTCCAGGAAAAATACCGGATCATTTTCAAAACTAGAAAATGACTTCCTATATATGAATCTTATTCTCCGGACCATTCCGGACCTCCTCGTGATGTCCTGGATCCCATCCGAGACTCCAAACAAAACTTCGAACTCCATTTCATATTTCCATATCTACTTAAACGACATCAAACCTTAAGTGTGTCACCCTACGGTTCGCGAACTATGTAGACATGATTGAGACTTCTCTCCGACCAATAACCAATAGCGGGATATGGAGATCCATAATGGCTCCCACATATTCAACGATGACTTAGTGATCGAATGAACCATTCACATACGATACCAATTCCTTTGTCACGCGATATTTTACTTGTCCGAGGTTTGATCATCGGTATCTCTATACCTTGTTCAACCTCGTCTCCGACAAGTACTCTTTACTCGTATCATGGTATGTGGTCTCTTATGAACCATTCATATGCTTGCAAGCTATTTAGACGACATTCCACCGAGAGGGCCCAGAGTATATCTATCCGTCATCGGGATGGACAAATCCCTTGTTGATCCATATGCCTCAACTCATACTTTCCGGATACTTAATCCCACCTTTATAACCACCCATTTACGCAGTGGCGTTTGATGTAATCAAAGTACCTTTCCGGTATAAGTGATTTACATGATCTCATGGTCGAAAGGACTAGGTAACTATGTATCGAAAGCTTATAGCAAATAACTTAATGACGTGATCTTATGCTACGCTTAATTGGGTGTGTCCATTACATCATTCATATAATGACATAATCTTGTTATTAATAACATCCAATGTTCATGATCATGAAACCATGATCATCTATTAATCAACAAGCTAGTTATACAAGAGGCTTACTAGGGACTTCTTTGTTGTTCACATAACACACATGTATCAATGTTTCGGTTAATACAATTATAGCATGGTATGTAAACATTATCATAAACACAAAGATATAGTATTATAATAACCATTTTATTATTGCCTCTTGGGCATATCTCCAACAGTCTCCCACTTGCACTAGAGTCAATAATCTAGTTTACATTTGTAAAGATATAACACCTTGGCCTTCGGTGCTTTATCATGTTTTGCTCATGAGAGAGGTTTTAGTCAACGTATCTGACAGCTAAACGTATGTATTTTGTAATTTATTTGCGTCTTAACGCATCACTCATTTCCAAATGAGTCGGCATTAAATATGTTTGGTCTTCTGGTGGAACCTTAATTCCGCGGTCTGAAATATGTCACTAATATTGTCACACAATATAGCTTCAAAGTTCTAACTGTCGGAACTACACCAAGTTCTCAAAGAACCTCTTGACTTAACATCCTCTGTCATTGTCAAAATAATGACATACTCTGCCTTCTTTTGTAGAATCCGTCACAATATTTTGAACTCTTCTAAATCTAGCATAGACAACTTCTAGCTCATTGTGCTACCTTTTAAACAACACTTAGTCTAATTTGAGATTGAAATTTTATTTTCATATGTGACAAAACAAATATCGGTGCAACACCTTACAATGATTTGTTTGTCATTTCTCCATAAAAAACTATATTTTATATATATATCCTTGGTTCTTCTTAAGTACTCAAGAATATTCTTTACTGTTTTTCAATGATCATCACATGAATCATTCTGGTACATGCTCATAACATTTTTAAGAGCACAGAACATCTGATTGTGTACATATTATTTGTGATCTATAATCACTCATGTGTTTTTACTCATTGAATGTAAGATACACTCAAGTTTTGTTAAAAGTTCACATGATAAGAACATTTTCTTAATATTTCTATATTGAACTATTTCAATATCCATTCTATGTACTTTGACTTAAACTTTATAATGTATTTCAATCTATCTTCATAGATCTTGACACTAAATATGTTTCAGTTCATATCCTTTCATTGAAGTTTAATTCTCAATGAAACCTTTTAATCAATTATATAATTACATGATTTATAATCAATGATATGTCACCTACATAAAGTATTACAAATATGTCTCAGCGCTCCCACTTAATTTCTTGCAAAGGCAAGCCTCTTCATCGTCTCTGATGAAATCATAACTCTTTGATCATTTCATCCGGTGAAGATTCCAACTCCGCAATACTCACTTCATCCAATTGAAGTTTGTATTCCTATCTAGTATTCTACGGACTAGCAAAACTCTTGGTTGTATCTTGTATACACCTTTAATACACACTTCTGTTAAGTAATATATTTTGCCATCCTACTAACATATCTCATAAAGAAATATGTAGTGATTACTAGAATAATCCACATAGACTATAAGTATTGCTACGGAAGATCTAATCTTATCGTAGTCAACTCTTTGAACTTTGTCGTAAACAACTTTTCGACAAGTCGAGCTTATTCAAGGATATTACATCCAAGTCCATAAATTTTATAGATCCATTTACTTTCAAAAAGTATTCATCTATCTTGGATTTCATGGCGTATAGCCATTTTAACGGAGTCAGGGCCCATCATAACTTCTTTTGTTTGTAGTTGGTTTATCATTGTTCAAAATCAATCCTTTGTTCACAAATCATTTATTTGATCACAAAGTAAACCATACCTACAAGGTTCAATAAGTACTTCGATCTCCATGGCTAAAACACTTTGTAGACATGGGAGCCATGATCGTCGTGGCCACTTCCGGAACCAATTCCGATGCTGTGGTACTCTGATCATTATGCTCAGGTTCATAAACTTTATCAAGTTCTATTGTCCTCCCACTCAAATACTTCGCTAAAAACAATTTCTTGGAAATAAGTAAGAAACATCGACAAACACTTTTGTCTTTGTCTCTATAGTGGAAAGAATTCCCAATCAATTATGTGGGATAACCAACAAAGACATTCATCCGATTTTGGTTGTAAACTTATTTACTTTATGCTATGCATTCCAAAATTTAAGAAAGGACTATTAGGGTTCATACCCATGCCATAACTCGTATGGTGTCATTTCAACGGATCATGATGATGCTCTATTTAGTGTAAAAGCGGTAGTCTCTAAAGCATAATCCACAAAAATATAATGGCATCAATATTTTATCTCATCATTGATCCAACAAGGTTTGGATACATCTCTCGGATACTCCACCATCACTATGATACTCCAAGAAACGTGAGTTGTAGAACAACTTCATAACTCTCTTAGATGTTCGCTAAAACTCGTAATTCAAATATTTCCACTATGATCCAATCATAGATATTTGACTTTTCTATTACGATGATTTCCACTTCATGCTGAAATTTATTTGAATCCATTCAAATGTTTCAAACTTCTTCCTTGTCGAATATATCCACATATATATATTCAATTCATTGTTGGAAGTTTTCATGAAGTAGAAGAATCTCCCGCACACAACTATGCCCAGTGAACCACATACATCATCATGTATATTTCCACTAAGTTAGTTGCCCGTTCAACTCTTGGCGTATGAACGGTATTTTAGTCATTCTCTTTAGAAAAGATTTGCAAGCGCCAAACGATTCAAAAATCGAATGACTCCAAAATTCCATTTGCATGGAGTTTCTTCATGCGTTCCTTTCTAACATGACCTAAATGGCGGTTCCACAAATAAGTGGAATTCAAATCATTTGACTTATGGCATTTTAGCGTCAGTGTTATGTATGTGTGTTTCACCATTAAGATTTATAATAACTTATCCATCGTACATGGAGTAATGTCATAATTTGAACAACTCATTGTTTTCATTTGACCAGAGCAAAATAATAATTATTAAGTTCTTTATTATAAATTATAAGGGCTAGGTAAAATGCCAACGACAAGCATAATAACACTTTATTATGTTCCAGATGTGCATTATTACCATATTCCTTATTAGTCACTTAGGCCATCATATTCTTGTATTGTGTTATATTGTATGACATCTCATACCAACCAATCTGGTACAAATACCCAAGAATTTCCTTATGTGACCAAACAAGGAATACATCCATAACATGTATATCATTTATATACACCTGAGCTAGACTTTCTAGTCTTTTCTTTCTTTCTGCCAAAATATCTTTTGTAGTTTCTCTTTTAGCTTTCCTCATTCTCAGAAAATACTTCACCTTCAATAACTTCTAGGTTTGTTGGTCAAATACCAATAACTTTGAGGTTCTTACTTTGAAGTTGATCATCATATGACAAGTGTTTCAGATTTCACTATTAGTAACTTTGTAATATGATGAACAATTTCACTCATAATTTTATCCATCATATCATGACGACTTTTCCGAGACCATGTCTGTACATGCTAGGCTCGTAAAGTTTAACCTCAGTATTCGCATGTGCAAATCTGGTTTGCGCCCATTGTATGCACACGTAGAATCTATACCTTAGTATTCGAAACGACGAGTCTTTAGCAACGGTGCATACTAAGGACGATCACTTTATGGATATGCGAATATCGTTAGTGCCCCAATAGTTGGAGGATTGGGATGCCTTGCGTCTTCAATCTTCGTACATTCCCATAAAACTTATGAATTTATGTAGTCTCACCAAATTATATTCTATCATCTTGCAATAAGGTCTTAGATATCACATATATCTCATACCTTTGATTATTTCTGAAAACTAAAATTTTTAGCTCCTTACTTTTCAAACAGATTTGAACTTCAAGTTTCACGGAGACAAGATGACTTTAGGTACTAATTGAAACCATAGCTCTTTGAATCAACAATGTGAGGTTTACTAAAAGTTTGCAATAGGACTTAATCATTTCTTGATTCTTTAACAATACGGTACCAGTCCGTAAAGTTTCTTGTCACAATTACAAGACTAGCGCATGGTAGAAAAACAGATGCCAATACTACAAAATTAATTCAAAATACTACTCGGACTATGTTTATGATAATTAGTTCATGTTTTAATCTAATTACTAATGAACTCCCACTTAATACAACATCCCTCATAGTTGTTAAGTGGTACGCCATACACCAAAATCGATCATCACGTGAGATGATGTAGCTTCAATGGTGAACATCAACATGTTGATCATATCATCCATATGACTCGTGTTCAACCTTTCGGTTTCCTTGTCCCGAGGCCATGTCTGTACATGCTAGGCTCGTCAAGCAAACCCAAGTATTCCGCGTGTGCAACATGGCTTACACCCGTTGTATGTGAACGTTGAGTCTATCACATCCGATCATCACGAGATGCTTCGAAACGACGAAGTATATCAATGGTGCATACGAGGGAGAACACTTTATTATCTTGATATTAATGTGAGGGATCATCTTATAATGCTACCGTCGCGTTCTAAGCAAAATAAGATGCATAAAGGATTAACATCACATGCAATTCATATGTGATATGATATGGCCCTTTAGTCTTTGCGCCTTCGATCTTCATCTCCAAAGCACGGACATGATCTCCATCATCAACGGGCATGATCTCCATCATCGTCGGCGTAGCGTCAAGGTCCATGGCGCCGTCTTCATGGTTGTTCACCGCATGTAGCAACTATTACAACTACTTTGAAATAATACTCAACATGAAATATAAAGACAACCATAAGGCTCCTGCCGGTTGCCACAATACAATAATGATCATCTCATACATATTCATCATCACATCATGGCACATCACCAAACCCTGCAAAAACAAAGTTAGATGCCTCTAATTTGGTTTGCATATTTTACGTGGTTTAGGGTTTTCGAGTAAGATCTAATCTACCTACGAACATGAACCACAACGGTGATACTAGTGTTGTCAATAGAAAGAGTAAATTGAATCTTCACTATGGTGGGAGAGACAGACACCCGCAAAGCCACTTATGCAATACAAGTTGCATGTCGAACGTGGAGCAAGTCTCATGAACGCGGTCATGTAAAGTTAGCCCGAGCCGCTTCATCCCACCATGCCACAAAGATGCAAAGTACTCGAACTAAAGACAACAAAGCATCAACGCCCACAAAACAATTGTGTTCTACTCGTGCAACCATCTATGGACACGGCTGATACCACTGTTGGGATTCGTAGCATAGAAAACAAAAAATTCCTACCGCGAGCCAAAATGCAATCTAGAAGATGCAATCTAAAGAGAGGATGGATGAACGAGACTAACCCTTGAAGATTTCCAAAGCCTACAAGAGGAGGTTCTCGTTGCTGCGGTAGACGATCACTTGCCGCTTTCAAAAGCGCGTAGAAGATCTTGACGGTGCCACAATCGGGCAGCACCTCCGTACTCGGTCACACATTCGGTGTTGATGACGACGTCCTTCTCCCCGTTCCAGCGGGCAGCGGAAGTAGTAGATCCTCCTTGGAATCCTGACAGCACGACGGCGTGGTGGCGGTGTTGATGGAGATCTCCGGCGGAGCTTCGCTAAGCATATGCGGGAGATGTGGTGGAGGAGAGGTAGCTAGGGTTTTGGGGAGAGGGGGCTTGGGCGCCGGCCCTCATAGGGGTGCGGCCAAGGTGGAGCCAAGAGTGGCCGGCCAGCCCCTCCCCTCCTCTCTTTATATAGGTGGAAGCCCCAAGGATTAGGTCAAAAGTCTCGAATAAGACCCCAACATAAACCTTCCATATGACCAAACCTAGGGAGTGGGACTCCCCCTTTCCTTGGTGGGGTGGCCGGCCACCATGGGGAGGAGTCCACTTGGGACTCCTCCTCCCTTAGGCTGGCCGGCCAAGGTGGGTGGAGTCCCTCTGGGACTCCACCTTCCATGCTGATTTCTTCCAGACTCTTCTAGAACCTTCTAGAACCTTCCAGGAAAAATACCGGATCATTTTCAAAACTAGAAAATGACTTCCTATATATGAATCTTATTCTCCGGACCATTCCGGACCTCCTCGTGATGTCTGGATCCCATCCGAGACTCCGAACAAAACTCGAACTCCATTTCATATTTCCATATCTACTTAAACGACATCAAACCTTAAGTGTGTCACCCTACGGTTCGCGAACTATGTAGACATGATTGAGACTTCTCTCCGACCAATAACCAATAGCGGGATCTGGAGATCCATAATGGCTCCCACATATTCAACGATGACTTAGTGATCGAATGAACCATTCACATACGATACCAATTCCCTTTGTCACGCGATATTTTACTTGTCCGAGGTTTGATCATCGGTATCTCTATACCTTGTTCAACCTCGTCTCCGACAAGTACTCTTTACTCGTATCGTGGTATGTGGTCTCTTATGAACCATTCATATGCTTGCAAGCTATTTAGACGACATTCCACCGAGAGGGCCCAGAGTATATCTATCCGTCATCGGGATGGACAAATCCCACTGTTGATCCATATGCCTCAACTCATACTTTCCGGATACTTAATCCCACCTTTATAACCACCCATTTACGCAGTGGCGTTTGATGTAATCAAAGTACCTTTCCGGTATAAGTGATTTACATGATCTCATGGTCGAAAGGACTAGGTAACTATGTATCGAAAGCTTATAGCAAATAACTTAATGACGTGATCTTATGCTACGCTTAATTGGGTGTGTCCATTACATCATTCATATAATGACATAATCTTGTTATTAATAACATCCAATGTTCATGATCACGAAACCATGATCATCTATTAATCAACAAGCTAGTTATACAAGAGGCTTACTAGGGACTTCTTTGTTGTTCACATAACACACATGTATCAATGTTTCGGTTAATACAATTATAGCATGGTATGTAAACATTATCATAAACACAAAGATATAGTATTATAATAACCATTTTATTATTGCCTCTTGGGCATATCTCCAACATGACAAGCCGATGACGGAACAAGAGGTATTTAGAGCGCACAACTCCTCTTTCGCGAGCTGGTTCAAAGACCAGATTGATGCCAATCCCCCACCAATGGCAAGCGACGTAGACAAAATGATATTGGCCTTGTCTTATGGGCCCGCCCCCAACCTCATGACTTATCAGAAATACGACATCAACGGTTACACATTCTCCACAGAGGAGAGAGACAAAAAAGCGACTATCAGAACTCGGGTGTGACGATGGAATCGTACACGGGTGAAGAGAAGAAAAGGTACTACGGAAGGATCGAGGAAATCTGGGAGCTCGACTACGTCGGGGAGAAGCTACCGATGTTTCGTGTCAGATGGGCTACGGACGTCACAAAAGAAGATGCGTATGTCACCACCATGCGACTGCCCCCCAAATCCAAGACCAAGAACCCCACCGCGCAAAATGAGCCTTGGGTATTGGCTAAGCACGTCGAGCAATGCTTCTTCATAACTGACCCGTCAAGGCCCAGCCGTGTTGTCGTAAGGAGAGGAAAAAGGGCCCTCGTCGGAATGGATGGAGTTGCCGATGAGCAAGACTTCGACGGCCTCGTTGGAGACCCAATGATTGAAGAACCCGATGAAGACGATAGAACCTACACACTAAGAAGAAGAAGGACAACGCTACCTAGGTCAAGTGTTCCTCCGTACACAAGGAGTCGCGACGATACCGGTGGGGTCACAAGGACCAAGCGGAAGGGACTTTGAAGTCATTTGTGTATTTATAATAATTATCTCTCGAACAACCATTTGTCCTTCTCAAGTGTATCCTAAATTTATGTCTTGGTTTTTCATCGGATATCGCCGAAAGGACTTTGAAGCCATTCAAGAATTAAAATCATAAATTTATGTCTTGCAATTTATCCTTCATTGATTTTTTATCGGATGTCGCCAAAAGGACTTTACAATTTATCCAAATAAATTTAAGAGGTCTTAGCAAGAAAAGGGAAGGGAAAAAAAGGTTGGACTTTTTGCACAGAGGGATTCGAACCCTGGGTGCAAGGCTGTGCACAAGAACGAGAGTGGCACCACTGTGCTAAGTAATCAGTTTTGATTAATCAACATGTTTATAGAACTAAAGGTGTCTCAGCAACTGGGAAGGAAAAAAAACTTACCCCCGGCGAATTAGGCCCTTTCCGCCGGTGGAAACAACAATTGGGCCCACCTGTTAGTGGCTGTAAACTTACCGCCGGCGTTTACGCCAAAATGCCGGGGGTAGGCTTTCCACGACTTAGTCGTGTGACGCGTTCCCCCACGGCCAAATCGTTCGACCAAATCCCCCACCCCGCACCGTCGATCCGCCTTCGCTGCCGTCCCTCCCCTGGCGCCATCGTCGATCCGCCCCTCCCCTGCCGCCATCGTCGAGCCGCCGTCGCTGCCGTCCCTCCCCTGCCGCCATCGTCGAGCCGCCATCGCTGTCGTCCTCGAGCCGCCCCTCCCCTGCCGTCGTCGAGCCGCCGGCCATCGCTGCCGTCATCGATCCACCATCGCTACCGTCGTCGAGCCGGCGTCGCTGCCGTCGCCCTCCACCGCAGGTGCACCCCTCTCCCTACCTTCCTCTCTCCCTTGTCTCGTTCCTCGATCCACCTTCGTTCCTCACCTTTCCCCATTCCTCGATCCGCATCGAGGCATCCAGCAGGGGAAGCCACCGTCGTTGTCGTTGTCTCCTCCTCCCTCTGCTACGCCGCCGTCTCGCCAGCGTCCTCTCTCAACTGACCGCTCCCTCGGCCACTGGTGTGCAACCTCGGCTACTACTGCAAGGTGAGTTAATCCCCTTTTCTCTTTGTGCTCATAGCTACTACTATCTGGTTACTACTAGTCTGTAGTTGTACTAGTTCATGCAGTGTAGTGCTCTGAATACTTCCTCCGTTTGTGCTCATATGTGTAGTGCTCTGAATACTTCCTCCGTTTCATATATGTGAAGTTGTTAGGGTCAAATAATATACATTTTCTGCCCCTATGCCAAACATATGAATGGAAGACATGAACTAATTTATGCCATCGAAGAAGGTCCATGAAATAATCCAACCTTGTGCTTGTTCTGTCGATGGATGTAATGCTGCTAGATGATCCAGTACCTTGTGCTTGTTCTGTCGATGGATGTGTTAGAAAGGAGCATTTGCAATATCTGTATAAGTTCATGTTGTTTCGTTCTTGTTGCTAGCTGTTCTCAGTGTTAAGCTGAAACCTGCTCATATTACTTGTGCATTTATCTATCTTGGCTGTGAATTTATTTTCTAATTTTTTGTGTTAAAAAATGCAGTGCTTTCTGCTTTGGAAGCTGACAGGGAGTCACTAAGTACCCCACGCAGTCCCTAGCTCTGGTCCCCGGCTCCTCCTCCAGAAGCCTGCAAGGTACATTCCCTGGCTCCTCCCCCGAATGTATTTTGTGTTTGGATGGTCCAAACTCTGTCATTGCCTTTTGATGGTGGTAGACCTGAGCCTGATGTGGTGGTGGTAGACCTGATCCAAACACACGGTCCAACCTTTTTGTTTGTGTTGATCCGTCTGTGGTTCAGTTTCAATTTTCTAAAACGTAAAATCTACATTCTTGGAATCGTTTCCTGGAAGCTTGTGTTTCCTGGAATCGTTTCCTGGATGCTTGTGTTTCCTGGATGCTAGTTAGATGCTTGTGTTTCCTGGAATCGTTTGAAAACAAATCACAGCACGAGTATCTTGTTTTCCTTGCTTGATCAGTGAGGTCCCAGTATCAAACCTGGATGCCTCACTTTCAACAGTGAAACAGGATGAATTTTTAGTTTAATACTCTTTCCCTGTGAGCTAATATGGTGAAGAATAGTTAAGATATAAAACACATATATTCATATAAGAGCACAAGTTTGTAAAAACAGGGGTCCATCCTTAACAATTCACATAGCACATAATTTACTGGCTGTAGCATTTAAGATGCTTATTTGGAATCAATATTCATATGTCTCATTTCTATATGTGGAGACTAAGTGTTTAATTTTCTGAATTGCAGGAACCGCCGCAGGAATAAGCTGCCCGCCTCTCCAACCTCGTCTTCACCGCTCACTCCTCCAGAAGCTCAAGGTAATTAGAATGAGGATATGAATGTGAAATGGCATAGCTGTGAAATGGCTAGACCTGAGAATATGTTGGACCTGATGTGGTGGTGCTAGACCTGAGCATATGCTGGAGGCTCAGGTCATTGCTATATTGATATGTCTGGAAGGAAAAGTTGTGTGAAATGTGTCTGCAGGTACATTGAGTGCCAATGTTTCGCCGGAATGTCGATTAACTTCCGTTCCGGCGAATTTCTGGCACTCCGGCATGACCATTTTTAGCAAAGGTCATGCCGAATTTTCGCTGTAGGCAGAGAGATTGCAATTAAATGAAAAGCATAAGCTTAACAGAGCTAGGGGTAGTAACTAGTAGTGGATTTCCACCCTGTTAATAAAGCATGCATATATATGTATGGTTTCATTATGACCTCTTTGATAAATCTTTCTTTTTTATTATGTATTTATATGCATCCTTCTTTGTGATGGATAGTGTAGGCACCCATATCCAAATCTTGTGCACCTATATGATCTGAAACCTGAATTGATGACTGAAACATATGTGGAGTAGTTTATGTCTGAAACCTGAATTGATGACTGTGCTACTGTACTCCAACTTGTAACCTACATTGAACAATAGGTTTCTGGATCAACTGAACATCACTAGTGACTAACCATGCTACTGTGCTACTTTATATGAATTTCTGAATTTGTCAAGTGATAGTTACAGTATATGAATTTCTGAGTATATTTTTAAAATGAACACTTACAGTAGCTTTTGCACTTACAATAGCTTGTGCACTTACAGAAGGTATAGCTAGCGATGTCGTCTTCTGCAGACCCCCACAAAGACGTTGACGGGTCTTCTCAGCGGAAGTTGGATGAGCACTACAGGCTCATGGTCTCGGATCAGCTGGAGGACCTTCCAGGCAGCGATGACGAGTCCTCGGAGGAGGGGGATGATGAGATGGACAACGATGGTGAGGATGAGAGGGGGGCTGCCGACGAGACCACCGACAGTGGCGTTGCCGGGGGTAGCTCGGATACTACTACCGAGGCCAAGAGGAAACGGAAGCAGCGGCGCCCAAACAGGGTTGGCACCACTCGCGACATAATCACCGCGGTGGACGCCAACACTGGTCTTCCTACTGAGCCCAAGCACCTGGCGAAGGGGTACGGCCTCCAACTGGGAGCAATCCTTCGGGACGTCGTCGACATCAACGAGACGAAACTCCGAACCAAGAAGAAGCAACATCTGCAGGCCCAACTCCTTGCGCGGCTGCACGCACGGTATGAGTTCCCTGTGGAATACAGGAACGAGGATCCCAAGGATAACATCGTGAACAGACGAGCCCTCTCTAAGTTCTCCAAGAACCTCAGCGGTTATAAAACCATGCTGAGGGGGATGCTTGGTGATAATGAGACTTGGGAAGAGATCCAGCGCCACTTCCCGCGGATGACGCTGGAGCAGTATAATAAATTCTTGGAAAACGAGGAGCTCGAGTACACCAAACGACAATCGACCTGGGGGAAGGAGCTGGCGGATAAGAACATCGGTCACCACAATCTCGGTTGCCGTGGCTTCGAAGGCAAGCAACCGGTATGGGACAAGGAGGACCAGGCCTACATAAGGGCTGGCCTCGAGCCCCCTTTTGCCAAGTACAAAGACCCACTCTTCAGGGCATATCTCAGGTCCCGATACCATAGAGAATTGGCTGGGAAACGTGTCACGAAACCTGATGTGGTGGTGGGAGTTGAGTTGGTCGCCGACGCGAAGGTGATGGCACTTGAGAAAGCAGTGGTAAGCAATTTACCAGCTTATTAATTTGATACTGCTCACCAAGTCCATTACATTCTAAAATTGTTCATGTTACTTCTGGCAGTTGACGGAACAAGCAGCCGCCGAATCAGCTGGCTCCTCGTCCCAGACGTCGACTGGCAAAGTCCCGTGGGACACGCCTTTTATCAGGGGTCTGAACACCGTGAAGGCGCGGCCGCTTTTGGACAAGCCCCACCGTGTCCCCGGCGCCGGAGGAGGTCGCAAGCTTGCCGACTATGGCTTGGACGTGCCCGCAAGCACTAGGGAGTCGCGGCAGGCGCAGAAGGACCGGGAGCACGAGGCTCTTCTGAAAAAGGTGGCCGACTTGGAAACAACCATGGAGCAACGCGTCAGTGCCGAGGTTCAGCAACGAGTCAGTGCCGAGGTTCAGCAACGCGTCAGTGCCGAGGTTGCTAGCAAGGTCGATGATGCGCTGGCCAACAGGGTCAATGAAATCATCCCTGATCTTGTGCTGTCGATGAAGAATTACTTCGACGCCGGCGGTAAGGGACCGATGCCGGTTATCAGCCTAGGCGCCAGCAACTCGGACAACCGGCCTCCAACTAGACACGCTCAATGCACACCCAACTTGGTGACTCCACCCGCCGGCAATGTCGGCGCTAGAGAGGATTCGCCGGACCTGGGGGGCCCCAGTACTAGCCCCTCAGTCACCTGCACGCCTGGCCTCGGTCCTTCAACGCGAGCCGAGCTCGACGCCCTCACGGTAATTAATTTAGTCTCTCAAGCTCTACAAATTAGTTACTTTGTCGTCGCCCCTCTCTGACCTACACATGTTTTCACAGGCGAACGCGACTCCTTGCACCTTGCTACTGAATGTGGACAACAAGTTGAAGGCTGTAGCGAGCGGCAGTGTCATCCTGCCAACACAGCGGATTTTCCACTGCGTCAGGATGGATGATAGCATGAGCCGGGTTCGCGTGAACCGGTCGTTACCGGGATGCCAAGACCTCCATCCTCCTTATCAACCCCCGGAAACGGAAACCCCGCTCACTCTCGGGGACCTCAAGAATCACATCCTTCTATGGCCGAAAGCCCTAATTCGGCTGAACACCGCCTCAGGTTCGGAGGCAAGCTATGGCATGGTCACTCCTCAGGATGCAACGGATGCCCCGAGCCAAGCCAAGGTCCCAGCTCCAACGACTGCTTTGACGGCAGGCAAAGGCAGGGCCAGTCCTCCACCGGCTTATGATCATTTTGAGCCCGATAGTCAGCCCGATAGTCAGCACGAGAGTCAGCACGACAAGGCGTTGGACATCGATCAAGCTCCCATTGATACGTTCATCGCCGAGCTCGACGCCGACGCGGTTTCTCCTTACAAGCCACCCGCCGGTCATATCCTAAAGAAGAAGTTGTTCCTTTCACAAGAAACGCCCGAGCAGGAGGACACTACCGCCTTCACCGCTCCGCCCCGAGTTGGGCTTACCCCGAGGACACTCCTTGGTGCGACCACGGAAGGTATGAAACAAAACGCCGCTCCCAGTTGCAGTAAGAAGAAGGGCAGGAAGCGGAAGAAGTCGGGAGATGTTGCGGCAAGCAAGATAGTGGTTAATGACAAGTTGCCGACCCCGTGGAGGAAGTTGCATCACTTAGGCGAGCCGATGCTGCCGGCACACTATGTCAACTTGTTGACGCCGGATATGAGGAGCGTGCATGATGCTATTCTAACGAAGGAGAAGCTACTTCTTCAAGATAGAAATCCCTCGTACCCGATTTTGATCGCCAAGGTGCCCACTGGCTTTGGCTTTGTCAACACATACCCTGCGGACTTGATATTCATTCGGTACGAAGACATCTTCAGGCTCTTGCACATGCAACAGCTAGACCGAAGCTTGGTCCGCCTCATATCGCTCAGCATGGCGCACGATATCGCCATGGAGAACACAACGCACATCGCTATCATGGACCCCTACTACATGACTCCAGCTATCGCCCAGACCGAACAAGCGTTTCTCGCCAACTATATCAAGAATTTCTTGGTGTTAAACAAGGATAAGAATTGCTTTGTCATACCATATTTCCGCGAGTAAGTATTTGGTTACTAAAGTACCCTATATTACATTCTTTCATGAATTTCCTTAATAGCTGAGTATGATGGTTTATTTCCATTTTGCGCAGATTCAAGTATTGCACCCTCCTCCTCTTTCACCCGTATCATTCCCATGTCACTTATCTCGACTCCGGGCTTGATAAGGAGAAAGACTTCACCGACCTTAAGTCTACACTTGATAAAGCCCTCAGCGGCTTCATAGCTGAGGTTGGCGTCAACAAACTCAGGCATGAGAAGAAAGTTAAGGGTTGCCATGTGTGCAACCACATAACCAAGTTCCCCTGCCTAAAGCAATCGGTGGATGACAATGGGATGGAGGCATGGTTTGCCATCCTACAGATGAGGGCGGTTGTAAGGTCTCAGAACAATCTCTTGTTGCCATCTGCTCTGCAGGGGAAGTTCGTGAACATGGCGGACACCACCGATGAAAACGTGAGAGGCGACTTCCGTGCCATCCAGCGGACCATTTGCACAATACTCTGGAGGGATGTCATCATGAATGGTGGCTTGTTCAACTATGCCTCCGCACTTTCTAATTCCGAGATAGAAGGCCGATTAGAAGATGGACGTGACGAGAGAACATTCAACACGCTCGAGGGCATCCGTCCCTTCCCGCCGAAGTAGACTGGAGTCAAAAACTTTTGTGTCCTGCAAATGTTAGTCATAAATTATATAAGTATTTTTTATGTTTGTTCTTTTGCACACCTATATGTTATATCTCTCTCTATGGATGTACTAACAACTTACATTTCTTTGTTGTGTGTTTGCATAGATGACGTACTATGTCGTCTACCACGGCAGGGTTCCTGGAGTCTACGAGGACTGGGAAGACTGTAGGAGGCAGGTCCACCGTTTCAGCGGCAACAACTACAAGGGGTACACCACTTTGGAGGAGGCGGAAACTCGATACGCCAACTTTCGAGCGGGACAGAGGAGGGAGATGTGGAGGACCCCTTTCATCGTGATGATGCTTGCCGCCACCGCCTCTCTAGTTTACTATGTCATTGTTGTTTAGCTAGGTCGTCGACTGGACTTATATGTATTTCTGTAACATGTGCTACTTCGAGTCGTGATGTTTGAACTATGGTCGACACTTGTGTTATTGATGCATGCATGCATGTTATGGACATTTCGGGACTTTCTAATGATGTGTATCATTGCCAATGATGTGTATCTTGCTAATGATGTCTATTTTGCTGTCATTCTGGTAATTGCCTGTATATTCTGTGTATATGCTTGAATTCTGGTGTATATACTGTCAAATTCGAGATTTATTTTTTTACTCCTGCTAATGTTAACGCTGGCGAAATGTACATGTATCCCTGGCGTTTTGCAATCGCCAGCACTACGGCCTGTTTCCCCTGGCGAAATGGTAAGACGCCGGCGGTAAGACTAACCCCGGCGAATTGACAACACTTACCCCCGGCGAATTGGTAGAACGCCGGCGGTAACGGCACTTACCCCCGGCGAATTGGGAGGCGCCGGCGATGAGGCGTTACCACCGGCGAGGTGATCGCCGGCGAATGCAAGAACGCCGGCGGTAGGCCATTTCAGGACGCCGGCGGTAGGCCATTTCCTAGTAGTGATGACTTGTGGATTTGGCATTCTTTCTTTGGCATGGCGGGATCACACAATGACATCAACGTGTTGCGCGGTCTCCGGTGTTCAGCAGACTAGTGGAAGGGCATGCTCCACCATGCAACTATGAGATCAATGGCCACCAATATACCAAAGGCTATTATCTAGCCGATGGTATATATCCAAAATGGGCCACTTTTGTCAAAACAATATCGAATCCATCAGGTCTGAAGAATTCCCACTTTGCTACGCGACAGGAGGCTTGCACGAAGGATATCGAGCGGGCATTTGGTCTGCTTCAAGCATAATTTGCCATTGTTCGGTACCCTGCTCTAAGCTGGTCTCACGACCAAATGTGGGAGGTGATGCAGGCTTGTGTGATCATGCACAACATGATCATCGAGGATGACCGCAAGAATCATGCCAGGAAACATGTTGGTCCCTATGAGTGTGAGGGCCCTCTTGCGGAGGTTGATCATGAGTTGCCTGCAGATTTTGCTGATTTTCTCGCCATGCACGCAGAGATCCGTGACAGCAATGTTCATGATCAACTTCAAGCTGATCTCGTTGAGCATTTGTGGAGGATCAAAGGAAATACCGTGGCACCTTGATCTAGCATCTAGCCCTATTTATTATATTTGTTTACTTGTTTTATTGTTTGTTATAATTTAATTTGAAAACAATCATCGCAAATATTTTTATTCATATGCTATATTTGATAAATGGTTATGTGTTAAAAAGAAGTATTTTAAATGTTTGGGGGCGGCGTTTGGGGGAGCGGTGGGGCGACGTCCCCAAGCAGCTTAACAACACGTCACCCTGTCGCGGTTTGGGGGACGCTTTGGGGGACGCGACTGGAGATGCTCTAAGCCGCACTGCCCGGGCTTTGCCTACCGACATTCACGAGAATTATGGAATGGGTGGGGGGAGGGGAGAGGGGGGATTCACTCCCGCTCAATTGTACTGCTGAGACACGATTATTATAGCAGAGATCACCCTACTCCAGAGTCAGTCAGGTACTTGCATGCATGATCGATGGCTTCGCGTTGTACCTCCATTGAATTCTTCCACACGCGCGCCACATAGAAACAAAATACTTTTCTTTGTGTTCTATAGACCACTAGAAGAGTTTTCACTAAAAAGGACCACTAGGATAGTTCTATAATAGGCAGTTCGCCGACGACACGGTTTGGGCTCCACGGGATACTGCATTGACTTGACCCGTAGGTAGAATCAGAGAGCTTCGTGATCCATATATATTCCCTTGATATCTGCTCTCTCAGTCCCTCGATCGGTAGTTCGGTACCAGCGTCCGCAACTTAACTGAGCCACTCACTTCTCAGTCCAAGTCACCACAAGGAGGTACCGAATTGCCGTGGGCTTCGAGAATCGAGATCCCTCGTCGGTGTTGAGCATGGATCACCAGCCAGTTCACCCAGGCACGGAGAGTCCGGCGATCGACTTGGAGATGGGCCTCCAAGCAGCCGAGAGCACGGCCGTGAACCAGCAGCGCATCGGCTGGCACCGGCCGAACCCCTGGGCCAGCCACGATGCCAACACGCTGCTGGTGGTGGCCACGCTGATCACCACGCTCTCGTACCAGATCGGCACCAGTCTCCCCGGCGGGTACTGGCAGGAGACCAAGATGCAGGACGGCAAGATGCTATACCGCGCCGGCGACCCCATCATGCGCGACCTGCAGAATGCCAGGTACGTGCGTGACCGCGTACCCTTCGATCGATCGATCGATCGACTGGCGGGGTGTGGGCATCATCATAATTTTCATGGTGGCACTTGCATCCAGGTACTGGATGTTCATGGTGGCGAGCTGGACGGGGTTGATCAGCTCCATGTTGATGACGATGAGCCTACTGGTGGGGATAGCGGTGGACTCGTGGCACGTGCGGTGGTCCTTCGTGGTGGCCTACTCCAGCCTCCTCCTCACCTTCGTCTTGTCGGGAAACAGGACCAAGCTGCACATCGACATCATCTTCTGGGCGGGCAGCCTCGCCTTCTTCTGGGTCGTCATCTACTTCCGTCCCAAGCACCGCAAGCGCATCGTTCAAGTGCTCCGCTCCATTCCTGCAACCACATCAACTAATTCAACCAGTTGACGGATCCCACGTCGAGCCCATTACGCCATTGCATAGTTAATTTGGTCATCGCTAAGAAACTACTCCGTATAGCACTCCCTCTGCTGTCCCAACAACCACATCAACTAATTGATGGATCCCGCGTCACGCCCATTAGGCCATTGCATAGTTAATTTGGTTAAGGCTTCAACCTTCCACTCCTGTATATTAGTGATCGATGATTGCTATTTTTCTGTTTCAAAGATGTGTGACTTCAAATACTGCTGATGTTAGTGATAAAATGTCTATACCACAATATAGTACACCAATTTTTCAATTTGGATTTACCACTCTCCGCTGCAGGTTCCCGCCAAAACCCGAGATCCATGGTAAGCTGAAAGTTTAGAGTGGGTATTGACGGGGGTGGAGATAGGGTTGCATTTAAGCATGTTGGCTCGATCTTAAATTTCTCATAGTTGCTAGGAAATGAACAAGATGTTCACATTGATGCCAAGAACATGATGGATATCACCTAGACCACTCATGGAAAACTCATGCTTGAGGGAGGCAATAACCGAGTGAAGGAGCATGGTGGTGTTGGCAATGAGGATGATGTCACCAACGAATAGAAGAAAATATGCAAGAGAAGAGCTATGCTTGAAAATGAATAAAGAAGAATATCTTTTGGAGGCCGAGAAACCAATAGATAGAATAAACGATGAAACCAGGTGCATGGTGCTTGTTTAAATCCTAAAGTTACATATGCAATGCGCAATGTGGGGCAAGAGGAGTCAATAAATTAAACCAAAGGGTTGCTCGCAATATATCTTCCCTTGAAGTGACACTCATTTGATGAATATGCCATGAGTGAGCTGGGGCAATACCATCGTAATCCACACAATGCCTTCGTTTAAATTCACGAACCATCAATGTGCCGTTTAACAAGAGAGAGGGAGAGAACTCCATCAAGGTTTAGCTTGTACTAAAATGTCCATTTCGTGGAAATCATGTTGATACACCAGTAGGACGAGAGAGACTGGGTGGCGCGCCTACCCTAACTGTGTTGGAGATATGCCAAAGAGGCAATAATAAAAGTGTTTATTGTTATATCTTAGTGTTCATGATAAATGTTTACATCCCATGCTATAATTGTATTAAGCGGAAATATTAATAAATGTTTACATCCCATGATAAATGTTTACAACCAGAGTCCCTAGTAAGCCTCTTGTTAAGCTAGTTTGTTGATTAATAGATGATCATGGTTTCCTGATCATTAACATTGGATGTTATTAATAACAAGATCATATCATTAGGTGAATGATGTGATGGACACACACCCATAGTAAGCATAGCTTAAGTTCAACTTGCTATAAGCTTTCAATACAAAGTAACCTAGTCCTTCGACCATGAGATCATGTAAATCACTTACACCGGATGGGTACTTTGATTACATTAAACTCCACTGCGTAAATGGGTGGTTATAAAGATGGGATTAAGTATTCGGAAAGTATGAGTTGAGGCAGTTGAGGCATATGGATCAAGAGTGGGATTTGTCCATCATGAAGACGGATAGATATGCTCTGGGCCCTCTCGGTGGAATGTCATCTAATTAGCTTGCAAGCATGTGACAAGGTCACAAGAGATGACATACCAAGGTACGAGTAAAGAGAAATTATCGGTAATGAGGTTGAACTAGGTATAGAGATACCGATGTTCAAACCTCGGATAAGTAAAGTATCGCGCGACAAAGGGAATCGGTATCGTATGTTAATGGTTCATTCGATCACTAAGTTATCATTGAATATGTGGGAGCCATTATGGATCTCCAGGTCCTGCTTATTGATCGGAGAGGAGTCTCGATCATGTCTGCATAGTTCACGAACCGTAGGGTGACACACTTAAGGTTCGATGTTGTATAGTAGATATGGAATATGAGATAGAGACCGAATGTTATTTGGAGTCTCGAATGGGATCCAAGACATCACGAGGAGGTCTGTAATAGTCCGTAGAATAAGATTCATATATGGAAAGTCATTTGCAGGGTTACCGGAAAAGTTCACGATTTTTCGGTATTGTACCGGAGGTTCTAGAAGGTTCCGGAGGGTTCCATAGTGGGGCCCACCTATCCCGGACGACCAACATGGACCGGAGGGGTAGCATAGGCCCACATGGGCTAGGCACACCAGCCCCCCAAGGCCCATGTGGCTGGATCAATTGGATTAGATCAAATCCCTTGAAAATATAGGATAAGCTGCATACAGCAACCAACATAGCATAGATATATTCAGGACAGATCCAAAAGTAGTACCGATAAATCCAACATAAGCTACATTTTACATGAATTTAAGCTGCTCTACAGATAGAGCAGTCACATACAGAGAGTGCAGTAGGCACGTTCAACGCCTCCAGGTAGCGCGTGTGACTCGCTTGGAGGTTGCGCAGGTGAATCCCAAGTGCTTTGTGTTTGGCCATGTACGCATGCACGTTCACGGTCCTTCCAACTCTAGCGCCACATCTGCCAATGGATTCAGCATGGTTCACTAGGGAGTTGAAGTCGGTGGCGCGGAGCTTCCTGTTGCAGAAGGGGCACTTGTAAATGCCTCGAGCAAAGGGGCCATCGTAATGGCCGGACTGCAGCCTCCTGAGGACGTGACGAGTCTTGGTGTGGAAGGACTCGTCGTCGCTGTCGACGTCGCTGCTCTGCACCTGTCACGTAGCACCAAAGATCGTGCAAAAAAAACGGAGTCAATTGCAACGATGATGGAACAGAGAGTGAACAAAAAATCATGCATGATAATATGGGCTCGAAAAAAGAGGTAGCCTCAGTTACATTGGACACACTTATATCCAGGATTTGAGTCAGTAAACCAAAGATCATGCACAACAAATTTGTACACACCAATTGTTTACTGACCAAACCCTGAATCAATTTATGCCCAAATATTCATCATCATCGGCACAAATCTTAAACAAAAGCAAATCACAAACACTAATAACGCAAGATCTAACACAAAAGGATCGAACTAGGAACAGACGAACAGTAATAACGCAAGATCTAACACAAAAGGATTGAACTAGGAACAGACGAACCGTAATAACGCTAGATCTAACACAAAATGATTGAAATGAGATAAGAACAAGAGAACAAAGGGTTACCTCCGGCTTGTTGTCGACGATGCTGGTGTCGTAGGGGTTCTCCGGCGCGTCGTATTACCTTTGGTTCGTACGGGTCCCAAGCGACGGGGGCGGGGTGGCGGCGATACGCCGGCTACGTTGGAAACGGCAGCGAGGGCTGGACGGGGCGGGCGATCCGCCGGCTGCTACGTTGGAAGCAGGACGGGGGCACAGGCGGCGGCGGCCGCCGCCGCTGCAGACGCGAGGGGGGACGGGGCGGCGGCCGTGCGCCGGCTGCTACGTTGGAAGCGGCGGGGCCGGGGCGGCGGCGATGTGCCGACAATGGGCATCTCATTCTTCTCCATCGCCGGCGGTTTTCTTCGGGGTTTTTCTTCGGTTGTGGAGAAGATGATGGGACGGGAGAGAGGCGTTGGTGAGCCAGTGAGAACGTGCGTCGAGGGAGAGAAAGAGGGCTCTATAAAGACGAAGGTGGCGTGTACCGCAACACGCGTCCGCTATGTACGGCTGCGGCGTGCACCGCTACGAGTCTAACCCTGGGACGTTTGGTGTACTCGGTTATAACCTCGAGGCCTTATACAAATTTTATGTACTCAGTTTTCCCTCGAGGACTTAGACAGCAAGTGCAATATACTCAGTTTTACCCTCAAGTACCTGGTCAACAGAGAGTCAACAAATGAGATTAACATAGCTAATTGAGTCATTTCATGCGCAAAAAATCCAAAAAAAATAAAAACATAGTGGCAACTACTCATGGAGTCTTCCTACGCAACCTGCCACCTAGAAAACCTTAACAAACATATATAAATCAAGTTTTACCACAAATTGCCACTTCTCAGAATCACTAGTGTAGCTATGAAGATGATTGGTTTTCCACCCAAACCCCTTTGCAAAACATCTTTCCCAAAACATAGTTTGTCTAAGTGATGCCATAATTGTCACACTCATGTATATTTGAATTGCAAATAATTTGATGTAGCCCAATATGAATTATATTGTACAAAACACACATTTTTCATTTTGTAATTCTTTTGTTTGAATCCCTTAGTCTATTTACTATTTATGTGCCCTTGGATTCTTAGTACTACTCAGTTTTGCCCTCAAGTACTGTCACAAATGCTCGAGAAGCCCAAACTTATCCTGATTGGTTGAGCCGTTGTCACACGGATCGACTCCACGAACCGTTGATCCACGATCTAACAGGCAGTATACCCCTATCCGTCTCTTCGTGGCAACCTCTCTCTCTCTCTCTCTCTTCGTGGCCACCCTCTCTCTCTGTCGGTGGAGAATGCCCACCCCTCTATTTATGTGCAATAACGAGTTTGCCACTTAATATAGTTTGGGATATAGTATTGGTATAAACATGAGGCATACATATTTGCGGATTTCGGTGATTGCATTATTTGTCACCCCTCTAACAATTATCAACTATCTTTAGCTGTCCTTTTCTTTTAGGGAATATAGTTTGGGATATAGTATTGGTATTTTGAAACGGCCTAAAAGTGGTATAATTTTGTTATAAACATGAGGCATACATATTTGCGGATTTCGGTGATTGCTATCAACTATCTTTAGCTGTCCTTTTCTTTTAGGGAATATAGTTTGGGATATAGTATTGGTATTTTGAAACGGCCTAAAAGTGGTATAATTTTGTTATAAACATGAGGCATACATATTTGCGGATTTCGGTGATTGCATTATTTGTCACCCCTCTAACAATTATCAAATATCTTTAGCTGTCCTTTTCTTTTAGGGAATATAGTTTGGGATATTGTATTGGTATTTTGAAGGGACCCTATTTTGAAAGGGATCCCATTTTGAAACGGCCTAAAAGTGGTATAATTTTGTTATAAACATGAGGCATACATATTTGCGGATTTCGGTGATTGCATTATTTGTCACCCCTCTAACAATTATCAACTATCTTTAGCTGTCCTTTTCTTTTAGGGAATATAGTTTGGGATATGGTATTGGTATTTTGAAACGGCCTAAAAGTGGTATAATTTTGGTATAAACACGAGGCATACATATTTGCGGATTTCGGTGATTGCATTATTTGTCACCCCTCTAACAATTATCAACTATCTTTAGCTTTCCTTTTCTTTTAGGGAATATAGTTGGTAATTTCGGTGAATGCACACACTAACTTTGAAAACAACTACAAGTACATGTAACTGAATAATGGATTTGTAAGGTATCCCTTGTAACAACTTCTAGCGCCTGGTGAGCAATGATAAGAATCCGATCGTAATTATACAACAAAAAAAAACCAGCCATCAGGTTAGCTTGCTTCTTCAACTCGATCGCTGCCTTAACTGCTTGTTCATTTTCTTCAGTTCTCCCTTCACTTCCACCAGTTCTGCATTGGGAGCATTAGGCATAATCGGAACGGCTCCTCTCTCCGCCGCATTCTCTACAGCAAGTCCCCCTCCCAAATTGCCCCCCAATAGCGCCAATTGATTCCTGCAACTGAAGCCTCGAACGTACACATCGATCCACTCGAAATGCCTGCATTTCTTCAAGATCTGAAAACAACAACGTGAACCCTAAATCCCAAATTCGAGGGAATAACAAGAAAATCGAGAGAAAACAGAGAAATTGGAGCGAGATCTAACCTTATCCCCTCTCTATATGGCAAGCTCTCGCATGCAACGAACTCACGTCCACGGTTGCCGTTCTCGTCCGTCTTACAGATCGACCGCTTCAGAGGCTCCTGGCGTGGGCAGTCGGGCATCTTGTCAAAGGCACGGGTCCATCTGCGGCCATGAAGAACGGGAGGTCGAAGAGAAACTAGACATCACCCGCCTACGGAGAAGGGCTGCCGCTGGCGGAGAAGAAGAACAATGGGGCGCGGAGAAAGAAAGGGAAGCAATGGCACGGGCATGGGCGCGGGGCGCTCGGGCTCCCATTTTGCAACGGTCACCTGGGTAAGCTGTGGGTCCGGCGCACTTAACGTGGACAAGTTGTGGGTCCCACGATGATGCGGATAAGTGAAGACGTGTCCACTGCGGGGCACCAACGGCCCCACTTGCCGGCACCAACCAACGTCACTAACGGGATTCCTTCGTCAGAGCTCCTTCTGCGGGTTTCGGACAAGGTTTTGGGGAAAGCGAGGAAAAACTAAGGGGTGGGAAAGGAGCACAACTAAGGAGCCAGGGGCACGAAAATAGAAATCCCTTCATTCATTGCTATATGGTTGGAAACGGAAAATGCCGCATGTGGTAAATGGTATAATGTCTTGAATAATGTGATACTTGGCAATTGTTGTACTCATATAGATCATGTTTAAGCTCTTGCATCATGTACCTTGTACTCATTAATGAAGAATTACATAGAGCTTGTTAAAATCTGGTTTGCATGATTGGTCTCTAGAGTCTAGATATTTTCTGGTTAAGGTGTTTGAACAACAAGGAGACAATGTAAAGTCTTATAATAGTTACGATATGTTCATATGTGAGCTTTGCTGCACCTTTTATACTTGAGTTTGCTTCAAACAACCTTGCTAGCCTAGCCTTGTATTGAGAGGATTCTTCTCGTGCATCCAAATCCTTGAGCCAAAAACTATGCCATTTGTGTCCACCATACCTACCTACCACATGGTATTTCTCTGCCATTCCAAAGTACATTACTTGAGTGCTACCTTTAAACTTCTATTCTTTGCCTTTACAATACATAGCTCATGGGAAAATAGCCTTAAAAACTATTGTGGTGAAGAATATGTACTTATGTGTCTTATTTCTTAATAAGTTGCTTGTTGAGCGGTAACCATGTTTCTGGGGACGCCATCAACCTTTACCTTTGTTGAATATCATGTGAGTTGCTATGCATGTTCGTCTTGTCTGAAGTAAGGGAGATTTTCATGATCAAATGGTTTGAGTATGCATATTGTTAGAGAAGAACATTGGGCCGCTAACTAAAGCCATGAATCATGGTGGAAGTTTCAGTTTGGACACAAATCCTCAATCTCTTATGAGAATATTATCTGTTGTTAAATGCTTATGCATTAAAGAGGAGTCCATTATCTGTTGTCTATGTTGTCCCGGTATGGATGTCTAAGTTGAGAATAATCAAAAGCGAGAAATCCAATGCGAACTTTCTCCTTAGACCTCTGTACAGGCGGCATAGAGGTACCCCTTTGTGACACTTGGTTGAAACATATGCTATGCAATGATAATCCGTGTTAATCCAAGCTAATTAGGACAAGGTGCGAGCACTATTAGTATACTATGCATGAGGCTTGCAACTTATAAGATGTCTTATACATAACACATATGCTTTATTACTACCGTTGACAAAATTGTTTCTTGTTTTCAAAATGAAAAGCTCTAGCACAAATATAGTAATCCATGCTTCCCTCTGCGAAGGGCCATTCTTCTACTTTATTGTTGAGTCAGTTTACCTATTCTTTCTATCCAGAAGCAAACACTTGTATCAACTGTGTGCATTGATTCTTACATGTTTATCTATTGCACTTGTTATATTACTTTGTGTTGACAATTATCCATGAGATATACATGTTGAAGTTGAAAGCAACCGCTGAAACTTATATCTTCCTTTGTGTTGCTTCAATGCCTTTACTTTGAATTTATTGCTTTATGAGTAACTCTTATGCAAGTCTTATTGATGCTTGTCTTGAAAGTATTATTCATGAAAAGTCTTTGCTATATGATTCATTTGTTTACTCATTATCTTCATCATTGCTTCGAATCGCTGCATTCATCTCATATGCTTTACAATAGTATGATCAAGATTATGATAGCATGTCACTTCATTATCTTTGTTATCGTTTACCTACTCGAGGGCGAGTAGGAACTAAGCTTGGGGATGCTTGATACGTCCCAAATGTATCTATAATTTCTTATATTCCATGCTACTTTTATGATGATACTCACATGTTTTATACACATTATATGTCATTATTATGCATTTTCGGCACTAACCTATTGACGAGATGCCGAAGAAGATTCTTTGTTTCTTTGTTTTTGGTTTCGAAATCCTAGTAAGGAAATATTCTCGGAATTGGACGAAATCAACGCCCGGGGTCCTATTTTCCACGAAGCTTCCCGAGGCGGGAGATACGAAGTGGGGCCACGAGGCGACGCCACACTAGGGCGGCGCGGCCCAGGCCTTGGCCGCGCGGCCCTAGCGTGTGGGTCCCTCGTGACGCCCCCTGACCTGCCCTTCCGCCTACTTAAAGCCTTCGTCGCGAATACCCCGGTACCGAGAGGCACGATACGGAAAACCTTCCGAGAAGCCGCCGCCGCCAATCCCATCTCGGGATTCGGAGATCGCCTCCGGCGCCTGGGAGGGAATCATCTCCGGAGGTCTCTTCATCGCCATGATCGCCTCGGATCGATGTGTGAGTAGTTCACCCCTGGACTATGGGTCCATAGCAGTAGCTAGATGGTTGTCTTCTCCTCATTGTGCTATCATGTTAGATCTTGTGAGCTGCCTATCATGATCAAGATCATCTATTTTTTTTCCTACATGTTGTGTTTGTTGGGATCCGATGAATATTGAATACTATGTCAAGTTGATTATCAATCTATCATATATGTTATTTATGTTCTTGCATGCTCTCCGTTGCTAGTAGAGGCTCTGGCCAAGTTGATACTTGTGACTCCAAGAGGGAGTATTTATGCTCGATAGTGGGTTCATGCCTCCGTTAAATCTGGGACAGTGACAGAAAGTTCTAAGGTTGTGGATGTCTTGTTGCCACTAGGGATAAAACATCGATGCTTTGTCTAAGGATATTTGTGTTGATTACATTACGCACCATACTTAATGCGGTTATCTGTTGCTTGCAACTTAATACGAAGGGTTCGGATGATAACCTGAAAGTGGACTTTTTAGGCATAGATGCATCTTTGGATAGCGGTCTATGTACTTTGTCGTAATGCCCTGATTAAATCTCATAGTACTCATCATGATATATGTATGTGCATTGTTATGCCTTCTTTATTTGTCAATTGCCTGTTGTAATTTGTTCACCCAACATCTGTTTATCTTATGGGAGAGACCACTAGTGAACTGTGGACCCTGGTCCTATTCTTTACATCTGAAATACAATCTACTGCAATTGTTCCTTATTGTTCTTCGCAAACAATCATCATCATCCACACTATACATCTAATCCTTTGTTTACAGCAAGCCGGTGTGATTGACAACCTCACCATTACGTTGGGGCAAAGTACTTTGATTGTGTTGTGCAGGTTCCACGTTGGCGAGAATCCTGGTGTTGCGCGCACTACATTCGCCGCCATCAACCTTCAACGTGCTTCTTGGCTCCTCCTGGTTCGATAAACCTTGGTTTCTTTCTGAGGGAAAACTTGCTACTGTACACATCACACCTTCCTCTTGGGGTTCCCAACGGACGTGTGTTAACTGCACGCATCACCGCCTCACATACCTTGAGGTGACATCGCTTGCAAGGGAAGACATCATGCAAAGAGATCGAGCTTTTGTCGTCGCCAGGCAGAATTTCCCAGTCGAGCTGGATTAGAGTGCTTTTGTTTGTTTTTTGGGCGTAGTGGTTTCTCGCATGTTTTCACTTTAAACTAAAGGTGTCATTCTTGTACAGTTGTATAGTTTTCCCTCTTCTTAATGAAAAGGCAGTGCTCCTGCCGGTTGCTCCAAAATAAAACATAGGTATATAAGTGGGACTAGGGGACTGCCGAGCAGTACCACGTCATATCCATCAAACTGCCCCCCACAATAGGCGAGCTTGAGACATCCTCGAGTTGGCATTGGGCATAAGAATATAGTTGAATCCTTCTCAAAGATGCCCCGTCTCCTCCCATGAAAGAAACATAGACGGAGGCTAGGGTGGAAACCCTAGCAGCCACCGCCACCTGCCCCGTCGTCACCGTCTACGATTGGAATCGACGGGTCCCTGCCTCCTCTACTAGCTGCTCCGGAGGTTGGAGGGGGTGGGGACCTCGGACCTAGGCTCGTCGCTGTAGAAGGCCCCCCTAAAGTTAGAGTTTGGTCAACCATTTGTCCAATCGACGCATCCCGAGAGTGGTGGATCTCGTTCAGTCTACGTGTTTTATAGGTTTGGTGTTAGAGATTTAGATCAATTCGATGATTCAATGGCTACTACCTTGGCTCTGGGACGCTGGTCCTTAGGGGCACGTGCGCGAAGATTTCCCAACTGTCATCAACAACGCCAGGCCGGCTCCGGTAAGGGAGCGGCAACTGCGGCGCGCCGGCAGCTCACTCTGGTGGTTGTCGTGGTCTCTACTCTCTAGGAGGTCAAAGAACCTAGGTGTAGTTTTTATTATATTTTGGATGCTTTGTACTTCGTTTGAATTTATGGAATAGATTAGGATCCTTCCCGCAAAACAAAAACCTTCTCAAGCATGAGTAGGGTCGTTACTGGACATTCTTTTGCCTGTGATTCGAGCCTTTATTAACTTGTCCGTGTCTTTAACATGTAAGTCTGCCCAACGTGACCAACACTGAACAAATATTATCAGGATATAGGATACCCATCAGGATAATACAACACCACGAAGGGTAAGGGTTTTGTTGGGAAAGGGGCAACGCGGGCCTGCATTTTACCTCCATTGAACCCTTCAACACGCGCGCCGCATAGAACACAGTTCTTTGTGTTCGGTAAACACTAGGAAAGTTCGTAGGAGATACAATCGCCAACGACGCGGTTTGCGCTCTACAGGACAACATATCCCATCGTAGACTTCCCTTGACCCGGAGTAGCGGAGAGCTTCATATATGCATGGATCTCTAGCTCCCTCACTCCCTCGGTAATCACAAGTCCACTTAACTGAGCCACTCACATCGTCCCAGTATCCGAACCCGATCGAGGTGTCATCACAAGGAAGTGCCGATTCTTCCTCCGATTCGAGATCTCCACTCGGCGTTGAGCATGGCTCACCTGCAAGCTCACCCAGGCGCGGCGCCCGCGGGCAACGTGGAGGTGGAGATGGGCCAGGGGCACCACCAAGCAGCGGCCGTGCACCCGCAGCTGCCAACGGCGCCCGGCCGCCCGGCCATGAACCAGCAGCACCTCGGCGCGCAGGGCCCGAACACCTGGGTCGGCAACGACGCCAACACGCTGCTTGTGGTGGCCACGCTGATCACCACGCTCACGTACCAGCTCGGCACCAACATCCCCGGCGGGTACTGGCAGGACACCAAGACGCAGGACGGCAGGGACCTGTACCGCGCCGGCGACCCCATCATGCGCGACCTGCACCGGCCCAGGTACGCGCCGCAGCCGCCCCGGCCGTGAACTCAATCGATCTCGGCTGACAAATTGCCGGTGGCATGCAGGTACTGGATGTTCATGGCGGCGAGCTGGGTGGGGTTCGCGAGCTCCATGGTGATGACGCTGAGCCTGCTGGTGCGGATGTCGGTGGACTCGCGGCACGTGCGGTGGTCCTTCGTCGTGGCCTACTCCAGCCTCGTCCTCACCTTCATCGTGTCGCAGCCCAAGACGCACCTGTCCATCGACATCCTCGTCTGGGCGGCCGTCCTCGCCTTCCTCTGGCTCATCGTCAGCGTCCGCCCGGCGCATCACACGCGCATTGCCCATGTCCTCTGCTGCAACCACACCACAACTGAATGACGGATCTCGCTCCCACGTCGAGTCCACTCACTAGGCCATTACATAGTTAGGTCATCGCGAGGGAAGCAGTGTGTCTAGTTTTATCCGAGGAAGAGTAGTTAGCCCCGCAAAGTCTTTTCTGCCGGAGCCGGTAACTACCGGAGTACCCCGAACCAATCACACGGTGACAGCTGATCGAGTACAATCTACCCCATCCAAGTATCGCAACGTATTAGCTCTTTCGTGGTTTTCTGCTGCATGTCTGCTGTATGTGTAGGTCCCACCCACATGGCTCTGTCCCCTCTCCTCTCTCTCCACCCCGAATTCTCTCTCTTCAATTATTTCCATTCCTTCCACCACGGTAAAATCTCTCCTGAATTAACAACTTACTTCTGTACTTATTCTAATGCACAACACTAACTCCGATGGATGGTTCTTACTTATTTTAATTAGGTTCAGTTTGTATAATTTTTTAACCATGTTTCAAATATTGTATCGAAATATCATGTCACAATTTCCTATTTTCGTAAGTTCATAGAAGTTCCATATATTATTACCATATACTCCACTCATCTTACATTGTTTTCATAAAAGTTTTAGTTCATGATAATTTTTAAGAAAATATGCTCCTTTTTTCGCACATATTCCTGTTTTATTTCTTTTTCACACAAATATGATTCATATATATTATAGTTCACTACTAGAAAACAGGCTATCAGTGCGCACCACTTTGCCATCAGTGGCGCACTAGTGGTGCGCCACTACTATCACGCCACTGCTAACAGTTAGTAGTGGCGCACCACTCATGCGCCATTGCTAACTCAAGTCTCGGGTGGAGCTGAATCATAAAATAAATATAGCAATGGCGCATGGTTGTTGTGGTGCGCCACTAGTATTTTCATAGCGGTGGAGCACCTGTTTTTGGTGCGCCACTGCTATATAGCAGTGGAGCACCACTAGAGGGGTGCGCCACTACGAGTGATCTTACGGCTAGGCCTTTTTCTAGTAGTGGTGTATTTAAATAATTTCAGTCCATTTAAAATATTGCCAAATTTTTGTGAGCAACTCAAATCGTATGATCAATATATTTTTCTAAGTATGGGATCAGTAATGATACCAAAGAATATGGCACATATTATATATATATATATATATATATATATATATATATATATATATATATATTTACTAAATTTTGAGTCATACCAAAAATGATCTAATTACATTTCAGAACAATTATATAGATATTTTAAAATCATGCTTTGTATAATCTCTTAAATAATAAATAGAAATTCAGTTCGTTCTTGTCACAAATAATCCAGAATCTATTTTTTCACACAAATCTGATTCACACATATTCTAGTTGTATTTTTTTTTCAAAAAGTTTCAGTTTGTTTCAGATTTTTCATTAATATGTTCAAAAATTTGTGAGCAAACATATATGGGTTATATTTGCTCTAAGTATGGGTTTGTCTTAAGTAACATCTTGGCATCAAAGAAATATGGCAAATATTACGTATATTTACTGAAAATTGGGACATACCAAACACTTCCCAATTAGGATTCAGAAATCAGAGAGCAAGCATGGCGTAGCCGACGATGCAGGCCGCGGCTGAGGCGGCGGCGCCGGTCACCATGACCCCGGCGCTGTTCTGGTTGGTGGAGCCGGTAGGAGGTGACGCGCCGGTCGTGTTCGTCGATCCTCCATCTGCGCCGGCCGGAGCGGTCGCTGGTGGCAGCATCGGCGGGGCGCCGGCCGGAGCCGACGGCGTGGGCGACGGTGGCTAAGAGCTCGGAGGAGCAGACGGAGGAGACGAGGCCGCCGGCGCCGAGCTTGGCGGTGTCCCCTGGGCGGAGGCGGAAGCGGGGGGAGGGGCCGAGGTGGGGCTGGGAGCCTTAGGAGCGGGCGCGGGAGGAGATGCCGTCGCGGGCGGCGGGCTGGAAGCGGACGGCGCAGGAGACGCTGCCGGCGGAGGGGTCGCAGTGCTCGACGCCGAAGGCGGGGCGGCGGGCGAGCAAGCCGGAAAAGAGACAGCCATAAGGGCCACCAGCTGATACGTATTGTATCTGTCGCGCAGCTTCTGTCGGGGCAATACCCAATAAAAATTCAGGATACCGCTTCGGCCAGCACGCATCGCAACCAACCAACGCACGGGCAGATGGACACCGGTAGTTACCGGATCCGTTAGAAAAACCGCTCTCTAGTTAGCCCGCTGTTTTCTAGGAGTGATATGATTGCCATTTTCTGTTTCAAGATGTATGACTTGGAATTAATACTGCTGATATTAGTGTTGAATTGACTGGCAATCCTTTAGCCACAGTTCTTTCCGAGTGCCAGACTTGTAATCTCATCTCAGTACTGTAAATAACCTTCTCTGGTCTTGATGAAACGGCATGCAGTGCTTTGCATGTTTTCTGAAAGAAAGAACAACTTTCTGAAAATTTTACCGCGCTACTTCGCATGTTAGATTTAGCGATCAGGAAAAAGTGTGATGTTGTAACCAGCCGAGCTGAGTAGGACCTTGCCCCCACGCGCGCGGTCTAGCAATCAGAGGCAAATGAAATGAAACAGTGTAAGAAGACTTGTGTCCTTGACTCCTTGGGGTGTGCGCAGGGCCGGCCCTGACCCATGGCAGCCATGGGCGGCCGCCAAGGGCCCAGGTCGGGAAGGGGCCCAAGATCGGAGTTTCTCTATGCTATGAGCTGAAAAAATTGATACAAGTGAGTATGCCCACTGAAAACGATGGAAGAAGTACTGAAACCAGACAGCAAGTCCCCGATCGGTCCAACTCCCATCGGAAATCTTCCACGAGGCCACCAGTACGCGTGGCCAAGGGTCTGCCCTGCCTCGGTCGATTTCCTTGGGAAAAACAATATAGACGATCGCCAGTTTGTATATCTTCCTCGTCTCTGCGTCTCGTTGATCGCCTCGCTCAACCGCCCTCCCTGCTCGCCGATTGCTTTGCCCATTTAACCGCTCGTCGATCAACAACCTGCCAAGCACATGATTAAATCTTCAATCTAATTTTTCATCTAAATCCATGATTTACTCTCTTAATCATTAGCATTTTAATTTGATGTATATTCCTTCATTGTTATTATTAGGATGCCAAATTGCCGGGTACTCGAAAAAGAAAAAGAGAAAGCTAGCCAATAAGTTTATTGAATCGCAAAGGGTGCTTTAAATAATTATTTTTCAGTCGATTGCTATCCAAATGTTTCAGTTACATATTATTATTTTTATACAAATTTATTATTTTATTAGGAAGATTTGAAAAAAAAAACTTATTATATTTTCTACCATTTTATTATTTTATTTCTTTCGAAAATATGCATATAAACAGAAAGTAGGCATATATGTAGCCTCAAGAGGCCTTTTTGTTGACTTCGCCCAAGGGCCCTGAAAAACATAGGGCCGACCCTGGGTGTGCGGTGTGCCCGACATGCCCGTGTGCGTCCAATGATGCACGAAAATAAGAGGCTGGCTGAACCTGCGGTAGGGTTTCAGTTTGGAAAGCAGGAACTTTCGTTCCGTTGAAATTGTTGCCAAAAGCGTGTCGGAGGCTCGGGGTAAAAGTGGGAGGAAGAGAAGATCGTCGGTCACACTTGGCTGCTGGGAGCTGGCCGTGAGTAGTACGTACGTTCTTGTCGCCTTGCAGCGTCGATGTAAACACTCGAAGTGAGTGTGATTGACTGGGACTTCCCGAATCCATTCTCTCGCTGTGCAAGAAAGCTAATGACTTTAGATGAAACGATCATGCAAAACCGCAAGGTCGAACTCAGGGGACTATCGTGCATATGGTTTCTTAGATCTTAATTTGCCACCTCCTTCACAGTTAAACCAACAAGCATGAAACATGCAGATAAGTGAGGATCTCCCAAGGTGTGTAAACAAGCATCAGATTGGAACTATATGTTAACAAACAGACATTGCACAAGCCTTACAAATTTATTTAGGAAGTTCAGGAATTCATTAGATTTAGCACTTTCTCCACCAGAATATAAGATTACGTGCGACAGAGTCCCAATACAGTAGTCCCAGTCATCATGAACCACGAAATGTTTCTTGCATCAATACTACTCGCTCAAAAGCCTACCTCCAAAATCTTAAAACTCCCTGCAGCAAAACAATTCCACTATCAGGATTGCATTCATCTCCACATTTCACTATCATGCTCCATATATGTGCACTGGAGGCAAAAAAAAACTCATATTTCTCTTTTCGCGCTTTTTATTGCTTGAGTTTGTTTGTTTGTTTTCTCGTCTTTGTGCTTCCACTTTGCAGTTTAGCATAATGTGAAGGTGAACCTAGTTAACAATATTTTGAATACACGAATAGAGTTGCAGTCCAGAGTGGTTATAAACTAAGCTTTAATTTGCTGCAGGTCCGATTTAAGCGACTATAGAAAGCAGCAAGATACAGAAAAATAACACAACATGCAAATGCAAGCATCGCTCAGATTCCTAACAAGGCCCAGAAGTCTAACTGGGATATGCACCTGCTTGTCATGCTAAGAAGAATATTACTTTGCTGCAAAAATCAAGCACAAAGATCTCGTTAATTAGTAAAAAAGCTGCAAATATAAGTGGCAATTAAATACAGTACAAAATATCATCAGCAGAAAGGGCTAAGCTTTGGTACCAAGCCACTGATAAGACGGCGATAAACCTTAGCTGTCCTCGCCGCTTATGATCGAACTCCTCGCCTTTGTTACCCATATTGGAGGGGCTACTCTCCTGAAAAGGAATCAACCGTGATGGAATGACTGAAACTTCTGTGCCAAGAATGGTTCACCATGATGGCATTGTGATTACCTTTTAAGCCGATGAGGCGGCTTCGGGAGTCTTTTGCTCCTCTACGGTAGCCTTTTCCCGATCCCTTTCCTGAAAAACATAAGCCATGCTGAACTTGGTGCACTGGCCTGGATAGATAGATGCGCCCTGAAAAACACGAGCCCTTAGAGCGTCTGGATAGTGTGAAAACTAGCAAGTAGATAGTGTTGAGTAACATATTGTATAGGCATAGGTCCCCGTGTTTTCTCAGGGTTGTACCTGTAATTGTACATGTGTCCGCCTATATATACATGAGCAGCCGGCCCTATTGGTGTTGTGCAATCTCCAATAACCTTTCTACATGGTATCAGAGACCCTTCGGGTCCTGCCCTAGCCGCCGCCCTCCTCTCCCCTTGGGCCGCCGCCGGCCACCCCCTCCCAACCCTAGCCGCCGCCCCCTCCTCCTCCCCAGGGCGCCGCCGGCCATCACCACCACCACCGCTTCCGCCACCACTCCCAACCCTAGCCGCCGCCCTTCTCATCTAGGGCGCCGCCGGCCCTCACCACCGCCATGGAGCGCTTCGACTCTCCGGCTCCGGTTTCAACTCCTCCGGCTCGGCCCCCTTCGCCGGCCCCTCCGTTGCCGTCATCGCGACACCCCATCGCCGAGCGCGTGCGCTAAGCTCTCCACCACCGCTGCAACTTCTTCCGTGGAAGACGTGCGGGCTGCTCTTCGCAGTATGATCTCCTTGATCACGTCGACGGCACCATCGACCTCCTCGCCATGCCGCACGACCCGAGTGGCTCGCCATCGACGCCACCATCATCCGCTGGTTCTACCAGACCGTCTCCAACGACATCTTTCGCACCGTCGTCCGTGACGGCGACTCCGCCCACACGGTCTGGGCTAAGATCACCGGCCTCTTCACCGACAACAAAATCCAGCGGGTCACCTTCCTCCAGCAGGAGTTCTTCGGCACCCACCAGAACGACTTGTCTCTCGACGACTACGCCCTCAAGCTGAAGAGCCTCTCCGACGAGCTCCGTGACTTGGAGTTCCCGATCGATGACAAGATCATGCTCTCCACCCTGTCGGCGGGTCTCGGCGAGGATCTCAGCAACGCCGCCTCCAACCTCACGCTCCTCACCACGCCCACCTTCGAGCAGGCCGTGGCCTACCTGCGCCTCGAGGAGCGCCGCCTCAAGCATCTCCGGGCTCGGGCGGCCCACACCGCCTTCGCCGCCGGCTTCTCCCGCGGTGCCCAGACTCCGCGCCCGCGCCTGCGCCACGTGATACGTCTCAGACGTATCGATAATTTCTTATGTTCCATGCCACATTATTGATGATATCTACATGTTTTATGCACACTTTATGTCATATTCGTGCATTTTACGGAACTAACCTATTAACAAGATGCCGAAGTGCAGTTCTGTTCTGTTTTTGGTTTCAGAAATCCTAGTAACGAAATATTCTCGGAATCGAACGAAATCAACGCCCGGGTTCTATTTTCACGGAAGCATCCGAACACGAGAAGGACCGAGGGGGCAGGCCCCAGGACCATGGCCGGCGCGGCCGAGGCCCTGGCCGCGCCGCCCCTATAGTGTCGTCGCCCAGTGCCCTGCGCCGCCTCTTCGCCTATAAAACCCCTTTCGACCTAAAAACGCGGTACCAATTGACGAAACTCCAGAAAGACTCCGGGCGCCGCCGCCATCGCGAAACTCCAATTCGGAACTCTGTTCCGGCACCCTGCCGGACGGGAATTGCCCCCGGAGCCATCTCCACCGCCGTCTTCACCGCCATCTTCACCGCCATGCCTCCATGATGAGGAGGGAGTAATCCACCGGTGAGGGCTCCGCTGTAGCTATGTGGTTCATCTCTTTTCCATGTACCTCAATACAATAATCTCATGAGCTGCTTTACATGATTGAGATTCATATGAGTTTTGTATCACTATTCATCTATGTGCTACTCTAGTGATGTTATTAAAGTAGTTTTATTCCTCCTGCACGGTGTAATGGTGAGAGTGTGTGCATCCGTGTTAGTACTTGGCGTATGCTATGATTATGATCTCTTGTAGATTATGAAGTTAACTATTGCTATGATGGTATTGATGTGATCTATTCCTCCTACATAGTGTGAAGGTGACAGTGTGCATACTATGTTAGTACTTGGTTTAGTCGAATTGATCTTTCATGCACTCTAAGGTTATTTAAATATGAACATTGAATTGTGGAGCTTGTTAACTCCGCATTGAGGTTCGTGTAATCCTACGCAATGTGTTCATCATCCAACAAGAGTGTAGAGTATGCATTTATCTATTTCTATTATGTGATCAATGTTGAGAGTGTCCACTAGTGAAAGTCTAATCCCTAGGCCTTGTTCCTAAATACTGCTATCATTTGCTTGTTTCTGTTTTTTGCGTTACTACTATGCTGCGTTACTGCTTGTTTCTTGTCTGGGCAAAACACTTTTAAGTGCCGTTATACCTTATTCATACCTGTGTTTCACTATCTCTTCGCAACTAGTGCACCTATTAAGTGTGTTGGAGACACAAGAGACTTCTTGCTTTGTGGTTGCGGGGTTGCATGAGAGGGATATCTTTGACCTCTTCCTCCTGAGTTCGATAAACCTTGGGTGATCCACTTAAGGAAAACTTGCTGTTCTACAAACCTCTGCTCTTGGAGGCCCAACACTGTCTACAGGAAAAGGAGGGGGGCGTAGACATCAAGCTATTTTCTAGCGCCGTTGCCGGGGAGGAAAGGTAAAAGGTACTCACACTCCGGATCTCGGCTACTAAGCTATTTTTCGCCGTTGTAAGTACTCGAAGCTATTTCTTTTAGATCCTGCAATTGCATCTTTTTGTTCTTGTTTACACTAGTTTGGCATAATGGACAAGAATGATCTTCTTATTCTATTTCCTGATTTAAAACATGGATTGTTTGATGCGAAAATTAAAAAACCTATGGAATCTTATTTGCATGTTGGTAGTAATATTAGTATGAACGCTTTGAACACCATTGTTGATAATAATATAGAAAGTTCTAAGCTTGGGGAAGCTGGTTTGCATGATATTTTTAGTCCCCCAAGCATTGAGGAAAAAATTTACTTTGATGATACTTTGCCTCCTATTTATGATAATGATATTGGTCTTTTAGTACCACCTGTTATGGAGGATAAATTTGATTATGATTACAATATGCCTCCTATATTTGATGATGAGAATAATAATGATAGCTACTTTGTTGAATTTGCTCCCACTACAACTAATAAAATTGATTATGCTTATGTTGGGAGTAGTAATAATTTTATGCATGAGACTCATGATAAGAATGCTTTATGTGATAGTTATATTGTTGAGTTTGCTCATGATGCTATTGAAAGTTATTATGAGAGAGGAAAATATGGTTGTAGAAATTTTCATGTTACTAAAACACCTCTCTATGTGCTGAAATTTTTGAAACTACACTTGTTTTATCTTCCTGATCTTGTCACTTTGCTTTTCATGAATTTATTTGTGTACAAGATTCCTTTTCATAGGAAGCATGTTAGGCTTAAATTTGTTGTGAATTTGCCTCTTGATGCTCTCTTTTGCTTCAACTACTATTTCTTGCAAGTGCATCATTAAAACTGCTGAGCCCATCTTAATGGCTATAAAGAAAGAACTTCTTGGGAGATAACCCATGTGTTATTTTGCTACAGTACTTTGTTTCATATTTGTGTCTTGGAAGTTGTTTACTACTGTAGCAACCTCTCCTTATCTTAGTTTTGTGTTTTGTTGTGCCAAGTGAAGCCTCTAATCGAAGGTTGATACTAGATTTGGATTTCTGCGCAGAAACAGATTTCTATCTGTCACGAATCTGGGCTGTTTTCTCTGTAGAAAAATCATAAAAATATGCCAATTTACGTGCGTGTTCCTCAGATATGTACGCAACTTTCATTAGTTTTGAGTTTTCTGATCTGAGCAACGGAAGTATTTATTAAAAATTCGTCTTTACGGACTGTTCTGTTTTGACAGATTCTGCCTTTTATTTCGCATTGCTTCTTTCGCTGTGTTGGGTGGATTTCTTTGTTCCATTACCTTCCAGTAGCTTTGAGCAATGTCCAGAAGTGTTAAGAATGATTGTGTCACCTCTGAACATGTGAGTTTTTGATTATGTACTAACCCCTCTAATGAAGATTATGAGAAGTTTGGTGTGAAGGAAGTTTTCAAGGGTCAAGAGAGGAGGATGATATACTATGATCAAGAAGAGTGAAAAGTCTAAGCTTGGGGATGCCCCGGTGGTTCATCCCTGCATATTTCAAGAAGACTCAAGCATCTAAGCTTGGGGATGCCCAAGGCATCCCCTTCTTCATCGACAACATTATCGGGTTCCTCCCCTGAAACTATATTTTTATTCATCACATCTTATGTGCTTTGCTTGGAGCGTCGGTTTGTTTTTGTTTTTGTTTGTGTTTGAATAAATTGGATTACATCATGCTTGTGTGGGAGAGAGACACGCTCCGCTGTAGCATATGGACAAGTATGTCCTTAGCTTCTATTCATAGTATTCATGGCGAAGTTTCTTCTTCGTTAAATTGTTATATGGTTGGAATTGGAAAATGATACATGTAGTAAATTGCTATAATGTCTTGGGTAATGTGATACTTGGCAATTGTTGTGCTCATGTTTAAGCTCTTGCATCATATGCTTTGCACCCATTAATGAAGAAATACATAGAGCATGCTAAATTTGGTTTGCATATTTGGTTTCTCTAAGGTCTAGATAATTTCTAGTATTGAGTTTGAACAACAAGGAAGACGGTGTAGAGTCTTATAATGTTTACAATATGTCTTTTATGTAAGTTTTGCTGCACCGGTTCATCCTTGTTTTTGTTTCAAATAACCTTGCTAGCCTAAGCCTTGTATCGAGAGGGAATACTTCTCATGCATCCAAATACTTGAGCCAACCACTATGCCATTTGTGTCCACCATACCTACCTACTACATGGTATTTCTCCGCCATTCCAAAGTAAATTGTTTGAGTGCTACCTTTAAACAATTCAAAATTTATCACCTCTGATTTGTGTCAATGTTTTATAGCTCATGAGGAAGTATGTGGTGTTTATCTTTCAATCTAGTTGGGCAACTTTCACCAATGGACTAGTGGCTTCATCCGCTTATCCAATAATTTTGCAAAAAGAGCTGGCAATGGGATTCCCAGTCCCAAATTAATTAACAAAAATAGACACTCCTCCATGGTATGTGATTGTTGGACGGCACCCGAAGGATTCGGTTAGCCATGATTGTGTAAGCAAAGGTTGGGAGGAGTGTCGTCATAATAAAACTAAAATAAAAAGGCACTCCTTCATGGTATGAGATTGTTGGCAGGCACCCGAGGATTCGGTTAACCATGGTTTGTGAAAGAAAGGTTGGAAGGAGTGCCACCCAAAATAAAATAAAATGGGAGCCGCTCTTTGAAGGTTTGTCGCAAGGGGGTTAGAGTACCCGCTACCATTCGTTGACAACAACATACACCTCTCAAAACTTTATTTTTATGCTCTCTTTATGTTTTCAAAATAAAAGCTCTAGCACAAATATAGCAATCGATGCTTTCCTCTTTGAAGGACCATTCTTTTACTTTTATTGTTGAGTCAGTTCACCTATTTCTCTCCACCTCAAGAAGCAAACACTTGTGTGAACTTTGCATTGATTCTTACATATTTGCATATTGCATTTGTTATATTGCTTTGCATTGACAATTATCCATGAGATATACATGTTATAAGTTGAAAGCAACCGCTGAAACTTCATCTTCCTTTGTGTTGCTTCAATGCTTTTACTATGAATTATTGCTTTATGAGTTAACATTTATGCAAGACTTATTGATGCTTGTCTCGAAGTACTATTCATGAAAAGTCTTTGCTTTATGATTCAGTTGTTTACTCATGTCATTACCATTGTCTTGGATTGCTGCATTCATTACATATGTTTACAATATGATCAAGTTTATGATGGCATGTCACTCCGAAATTATCTTTGTTATCGTTTTTGCTCGGGACGAGCAGAACTAAGCTTGGGGATGCTGATACGTCTCCGACGTATCGATAATTTCTTATGTTCCATGCCACATTATTGATGATATCTACATGTTTTATGCACACTTTATGTCATATTCGTGCATTTTTGGAACTAACCTATTAACAAGATGCCGAAGTGCAGTTCCTGTTTTCTGTTTTTGGTTTCAGAAATCCTAGTAACGAAATATTCTCGGAATCGGACGAAATCAACCCCGGGTTCCTATTTTCCCGGAAGCATCGAGAACACACGAGAAGGACCGGAGGGGGCACTTTGGGCCCAGGACCATAGGCAGCGCGGCGAGCCTGGCCGCGCCGCCCTATAGTGTCGTCGCCCCGGTGCCCCCTGCGCCTCTTCGCCTATAAAACCCCTTTCGACCTAAAACGCGGTACCAATTGCGAAACTCCAGAAAGACTCCCGGGCGCCGCCATCTCGCGAAACTCAATTCGGGGACGAACTCTGTTTCGGCACCTGGGACGGGAATTTCCCCCGGAGCCATCTCCACCGCCGTCTTCACCGCCATCTTCACCGCCATCGTTGCCTCCATGATGAGGAGGGAGTAATCCACCCCGGCTGAGGGCTCCGCGTAGCTATGTGGTTCATCTCTCTCCCATGTACCTCAATACAATAATCTCATGAGCTGCTTTACATGATTGAGATTCATATGAGTTTTGTATCACTATTCATCTATGTGCTACTCTAGTGATGTTATTAAAGTAGTTTTATTCCTCCTGCACGGTGTAATGGTGACAGTGTGTGCATCCGTGTTAGTACTTGGCGTATGCTATGATTATGATCTCTTGTAGATTATGAAGTTAACTATTGCTATGATGGTATTGATGTGATCTATTCCTCCTACATAGTGTGAAGGTGACAGTGTGCATACTATGTTAGTACTTGGTTTAGTCGAATTGATCTTTCATGCACTCTAAGGTTATTTAAATATGAACATTGAATTGTGGAGCTTGTTAACTCCGGCATTGAGGGTTCGTGTAATCCTACGCAATGTGTTCATCATCCAACAAGAGTGTAGAGTATGCATTTATCTATTCATTATGTGATCAATGTTGAGAGTGTCCACTAGTGAAAGTCGATCCCTAGGCCTTGTTCCTAAATACGCTATCGCTGCTTGTTTCTTGCGTTACTACTGCTTGTTTATTGTCCTGGGCAAAGCACTTTTCGGTGCCGTTGCCACCTTATTCATACACTGTATTTCACTATCTCTTCGCCGAACTAGTGCACCTATTAGGTGTGTTGGGGACACAAGAGACTTCTTGCTTTGTGGTTGCGGGGTTGCATGAGAGGGATATCTTTGACCTCTTCCTCCCTGAGTTCGATAAACCTTGGGTGATCCACTTAAGGGAAAACTTGCTGCTGTTCTACAAACCTCTGCTCTTGGAGGCCCAACACTGTCTACAGGGAAAGGAGGGGGCGTAGACATCACCCTGCGCCTCGTCCCATGGGTCCGCCGCCGGGTTTCCCCGCCGCCGGCCTGCCGCCCGGTCAGACCGGGCCGTGGACCGGCCATCCGGTCACAGGCCGGCAGACCGGCCTGGCCACGCGAGCGCACAGGCCGGCAAGACCGGCCCTGGACCGGGCAGCTGGCTCCTTACGGCGGTAGCTGATGTCGCCCCTCCTTTTCACACAGACGGTGTTGGGCCTCCAAGAGCGAGAGGTTTGTAGAACAGCAAGTTTTCCCTTAAGTGGATTACCCAAGGTTTATCGAACTCAGGGAGGAAGAGGTCAAAGATATCCCTCTCATGCAACCCTGCAACCACAAGAAGTCTCTTGTCCCCAACACACCTAATAGGTGCACTAGTTCGGCGAAGAGATAGTGAAATACAGTGGTATGAATATATATGACGTAACGGTGCCAGAAAAATAGCTTCTTGGCGTGTAGTTGATGGTGGTAGTATTGCGCAGATAGTAACGCGATAAAACGGTAAACAAGCAGCGATAGCATATTTAGGAACAAGGCCTAGGGATCGGACTTTCACTAGTGGACACTCTCAACATTGATCACATAAGAGAATAGATAAATGCATACTCTACACTCTCTTGTTGGATGATGAACACATTGCGTAGGATTACACGAACCCTCAATGCCGGAGTTAACAAGCTCCACAATTCAATGTTCATATTTAAATAACCTTAGAGTGCAAGATAGATCAATTCGATTAAACCAAGTACTAACATAGCATGCACACTGTCACCTTCATGCGATGTAGGAGGCATAATACACATCAATACTATCATAGCAATAGTTAACTTCATATTCTACAAGAGATCATGATCATAGCATAAACCAAGTACTAACACGGATGCACACACTGTCACCATTACACCGTGCAGGAGGAATAAAACTATTTTAATAACATTGCTAGAGTAGCACATAGATAAATTGTGATACAAAACACATTGCAATCATAAAGAGATATAAATAAGCACTTCACTATGCTCTTCATAACAGTGAATAAGTATTCTGTGAAATATAGCCTAAGAGACCCACACGGTGCACACACTGTCACCTTTACACACGTGGGACAAGGAGTCTCCGGAGATCACATAAGTAAAATTCACTTGACTAGCATAACGACATCTAGATTACAAGCATCATCATATGAATCTCAATCATGTAAAGCAGCTCATGAGATTATTGTATTGAAGTACATAGGAGAGAGATGAACCACATAGCTACCGGTACAGCCCCGAGCAGCGGTGATGAAGATGGCGGTGGAGATGGCAGCGGTGTCGATGGAGAAGCCTTCGGGGCACTTCCCCGTTCGGCGGCGTGCCGAACAGGAGACTCTGTCCCCCAGATCTTGGCTTCGCGATGGCGGCGGCTCTGGAAGGTTTCTGTGGGTTTCGTTGAACGTGATAGGGTTTTCGCGACGGAGGCTTTAAATAGGCGGAAGGGCAGCCTCGGAGGGTCGAAAGGGTGCCCACACCATAGGGTGGCGCGGGCCCCCCTGGCCGCGCCGGCCTAGGGTTTGGTGGGCCTGTGCCCCCTCTCTGGCGGCTCTCGTGTGTTCTGGATGCTTAGGGCAAAATAGGAACACAGGCGTTGATTTCGTCCGATTCCGAGAATATTTCGTTACTAGGATTTCTGAAACCAAAAAACAGGAACGGCACTTCGGCATCTTGTTAATAGATTAGTTCCAGAAAATGCACGAATATGACATAAAGTGTGCATAAAACATGTAGATAACATCAATAATGTGGCATGGAACATAAGAAATTATCGATACGTCGGAGACGTATCAGCATCCCCAAGCTTAGTTCTGCTCGTCCCGAGCAGGTAAAGCGATAACAAAGATAATTTCTGGAGTGACATGCCATCATAAACTTGATCATATTGTAAACATATGTAATGAATGCAGCAATCCAAGACAATGGTAATGACATGAGTAAACAAATGAATCATAAAGCAAAGACTTTTCATGAATAGTACTTTCAAGACAAGCATCAATAAGTCTTGCATAAAAGTTAACTCATAAAGCAATAATTCAAAGTAGAGGCATTGAAGCAACACAAAGGAAGATGAAGTTTCAGCGGTTGCTTTCAACTTATAACATGTATATCTCATGGATAGTTGTCAATGCAAAGCAATATAACAAATGCAATATGCAAGTATGTAAGAATCAATGCAAAGTTCACACAAGTGTTTGCTTCTTGAGGTGGAGAGAAATAGGTGAACTGACTCAACAATAAAAGTAAAAGAATGGTCCTTCAAAGAGGAAAGCATCGATTGCTATATTTGTGCTAGGGCTTTGGTTTTGAAAACATAAAGAGAGCATAAAAATAAAGTTTTGAGAGGTGTATGTTGTTGTCAACGATGGTACTCTAACCCCCTTGCCGGACAAACCTTCAAAGAGCGGCTCCCATTTTACTTTATTTTTGGGTGGCACTCCTTCCAACCTTTCTTTCACAAACCATGGCTAACCGAATCCTCGGGTGCCTGCCAACAATCTCATACCATGAAGGAGTGCCTTTTTATTTTAGTTTTATTATGATGACACTCCTCCCAACCTTTGCTTACACAAGCCATGGCTAACCGAATCCTTCGGGTGCCGTCCAACAATCACATACCATGGAGGAGTGTCTATTTTTTGTTAATTAATTTGGGACTGGGAATCCCATTGCCAGCTCTTTTTGCAAAATTATTGGATAAGCGGATGAAGCCACTAGTCCATTGGTGAAAGTTGCCCAACAAGATTGAAAGATAAACACCACATACTTCCTCATGAGCTATAAAACATTGACACAAATCAGAGGTGATAAATTTTGAATTGTTTAAAGGTAGCACTCAAGCAATTTACTTTGGAATGGTGGAGAAATACCATGTAGTAGGTAGGTATGGTGGACACAAATGGCATAGTGTTGTTTGGCTCAAGGATTTGGATGCATGAGAAGTATTCCCTCTCGATACAAGGTTTAGGCTAGCAAGGTTGTTTGAAGCAAACACAAGTATGAACTAGTACAGCAAAACTCACATAAAAGACATATTACAAGCATTATAAGACTATACATCGTCTTCCTTGTTGTTCAAACACCTCACTAGAAAATATCTAGACTCTAGAGAAACCACTCATGCAAACCAAATTTTAACAAGCTCTATGTATTTCTTCACTAATAGGTGCAAAGTATATGATGCAAGAGCTTAAACAAGAGCACAACAATTGCCAAATATCAAGTTATTCAAGACATCATACCAATTACTACATGTATCATTTTCCAATTCCAACCATATAACAATTTAACGAAGAAGAAACTTCGCCATGAATATTTTGAGCTAGGAACACATGTGTTCATACGAACCAGCGGAGCGTGTCTCTCTTCCACACAAGCATGATGTAATCCAATTTATTCAAACTCAAACAAAAACAAAAGCACACAGACGCTCCAAGTAAAGTACATAAGATGTGACCGAATAAAAATATAGTTTCAGGGGAGGAACCTGATAATGTTGTCGATGAAGAAGGGGATGCCTTGGGCATCCCCAAGCTTAGATGCTTGAGTCTTCTTGATATATGCAGGGGTGAACCACCGGGGCATCCCCAAGCTTAGACTTTTCACTCTTCTTGATCGTAGTATATCATCCTCCTCTCTTGACCCTTGAAAACTTCCTTCACACTAAACTCGAAACAAACTCATTAGAGGGTTAGTGCACAATCAAAATATACATGTTCAGAGGTGACATAATCATTCTTAACACTTCTGGACATTGCACAAAGCTACTGGAAGTTAATGGAACAAAGAAATCCATCCCACATAGCAAAAGAGGTAATGCGAAAATAAAAGGCAGAATCTGTCAAAACAGAACAGTCCGTAAAGACGAATTTTAAAAGGGCACCAGACTTGCTCAAATGAAAATGCTCAAATTGAATGAAAGTTGCGTACATATCTGAGGATCACTCACGTAAATTGGCATAATTTTCTGAGTTACCTACAGAGAATTTTGCTCAGATTCGTGACAGCAAAGAAATCTGTTTCTGCGCAGTAATCCAAATCTAGTATGAACCTTTCTATCAACGACTTTACTTGGCACAACAAAACACAAAACTAAGATAAGGAGAGGTTGCTACAGTAGTAAACAACTTCCAAGACACAAATATAAAACAAAGTACTGTAGCAAAATAACACATGGGTTATCTCCCAAGTTCTTTCTTTATAGCCATTAAGATGGGCTCAGCAGTTTTAATGGTGCACTTGCAAGAGATAGTATTTGAAGCAAAAGAGAGCTTCAAGAGGCAAATTCAAAACACATTTAAGCCTAACATGCTTCCTATGCAAAGGAATCTTATACACAAATGAATTCATGAAGAACAAAGTGACAAGCATAAGAGGATAAAACACGAGTAACTTCAAGATTCTCAACATAAAGAGGGGAAACTTAATATTATTAAGATGCATATAACCATATTTCCCTCTCTCATAATAACTTTCAGTAGCATCATTGATGAAATCCACAATATACCCATCACTTAAAACATTCTTATCATAGTTCATATGCATAGAAGTATCATTAGAGTTATTGCATATGGGAGATAAAGTATTATCAGAGCAAATTTTCTCCCCTAAAGATGGGAAGCTAAAAAGATCACAAAAACTAGCTTCCCCAAGCTTAGACTTCTACATAGCATTAGCAGTAATTGCATTCATACTAATAACATCGCTACTAGCATGCAAATAAGGTTCCATAGGTTTTTTAATTTTCGCATCAAACAATTCTAAATCGGGAAAAAGATTAAAAAGCTCACCAATTTTTTTGTTGTTTTCCATTGTGCCTAACTAGTGTAAACAAGAAACAAAAAGATGCAATTGCAGGATCTAAAGGAAATAGCTTCGAGTACTTACAACGGCGAAAATAGCTTGGAAGCCGAGATCCGGAGTGTGAGTACCTTTTACCTTTCCTCCGGCACAGCAGAAAATAGCTTGATGTCCCCCCTCCTTTTCCTGTAGACAGTGTTGGGCCTCCAAGAGCAGAGGTTTGTAGAACAGCAGCAAGTTTTCCCTTAAGTGGATCACCCAAGGTTTATCGAACTCGGGGAGGAAGAGGTCAAAGATATCCCTCTCATGCAACCACAACCACAAAGCAAGAAGTCTCTTGTGTCCCCAACACACCTAATAGGTGCACTAGTTCGCGAAGAGATAGTGAAATACGGGTGGTATGAATATATATGAGCAGTAGCAACCCAGAAAATAGCTTGCTGGCGTGTAGTTGATGGTGGTAGTATTGCAGCAGTAGTAAAACAGTAAACAAGCAGCGATAGCAGTATTTAGGAACAAGGCCTAGGGATCAGACTTTCACTAGTGGACACTCACAACATTGATCACATAACAGAATAGATAAATGCATACTCTACACTCTCTTGTTGGATGATGAACACATTGCGTAGGATTACACGAACCCTCAATGCCGGAGTTAACAAGCTCCACAATTCAATGTTCATATTTAAATAACCTTAGAGTGCAAGATAGATCAATTCGATTAAACCAAGTACTAACATAGCATGCACACTGTCACCTTCATGCGATGTAGGAGGAATAATACACATCAATACTATCATAGCAATAGTTAACTTCATATTCTACAAGAGATCATGATCATAGAATAAACCAAGTACTAACACGGATGCACACACTGTCACCATTACACCGTGCAGGAGGAATAAAACTACTTTAATAACATTGCTAGAGTAGCACATAGATAAATTGTGATACAAAACACATTGCAATCATAAAGAGATATAAATAAGCACTTCACTATGCTCTTCATAACAGTGAATAAGTATTCTGTGAAATATAGCCTAAGAGACCCACACGGTGCACACACTGTCACCTTTACACACGTGGGACAAGGAGTCTCCGGAGATCACATAAGTAAAATTCACTTGACTAGCATAACGACATCTAGATTACAAGCATCATCATATGAATCTCAATCATGTAAAGCAGCTCATGAGATTATTGTATTGAAGTACATAGGAGAGAGATGAACCACATAGCTACGGTACAGCCCGAGCCTCGATGGAGAACTACTCACTCCTCATGGGAGCAGCGGCGGTGATGAAGATGGCGGTGGAGATGGCAGCGGTGTCGATGGAGAAGCCTTCGGGGGCACTTCCCCGTTCCGGCGGCGTGCGGAACAGAGACTCTGTCCCCGGATCTTGGCTTCGCGATGGCGGCGGCTCTGGAAGGTTTCGTGGTTTCGTCGAACGTGATAGGGTTTCGCGACGGAGGCTTTAAATAGGCGGAAGGGCAGCCTCGGAGGGTCGAAGGGGTGCCCACACCATAGGGTGGCGCAGGCCCCCCCTGGCCGCGCCGGCCTAGGGTTTGGTGGGCCTGTGCCCCCTCTCTGGCGGCTCTCGTGTGTTCTGGATGCTTCGGGCGAAATAGGAACACAGGCGTTGATTTCGTCCGATTAGAATATTTCGTTACTAGGATTTCTGAAACCAAAAACAGCAGGAACTGGCACTTCGGCATCTTGTTAATAGGTTAGTTCCGGAAAATGCACGAATATGACATAAAGTGTGCATAAAACATGTAGATAACATCAATAATGTGGCATGGAACATAAGAAATTATCGATACGTCGGAGACGTCCACTTCCACTCCTCTCTCTCTCCATAATGTTCTTGTTTCTCCTGACTTGATTAAAAATCTTGTTTCCGTTAAGTCTTTCTGTCGTGATAACCCTGTGACTGTGGAATTTGACGCTTTTGGTTTCTCTGTCAAGGATGGTCGTACCCGGATGCTCCTCCACCGATGTGACAGCCCCGGCGATCTCTACCCCGTTGGCGCGGCCTCCACCACCACCGGCCGCCCACTCGCCCTCTCCGCCGGTGTCGACCTTTGGCACGCCCGTCTTGGCCATCCTAGCTCCGCCACTCTGCGTCAAATAATGCAAGGCTTCTCCTTTACTTGTAATAAAACGGATGCCCACTCTTGTGAAGCATGTCGTCTAGGCAAACATGTTCGCCTTCCATTTAGTTCCTCCTCCACAGTCGCGTCTTTTCCGTTTCAACTTATTCATAGTGATGTTTGGACCTCGCCGGTTCCGAGTAATTCTGGTTATAATTATTATCTTGTGATTCTTGATGATTACTCGCATTTTGTATGGACTTTTCCCCTTCGTCGTAAGTCCGATGTTGCCGCCACCCTCACCGCCTTCTTCACCTTCGTCTCCACTCAGTTCGGTCGCCCCATCCACGCCTTACAAACCGACAACGGCAAGGAGTTCGACAACATCACCATTCGCTCACTTCTCGCCACCCACGGCGCCATCTTCCGCCTCACGTGTCCATACACTTCTTCACAGAACGGCCGTGCCGAACGGATGCTTCGTACCCTCAACGACTGCGTCCGCACCCTTCTGTTCCATGCCTCCATGCCCCCGCGATTCTGGCCGGATGCCCTCGCCACGGCGACTCTCCTCGTCAACATCCGCCCGTGTCGTGTGCGTTGGTCCTACACGCCGCATCACCTCCTCTACGGTGCGCCGCCCGCCTATGATGACCTTCGCATCTTCGGCTGCCGGTGTTATCCTAACACTGCTGCCACCGCCGCGCATAAGCTTGCGCCGCGCTCTCTCCCTTGTGAGTTTCTTGGCTACCCCGCCAACACCAAGGGCTACCGCTGCTACAACCCGGTCTCTCATCGTGTCCTCACTTCCCGGCACGTGTACTTTGACGAGTTGGTTTTTCCGTTTCAGCAGAGACTCATGGCGACACCTCCGACGACGCCCCCGGTGCCCGCTGGCCCTCTTCGCCCGCGCCGCGACTGACCGTGGCGGCCCCTCGGCCGCCCCCGTCCCCGCGTCCGCGACGCCCGCGGCACCCACAGCGCCCCCGTCGCCCGCACCCGCGACGCCCGAGGCGCCATCACCCGCGGCGTCTCCTTCGCCCTCTTCGTCATCTACCTCGTCGCCCGCCTCGCCACCCGTCGCTGCGGCTCCTGAGCCCATGCTCACCCGCGCCCGTGCGGGCGTGCGGCGGCCGTCTACACGCTACCCCGCCGACCAGTACGTCTGCGCGGCGTCTCCGTCTACCGCGTCTGCCTTCTGGGCCAGCGGCAACAGCATCTTGCCGCACGACGGCGGCGCCCGCGTCACACGTCCGAACCCCAAGAGGAAGGTATGATGCGTACAGCGGCAAGCCCCCGGTAAGAAACCAAGGTTATCGAATCGGTAGCGAGAAGGTTGTTGGTGAAGTGTAGTGCGGCGCGACCCGGGGATTCCGGCGCCAACGTGCCTGCACAACACAATCAAAATACTTTGCCCCAACTTAACAGTGAGGTTGTCAATCTCACCGGCTTGCTGTAAACAAAGGATTAAATTTATGGTGTGGAAAATGATGTTTGTATGCGAAGAACAGTAAAGAACAATGTTTGCAGTAGATTGTATTTCGATGTAAAATAATGGACCGGGGTCCACAGTTCACTAGTGGTGTCTCTCCAATAAGAAATAGCATGTTGGGTGAATAAATTACAGTTGGGAAATTGACAAATAAAGAGGACATAACCATGCACATACATATCATGATGAGTAGTGTGAGATTCAATCGGGCATTACGACAAAGTACATAGACCTCTATCCAGCATGCATCTATGCCTAAGAAGTCCACCTTCGGGTTAGCATCCGCACCCCTTCCAGTATTAAGTTGCAAACAACAGACAATTGCATTAAGTATGGTGCGTAATGTAATCAACACAAATATCCTTAGACAAAGCATTGATGTTTTATCCCTAGTGGCAACACACACATCCACAACCTTAGAACTTTCTGTCACTGTCCCTGATGTAATGGAGGGATGAACCCACTATCGAGCATAAATACTCCCTCTTGGAGTTACAAGTATCAACTTGGCCATAGCCTCTACTAGCAACGGAGAGCATGCAAGATCATAAACAACACATATATGATAGATTGATAATCAACATGACATAGTATTCCATATTCATCGGATCCCAACAAACACAACATGTAGCATTACAAATAGATGATCTTGATCATGATAGGCAGCTCACAAGATCTAACATGATAGCACAATGAGGAGAAGACAACCATCTAGCTACTGCTATGGACCCATAGTCCAGGGGTGAACTACTCACACATCAATCCGGAGGCAATCATGGCGATGAAGAGTCCTCCGGGAGATGATTCCCCTCTCCGGCAGGGTGCCGGCGATCTCCTGAATCCCCGAGATGGGATTGGCGGCGGCGGCGTCTCTGGAAGGTTTTCCGTATCGTGGCTCTCGGTACAGGGGTTTTCGCGACGAAGGCTATAAGTAGGCGGAAGGGCAGCGTCGGTGGAGGCACGAGGACCCTACACCATAGGGCGGCGCGGGCCCCACCCAGGCCGCGCGGCACTGTGGTCTGGGCGCCTCGTCGCCCCACCTCGTATCCTCTTCGGTCTTCTGGAAGCTTCGTGGAAAAATAAGACCCTAGGCGTTGATTTCATCCAATTCCGAGAATATTTCCTTTGTAGGATTTCTGAAACCAAAAACAGCAGAAAACAACAACTGGCTCTTCGGCATCTCGTCAATAGGTTAGTGCCGTAAAATGCATAATAATGACATAAAGTGTGTATAAAACATGTGAGTATCATCATAAAAGTAGCATGGAACATAAGAAATTATAGATACGTTTGAGACGTATCAAGCATCCCCAAGCTTAGTTCCTACTCGCCCTCGAGTAGGTAAACGATAACAAGGATAATTTCTGAAGTGACATGCTATCATAATCTTGATCAATACTATTTTAAAGCATATGAGATGAATGAAGTGATTCGAAGCAATGGTAAAGACAATGATTAAACAACTAAATCATATAGCAAAGACTTTTCATGAATAGTACTTTCAAGACAAGCATCAATAAGACTTGCATAGGAGTTAACTCATAAAGCAATAGATTCTTAGTAGAAAGCTTTGAAGCAACACAAAGGAAGATATAAGTTTCAGCGGTTGCTTTCAACTTCAACATGTATATCTCATGGATAATTGTCAACACAAAGTAATATGATGAATGCAAATAAGCAAGTATGTAAGAATCAATGCACAGTTGACACAAGTGTTTGCTTCTAAGACAGAAAGAAGTAGGTAAACTGACTCAACATAAAAGTAAAAGAATGGCCTTCGCAGAAAGCATGGATTGCTATATTTGTGCTAGAGCTTTTATTTTGAAAACATAGAAACAATTTTGTCAACGGTAGTAATAATTCATATGTGTTATGCATAAGATATCTTATAAGTTGCAAGCCTCATGCATAGTATACCAATAGTGCCCGCACCTTGTCCTAATTAGCTTGGATTTACATGAATTATCATTGCATAGCATATGTTTCAACCAAGTGTCACAAAGGGGTACCTCTATGCCTGTACAAAGGTCTAAGGAGAAAGTTCGCATTGGATTTCTCGCTTTGGTTATTCTCAACTTAGACATCCATACCGGGACAACATAGACAACAGATAATGGAATCCTCTTTAATGCATAAGCATTCAACAACAGATAATATTCTCATATGAGATTGAGGATTGTTGTCCAAACTGAAACTTCCACCATGCATCATGGCTTTAGTTAGCGGCTCAATGTTCTTCTCTAACAATATGCATACTCAAACCATTTGATCATGATAAATCACCCTTACTTCAGACAAGACGAACATGCATAGCAACTCACATGATATTCAACAAAGGTGAAATAGTTGATGGCGTCCCCAGGAACATGGTTACCGCTCAACAAGCAACTTATAAGAAATAAGATACATAAGAGACATATTAAATACCACAATAGTTTTTAAGGCTATTTTTCCCATGAGCTATATATTACAAAGACAAAGAATGAAATTTTAAAGGTAGCACTCAAGCAATTTACTTTGGAATGGCAGAGAAATACCATGTAGTAGGTAGGTATGGTGGACACAAATGGCATAGTTTTTGGCTCAAAGATTTTGGATGCACGAGAAGTAATCCCTCTCAATAAAAGGCTTAGGCTAGCAAGATTGTTTGAAGCAAACACAAGTATGAACCGGTACAGCAAAACTTACATAAGAAAATATTGCAAGCATTATAAGACTCTACACTGTCTTCCTTGTTGTTCAAACCCTCACCCGAAAATATCTAGACTCTAGAGAGACCAATCATGCAAACTAAATTTCAACAAGCTCTATGGTAGTTCTTCATTAATAGGTGCAAAGTACATGATGCAAGAGCTTAAACATGATCTATTTGAGCACAACAATTGCCAAGTATCAAATTATTCAAGACATTATACCAATTACCACATGAAGCATTTTCCGTTTCCAACCATATAACAATGAACGAAGCCGTTTCAACCTTCGCCATGAACATTAAGAGTAAAGCTAAGAACACATGTGTTCATATGCAACAGCGGAGCGTGTCTCTCTCCCACACAAAGAATGCTAGGATCCGATTTTATTCAAACACAAACAAAAATAAAAACATACAGACGCTCCAAGTAAAGCACATAAGATGTGACGGAATAAAAATATAGTTTCACTAGAGGTGATCTGATAAGTTGTCGATGAAGAAGGGGATGCCTTGGGCATCCCCAAGCTTAGATGCTTGAGTCTTCTTGAAATATGCAGGGATGAACCACGGGGGCATCCCCAAGCTTAGAGTTTTCACTCTTCTTGATCATATTGTATCATCCTCCTCTCTTGATCCTCGAAAACTTCCTCCACACCAAACTCAAAACAAACTCATTAGAGGTTTAGTGCATAATCAAAAATTCACATATTCAGAGGTGACATAATCATTCTTAACACTTCTGGACATTGCACAAAGCTACTGAAAGTTAATGGAACAAAGAAATCCATCAAACATAGCAAAACAGGCAATTCGAAATAAAAGGCAGAATCTGTCAAACAGAACAGTCCGTAAAGACGAATTTTTCTGGGGCACTTAACTTGCTCAGATGAAAATGCTCGAATTGAATGAAAGTTGCGTATATATCTGAGGATCACGCACGTAAATGGGCAGATTTTTCTGAGTTACCTACAGAGGGGGCGGCTCAATTTCGTGACAGTAAGAAATCTGTTTCTGTGCAGTAATCCAAATCTAGTATCATCTTTTCTATCAAAGACTTTACTTGGCACAACAATGCAATAAATAAAGATAAGGAGAGGTTGCTACAGTAGTAACAACTTCCAAGACTCAAATATAAAACAAAAGTGCAGAAGTAAAATAATGGGTTGTCTCCCATAAGTGCTTTTCTTTAACGAATTTTTCCTAGGCGCATAAAGTGTGAATCAAGTATTATCAAGAGATGAAGCATCAACAACGGGGTTTGGAGTTTTCTAAACTATGCATTGTATCAGAGGCTCCTTTTTCATTACTCTTAGGCTCGCTATTCTCATCAAACAAATTTTCAGGAACAATCCAATCAAAATTCTTTTCTAGTGCCTCGCACATTCCTAAGAGCTTGCAAGGTATTGATGTTTTAATCTCCCCCTCACAATTAACTTTATTAGTGTACTTTAATCTATCTTTTTCCATCTTTTCAAGGGTATTAGCAAAATTGGTATAAAAGCCAAGCATCTTATGTTTAATAAAGACTTTTCTAGCTTCTCTAGCTACATCACCAAATTCTTTGAGAAGGGTTTCTAAAAAAAATATTTCTTTTCTCCTTCTTCCATATCACCTAGTGTAAGAAACATATGTTGCATTATAGGGTTGAGATTAACAAATCTAGCTTCCAACATGTGTACTAAAGAAGCAGCAGCAATTTCATAAGTAGGAGCAAGTTCTACCAAGTGTCTATCTTCAAAATCTTCAACGGTACTAACATGAGTAAAGAATTCTTCTATATTATCTCTTCCAATGATAGACCCTTGTTGTCAACACCCGGATTTTTAAGTCCAGATGCCTATTATGCCATTCATCGCAATCCCAGGAATATTGTTTTTGCGAGACATAATAGATTGATATCACAACACATCATTCATTACATACCATAATCGTCTTACAAATAAAGGATCACATGATCCAGTCTCATTACAATAATAGAAGTTCTATTTATTCATTACATAACACATAGCGGAAGCGAAAGTAGCGTAGTAGTAGTCCATCTATTCCACAGGCAACTGTTGACGTCGGGAGTGATCCTAGTTGTCGTAGACGTCCTGCTGTCCTTTTCCGGGTTCTGGTACTCGTCTTCATAGTCTGGCCATTTGAATAGCCATAGACACAGCCATGAGTACTTTAAAGTACTCGCAAACTAATACTAAGGTAAATACTATCAACTATAGTAAGGGGGTTCTAAGCTCTAGTTTCATTTGCATAAAGCCAGTTTTATTTCATAAGCACTTTTAATAATCAAAAGCCCTTTTCAATTAACTAACTCAAGTGGGAACATTAGTGTCATTCCCACAACTCAGTTGTGATTCAAAGTCAAAGTCACCTTTCAATTCAAAATCACAAGTCACCGTTCATATTTTTAGAAAAGTTCTGATGACGGAACAGTATGGCCTTTCCAACTGTCCATAACCGCGGACGCGGCTATTCGAATAGGTTTAACTCTGCAGAGGTTGTACACTTGTGCCACAACAATTGCAATAGTTCGTCAGGGGTAACTGGCCCTGATTTATCGTACGCAGTACGCGAACTACCAATCCTAACCTTTCATTTACATACTCTAGTATAGGCACCTCTCCCCATGAGCTTGGCCTCCCGGTGAAGACAACCGTCAACCTGGGAACTGCACAGGGCTTGGGCCGGACATTCACCTCATTTCACGTCATTTCACATCATTCCTTCTGTAGAGGCAGCCTCCAGCATAACCCCGATGACGCTTGTTCGGGGAACCCATACTAAAATACATAAGTTTCCAGCTAAGCCTTACCCAGATTCGGGTATTGTGGGGGTACTTGTAAAATTGGAATGGTATCGCATCCGAACCCAACCATCAGTTTTTGTAAAATTCACCAAGTCATTCAGTCATATTCACCTTCAAAATCTTTCAATAGAATGACTCATCATTCCAAGGTTTTCAAAGTCATTTCAATTCACAAGTTCCCAAATGGAGTAGTCACTTTTAATATTGAGCACTAGCATCTAGTTATGAGGGGTGCTAAGTATCTTGGAGCTTGCTAGGCTAAGTGTGATGCTCTTGTACTACTCTATAATTCAACCAAGTGAATCATAAATCAAAAAGTAACTTTGATAAATAAAATCAAGTAAAGCTTGTAAAGTAAAAACTTGGGATAGGTTCATAAAGTAAAATGTAATGGTGCCTTGCTCTTGTAGAGCTTTGCACTTTGCAAGAATATAAACTTGCAACCAAAATGGTTTGCATTAGTCTAGCTTGCATTGGTAATAGCTTGCCTTGATTGGTGATGTGATCAAAGTTTTCTTGCTCTTCCTCTTGGTAGAAGACCTCTTCCTCTTGATAGTCTCCGGTACTAGCGTCTATAAACGAATACGAGGATACAATCACCAAACAACACTTAAGTAGTCTTAATTTGCCTTAATGGCTCACACAATGGATCTTAGCATCACTACTTAACATCTATTCACAAATTATTCTAGGGTTTCTTTATTTAATATTAGGAGAAATAATTTCCTCTCATTGAAAATTTAAATTAAGGTTTCTCTTTGGTTTGGAGAAATAATTTCCTCTCATTGAATTCTTCTTAAGATTTAATTTCTCTTATGAATAATATATGACCTAGGTTGACCAAAGTCAACCTCTTCATACTTATCATTTGAGAAAATGATTTAAATGAGGTTCCATACCTCATGCAATTTAATACTAACATGGTAGTGATTTAATGTCACCAAATAACTCAATATGAGATTATATAGACCATGGTCACTACCTCATGTTGGATTACTTGAGAACAAGATTTAAATGAGAGGAAAACCTCTCATATGATTTAACACATAGTTGTAACTAATTTAAAAACTACTATTGAGGTGATTTAATATTCTCAAATAACCAGGGATGATCCCATGTTGACCAAGGTCAACACTTCACACTTAGTATTTGAGAAAAGTGATTTAAATGAGATTCATCATCTCATGTGATGTAATTAACCTTTGGAAAATTAAATACTATTTAGATTTAAATTCTACAAGTGAGCAAGTATGAGCCTAAGTAAACAAAGGTCAACTCATTACTTCATATCACTTGAGAAAGGATTTAAATGAGGTGCTACACCTCATAGATTTAAATTTCTAAAGTTTGGATATAGTTTAAATGGACTAGTATTGACTACATAGCCAATATTTTGATTCTAGCCCATGATCATGTACAGAACATATATCATATTTTTACATAATAAATTAGGGTTTGTTAAATGTGAATTATTGCAATTGGATTCACTTCAAAATTCAAATTGGTTGATTTTTAAGATTTATTTGAATACTGAAAAGTCTCTGTTTTGTTATTTTTGCTATTCAAAATCTACAAAACATATGAGGTTGAATCCAGTGAGGTTAGCTAGATAATTTCTTAGGCTTTCTAATAATATAAAGTTTGTCCAAAATGGTGCAGTAGTTTGAGATTTATTCATTTTTGAATGGGGCACCAGTATTTGAAATTTGGATGAAACAATTAAACGAGATTTGAAATGATGGGCCGCGCGGGAAAAGCCTACGGGCCCAAACGGTTTCAAACGGCGAGGCACGGCCCAGCAGCACAGCCAGTGTGAGTGGGCCGCCTGACAGCTGGGGTCCATGTGTAAGTGACTTATAAACCGAAACGGTATGTGCGATGTGATCCATTGGATTAAGGAGATCAACGGCTCGCGTCGTCGTCGTCTCGGCGAGTTCCCGGAGGCGACCTACCGGGGCGGAGAGCACTCCAGGCCGCCGGCGATCGAGGGCGAGGTGCGGCGTCGTTGGCGAGGGTGAAGGAGTCCGGTTGTGACGCGAGCCGTATCCCGAGGATTCCAGCGATCGCCGAAATCCGCACGATATCGATTCGGAGACGCCCTGACACGACGTGCGCGAAGAATCACACACGTGATGCCAGAGGAATTAACACGAGCGGTAACATTACAGCAGGATTACAATAGAGCCCACAAGATACATATATTACAACAATGACTCCAACGAGTCAAGATACAAATATACAATACAAAGATCCAAATCATACATAAGATCAAATACGTCCGAGTACGGACAAGATACAAATTGGACTAAGAGTCCTGAAGATAACCAGTGGCGTCCATAACCCTGCCCAGGGGTAACCTTGCTAACGTCGTCATCTTGTACCTATCAAAGTCGGGCCATCGGTTGCCGACAAGAGGGAGGAAGCAAAAGAGAAAGGGGAAAAGGCGAGAGTAAGTACCAAGGAACGAACTCCGGCACGTACTTAGCGAGACTAGAAATGGCTATGCTCGCCGGGCGAGTATATATATATATCGCCGGGGCTATATGGTAGGTTTAGCGGCAGCAAAACTATAACCAATAGAGACACGCTACAACATCCGTCTAATCAGATAAGATAAGAGAGCGCACACGGTGACAGATAAAATACTACACAAACATAACCCAGCCGATTACACATATCCCCTTCAACAATTGCGAAGAGGCAATGTGAAAGGCACTCAACGGTGGACAAGTTTTATTAGGTATCGGTTGTAGTAATGCTATATTACTACGCAAGTTATTATCAGATTATTAACAACAAGTATAAGGTGTAAGTTGTTCTATGATCAAGCTATACAATTCCAAGTCGTCCATAACAGCGGACACGGCTTATCGATAAGATGTACACCCTGCAGGGGTTGCCCAAATGTAACCATACGCATGCTCGAACCCACTTACTACAGGTGGAGTCTCACATCAAGACCGTTCCCAATGCAAGAGAAAGTTTAATGGGAGCCACCCAACTAAGCTACCCGTGACGAAGTTCGGCCGTACTCCGATACGAACCCAGAAGTTTGCGACATAGTCCAGGCGGGCACTTACGACCAGGCACAAGATAAGTCTATCCGCGTTATGAGTACAGTACAGAAATAAACACCCGAAGGCAACAGGAAGTAAATCGTGCATATCGTGCATATGGGCAAATAAAACCAAGGTTGTGGCTCCCAATAAACAGACTCGAGGAAAGGTAGTGGGTGATGGGGGTCCCACCCCACGTACGGGTAGAGCGCTCAATCTCGGAACAGATAACAAGAACTCGGGTCCTAGGGGACATTAGCAAGTCAAAGTTCCGATGCTTTCGCAAAGGGGCTCACAGATGCCTCTGCTTACAATTTTAGTTGTTAACAATTAAGTAAAGCATGAGTATCTCCAACAACTGATATAGCATGTGATAACCTCCCAACAACCCAACATATCCCGATAACAGATCGAGATAAACAACAGAGCCTAAACACGCCTACGACTCGCAAGGCTCAAACATCAAGCAACGGCTATGGGTAAGGAATGATGCATATAGGATTATTATGGTAACAAGTGGAATAGGACACGTGACTCGATAAAGAAGCGCAACATAAGGATAGCAATGCGAGGGAGAGTGTATAATAGGTGAAGAGAGAGGGCTCGCCTGTGAAAAGCTGCAGAAGAACTTGTCGAAGAACTCGTCGTATCTCACATCACCACTTCACGATCCTATCCGGGAAGAAGCAAATGCTGGACAAACAACGTATGCAAGTCTTACTACTACGGATAAAGAAGATCCAGCATGATCAAGATGATATGCATGACAAGACAAACATGATGCGATGCAACTTATCCATATTAATCGGAGTCGGAAACCCGGACACACAAATTAGGTTGGAGTTGCATTTTCTACCGGCAAAGTTAAATGTTGTTTAGCATGACAAGACAAGTAAGGGTGAGCTACTTCAATATTAATCGGAGCGAGGGGAACCAAGTCGGTGTTCCGAAATACTCCGCATGTTATGTTAGGTGGTATGCACAAACTATAACGGCACGACATGATGCGAGATGCAAACATTTATATGAATGTCATATTGTTGTTCCTCACATTTTTCTAATACCAATTAATATAAAGTTTGTTGCAAACGGAGTTACAGAAGTGGAAATATGCAATTTGCAAGTTTTATTGCTTATGAAAGCATTTTATATTTAGCACTAGTTTATTATACCAAAATAGAGCAAACGTTACAAAAAGTTGGTCCCCAGATTGGTGCAAGACACTAGCCAGAAGAGCTCCTGTTGAGTCTTGAAAAACTACAGGACTGAACACAGGTAAAACGACTTGGAGCGTTAACTGAAGAATGAACTTCAGTTTACTGAAGATGAACACGAACAGGTTCTAAACCGGAACAACACAGGGCAAGCATAAAGCAGGATGGCTGTGCGTTTCCCCTGGGATTTGATACTGGAACTGATGGGAAGTAGATCGAGTAGATAGCCATCGGGGCTGATCAAAAGCTGTTACGGAGTATTAAAAAGAGGGTGCTTGTTATTCTGAGAAGCAGACATACTTAGCAAGTTTTACTGAAACTGCACACGAACAGGTGTCTGAACTGCAACGAAAACAAAAGATAAAACTTTGGCATCGTTTTTCCTGGAATTTGAACCTGGCATGTCATGAAGGGCTGCAAGAAACCAACCACTATGATGCAGCTACGGATTTGTTTTCAGGGAGCAGAAAGGTAAACAACATGTGGAGATAACTGAATATAGACACGGAAACTAAAACTTGCAGCAATACGCACAGGTCTGGACAACGAACATGGTGACATGCGCTCACCCCTCTCGACAGGGAAGGCTACTGCGATGGAACAAACAGTGAGAGAGTGGAGGCGAAGCGGTTCTCACCCAGGACGAAGATGGCGAGGCGCTCAAGCACGGGGACGACGGAGTCGTCGGGAAGAGGAAGAAGACACGCTGGCTCCGGGAAGAAGACGAGGTCGAAGAAGATGCCCGGAGCTGCTCCGGCTCCGTGAACTCAGTGAGGAGGAGGACGAGTCCACGAGGGCTCCATCACTGCGGTCAGTACGGCGAACGGCGGCGCGGCGGCGCCCGTTCTCCGGCGAACTTGGTGACTGAATTCCGAAATCTCCCTGGGTGTTCTTCTCTGAAGCCTTTTGTGGAGGAGATGATAGAAGAGTCAGCGATGGCGGCGGGCAAGAGGAAGCAGGCCGCTAGGGTTGGGGGATTGATTGGAGGGGAAAAGTGAGGAGCTGGAGCACGCGAGCAGGTGGGCGCTGCTGCTCCCTTTCTCCCGAGGAAGAAAAACAGGGTAGGATGGATGGGCTGGTTCGGCTCGGTAGGATAGTTTTCTTCTTTTGTATTTTTCATGTCTTCTTTTATTTATCTATTTTAAAAGCCTCTAAAACAAATCTAGTTTGAATTCTAGGATGAGAAGGCGAGTTTCAGAAACTATTTTAAATATCTTGCAACCTTTTACAACAGAACAAAATACTTTACTCATTCCAAAAATAATTATTATATGTTACATTATAAAATTAGGAGAGGATTAAAGAGTGGTTTATAGCAACCCAATTAATAGAAATTTTGGCATGCCCTTTTGAAAAGCGAAGTGCTAGGAAACAGGATAGGTAGGTCTTGAAGCTTGAAACATCTCAAGCGAGATGGAGATAGAACAAGAGAGAAGAGAGAGCGAGAAAACCAATAATATAAAATAAAGAGGGTAAATAAAATCCAAATGCAATTTGATAAGAAACATAGTGACATGCTATGATATGCATGATGCGATGACGATGCATAAAAGAAAAACAAATGAGAGAATCTAATAGGGGTATTATCCTGGGCCGTTACAATCGACACCACTAATAAGGGATCGCGCCCCGAGATCCCACGCGAAGGTACGGGGGAGAGAGGTGAACTATCGGATCTACAGGCGACGTGTCGATCTCCTCGACACCACTAACAAGAATTGTTGCTCCACGTAGAACGGTCGACACCACCAACAAGAAGTCGTTGTTCTGCTGTTGATGATGAGCTTCCGTCAGGATCCTCTGAAGATTGGACCTAATAGGTGAGGGGCAAAGATCGTCCAACCCACGTAGAGACCTAAGACTCGGGAAACTTAGATAAGAGAGAAGACTCAAAACTCGCATAGGTAAGATGAGAAAGAATATAGATAAGGAGAAAAATCAGAGCTAATCAGATCTATCGAACGATTTTTAGAAAATAATTTTGACACTAGACACAACGTCCGTTGGCAAGGTTATCCTTGGACTAGTGCGTCAAAGTGAGCTACGATACCAACTTGTGACGCCCCCCACTGGGATTCCAGCGATCCCGCCGAAATCCGCACGATATCGATTCAGAGACGCCCTCCGACACGACGTGCGCGAAGAATCACACACGTGATGCCGGAGGAATTAACACGAGCATTACAACGGGATTACAATAGAGCCCACAAGATACATATATTACAACAATGACTCCAACGAGTCAAGATACAAATATACAATACAAAGATCCAAATCATACATAAGATCAAATACGTCCGAGTACGGACAAGATACAAATTGGACTAAGAGTCCTGAAGATAACCAGTGGCGTCCATAACCCTGCCCAGGCCAAGCCGGAAGGGTAACCTTGCTAACGTCGTCATCTTGTACCTATCAAAGTCGGGCCATCGGTTGCCGACAAGAGGGAGGAAGCAAAAGAGAAAGGGAAAAGGCGAGAGTAAGTACCAAGGAACGAACTCCGGCACGTACTTAGCGAGACTAGAAATGGCTATGCTCGCCGGGCGAGTATAATATATATATCGCCGGGGGCTATATGGTAGGTTTAGCGGCAGCATAACTATAACCAATAGAGACACGCTACAACATCCGTCTAATCAGATAAGATAAGAGAGCGCACAAGGTGACAGATAAAATACTACACAAACATAACCCAGCCGATTACACATATCCCCTCCAACAATTGCGAAGAGGCAATGTAAAAGGCACTCAACGGTGGACAAGTTTTATTAGGTATCGGTTGTAGTAATGCTATATTACTACGCAAGTTATTATCAGATTATTAACAACAAGTATAAGGTGTAAGTTGTTCTATGATCAAGCTATACAATTCCAAGTCGTCCATAACCGCGGACACGGCTTATCGATAAGATGTACACCCTGCAGGGGTTGCCCAAATGTAACCATACGCATGCTCGAACCCACTTACTACAGGTGGAGTCTCACATCAAGACCGTTCCCAATGCAAGAGAAAGTTTAATGGGAGCCACCCAACTAAGCTACCCGTGACGAAGTTCGGCCGTACTCCGATACGGACCCAGAGGTTTGCGACATAGTCCAGGCGGGCACTTACGACCAGGCACAAGATAAGTCTATCCGCGTTATGAGTACAGTACAGAAATAAACACCCGAAGGCAACAGGAAGTAAATCGTGCATATCGTGCATATGGGCAAATAAAACCAAGGTTGTGGCTCCCAATAAACAGACTCGAGGAAAGGTAGTGGGTGATGGGGGTCCCACTCCCCCACGTACGGGTAGAGCGCTCAATCTCGGAACAGATAACAAGAACTCGGGTCCTAGGGGACATTAGCAAGTCAAAGTTCCGATGCTTTCGCAAAGGGGCTCACAGATGCCTCTGCTTACAATTTTAGTTGTTAACAATTAAGTAAAGCATGAGTATCTCCAACAACTGATATAGCATGTGATAACCTCCCAACAACCCAACATATCCCGATAACAGATCGAGATAAACAACAGAGCCTAAACACGCCTACGACTCGCAAGGCTCAAACATCAAGCAACAGCTATGGGTAAGGAATGATGCATATAGGATTATTATGGTAACAAGTGGAATAGGACACGTGACTCGATAAAGAAGCGCAACATAAGGATAGCAATGTGAGGGGGAGTGTATAATAGGTGAAGAGAGAGGGCTCGCCTGTGAAAAGCTGCAGAAGCACTTGTCGAAGAACTCGTCGTATCTCACATCACCACTTCACAACGCCACGAAGGCCTAGCCCACTTCCACTAAGGGATTTCCTCGAGGCGGAAACCGGGCCTTTACAAGGTTCTTGGGGCACACATCCACAACCAACTTGGAGGCTCCCAAATCTGTTACAACACAACAATCAACAACAATACATCAACACAAATCAACTAGGGAACCAAATAGGAACACTAGCATGAGATCCCTCAAACAAGAGAGGGGGAAATGAAGAACGCTTCGGTGAGGATGTAGATCGGTGTCTTCTCCTTCGAATCTCCAAAGATCAAGAGCTTTGGTTGGGGGAGGAAGGAGATCTTGTAAATCTTGACTTTCTTTGAGGTGGCTCTAATGGAGGTGGCTTGGCAGAATTCTTGGATAATGATTGAGCAAGCAACCAAGGAGGAAGAAGGGGGTATTTATACCCCCACACAAAAAGGAGCCGTTGCTTTTTTTAGGCCGGATAATCCGGCCTAAGTAAGGGCCGGATAATCCCCCCCCCGGATAATCCGGTCTTCGGGGCAAAAGTGTGACATTGTCCGGCCAAATGTCCGGCCCATAGCCAGAGAAGCTTTTCTTCCAGTCCTTAGCGAAAAACGGGGGGGCCGGATATTTCCAAAATATCCGGCCCGGATAATCCGGCCCTGGTACAATACCGGGACATTATCCGGGCAAATGTCCGGCCCCCATACAGAGCCACATTTCCTCGAAAACTTAGCCAAAACCAGGGGGCCGGATATTTCAACAATATCCGGCCCGGATTATCCGGCCTGGCCAACCTTTTTCTGAATCCTTTTGACACACGATCAAATCCAACACACATGAATAAATATCTATGTAATCCCTGTACCACTTAAACAAACATTAGTGTATCACATATATTGTCATCAAACACACAAAACATAATGTGAGAGATGTTCTTTCAACCTCTTCATACTTATCATTTGAGAAAATGATTTAAATGAGGTTCCATACCTCATGCAATTTAATACTAACATGGTAGTGATTTAATGTCACCAAATAACTCAATATGAGATTATATAGACCATGGTCACTACCTCATGTTGGATTACTTGAGAACAAGATTTAAATGAGAGGAAAACCTCTCATATGATTTAACACATAGTTGTAACTAATTTAAAAACTATTATTGAGGTGATTTAATATTCTTAAATAACCAGGGATGATCCCATGTTGACCAAGGTCAACACTTCACACTTAGTATTTGAGAAAAGTGATTTAAATGAGATTCATCATCTCATGTGATGTAATTAACCTTTGGAAAATTAAATACTATTTAGATTTAAATTCTACAAGTGAGCAAGTATGAGCCTAAGTAAACAAAGGTCAACTCATTACTTCATATCACTTGAGAAAGGATTTAAATGAGGTGCTACACCTCATAGATTTAAATTTCTAAAGTTTGGATATAGTTTAAATGGACTAGTATTGACTACATAGCCAATATTTTGATTCTAGCCCATGATCATGTACAGAACATATATCATATTTTTACATAATAAATTAGGGTTTGTTAAATGTGAATTATTGCAATTGGATTCACTTTAAAATTCAAATTGGTTGATTTTTAAGATTTATTTGAATACTGAAAAGTCTCTGTTTTGTTATCTTTGCTATTCAAAATCTACAAAACATATGAGGTTGAATCCAGTGAGGTTAGCTAGATAATTTCTTAGGCTTTCTAATAATATAAAGTTTGTCCAAAATGGTGCAGTAGTTTGAGATTTATTCATTTTTGAATGGGGCACCAGTATTTGAAATTTGGATGAAACAATTAAACGAGATTTGAAATGATGGGCCGCGCGGGAAAAGCCTACGGGCCCAAACGGTTTCAAACAGCGAGGCACGGCCCAGCAGCACAGCCAGTGTGAGTGGGCCGCCTGACGAGGTGGGGTCCATGTGTAAGTGACTTATAAACCAACGAAACGGTGTGTGCGATGTGATCCATTGGATCAGAAGGGAGATCAACGGCTCGCGTCTGTCGTCGTCTCCGGCGAGTTCCCGGCGTGCTGGCGACGTACCTAGGGGGTCGGAGAGCGCTCCAGGCTGCCGGCGATCGAGGGCGAGGTGCGAGGCGTCGTTGGCGAGGGTGAAGGAGTCCCTGGTACAGTGGCGGAGCTTGGGGAGGCGCGGATCGATGGCGATGATCTGCGGACTCCGGCGGCTCTGAGCGTCAAATTGCGGCGGTGGAGGTGCTAATCGGACTAGCTATTGATGCGAGGAGAACCAGTGGTGAGAGGGGAGGAGATGTTGTGAAGAAATGGTGCCCGGAGCTTCTCTATTTATAGAGGGAGAGGTGGTGCCGCGGGTGCTGAGAGGGGTCGTCCATGGCGTGGCCGTTCCAGGGAGTGAAGAGGCAGGCTATGATGCGCGTCGCGTAGGCGATGGCTAGGCAGAGCTAGCGCGCGTGGTGGCACGTCAAATAGGGGTCTGTGGCGTGCTAGCGACGGTGGCGTACTTGCAGTACCGCGGCGGCAGAGCGTGGATGATATCTTCGTCTACGGCGCAGGCGACGGCCAATGGCGGTGTCTGGCGAGGTGCTGGCAGGGTGTGGAGGGTGCACGCGCAAGTGGAGGGGAAGGGAAGGACGAGGGCGTCGGGCGAGGCGGTGTACTGCGCGTCCAGAGACGTGCTTATGCGCGCTCTGGCACGCCCAGGCGTGGTGATCACGTCGTGGCAAGGGCTTGTCGTGCATGGTTTGGCGTTGGGATCTTGTCCAGCAGGCTTAGTACTTCCTAGTGAGTCTAGTTGACAAGGTTGGATGGACCAGAGGGAGGTGTTGAGGTAGGGTGGCATGGTGATGTCTCCCATGGCCGGCATGGGTGTGGTTGTGATCATGTCTCCCTTTAATCATCAAGGCAAGGCTTGCTTTGGTGCAGAGAGGGTACCAGTAGGTTGATGATCACTATTGGAAAGAGGTTTAGGCTAAGAACCAGAGGATAATAGAGTGTTGCAAATCTGAATTGATGCCTGCCAAGTGTTTGACAAAATGGCCGCATGAGAATTTTTGTGGAATTTTGGAAATCTTTTTGGTGAATCTCATTCTTATATTTAATGTGATGGAAAGGTGGTGGTGGTGTTCATTTTGGTGAAGTTTTGCAACAATTCAAAAAGTGGGTCATCTTCACATAGTTTCAAAGTCCCTACTTGTCTCCTCTATTCTGGTCAACCTGGTCAACATCAGTACTAATTGTCAACATGAAAGTTGTTCACCATCACTTGGTCTTGGATGACATGGCAATGGTTGACCAAGGTTGGTTGAGGAATCAGAAGATAAATGGGTGCAAAGTGGTGAAGAAAATAAAAATGGGACATATGACCATTATCATATGTGAATTGAATTTGAGATTTCCTTTGATTTGATTCTTGTTTCTTTGATGCAATTGTGTTTGTTTATCATATATAAACATTTTACAAGCAAGAGATCAAGCAATGGTGGCCTTTGGTGAAGATTTGCAAATTGGTCTTATGTGTATGTGAGTAAAAAAAATGGAATTATCTCACCATTTGAATTCTCTCCATTTGGTTTGACTTTTCTTGACTCTAATGTGGTTCTTATTAGTTTAGAAACATTTTAAGACCATTGAAACCAATTCAAATGGTCTTGCTCAAAGATTTGTAAAAATGGCCATAACACATAAGAGGTGATGTGTCACTTTGCATTATTCTTGTAATTTGTTGACCTTGCTTTACTTGGACATGGGTTGGGGTCAATTTAGTGTTATATTAGGTTGAGGGATGGTTTCCCATCATTTGGTCAAGGTTTAAAGTCATAGGTCAAAGTTTGGTGAAATGGCTATGTGCCACATATGCCTCTATGCATATGTTGCATTTGAGTTTTAATTTGACTTGGCTTGACCCAATTGGTGGTGTTGAGTGTTGAAATGGTATATAGGAGTGATCCCACCATTCACAACAAGTCTTAGGGTCAAGATCCTTAAATTCACATATTTGCTATTTTACTCCCATATGCCTCTATGGCATTTTTAGTTTCTTTTTATTTCCTTTTGTTTCAACTTGGATTTGATTTGATAAGTACTAGGTAAGGTGTATGAAGGTTTTCCAAACCTCTAAGAAAAGTAGAAAAGCTTAGGGTAAAGATTTATAGAAATAGCCATAGGCACATATGCCTTTTTCTTATTTAATTTCCTTTTATTTTAGTTTAACTAGGATGGTGAAAAGAGGGGTGAGGTTTAGGGTTTAAGATTATTTCAAACTACTATAACAAGCAATCATGGTAATAGCACAAGAATTAGGCAAGATTACTATGTATCACACTTAGTTTAATAAAAGTTTTGTTGGTTCCAAAATTTGGAACTAGGGAAATTCATTTATTTTGTTTTGAACTTTTGGGATGTTACAAACCCTTCCCCTTAAACAAATCTCGTCCCGAGATTTTAAGAAAAGTTAGGTTCCTAAGAGAGATTGAGCATTTGATTAACAGGTAGACATACTTGGCATGGTCTGGGGTGCTTCTGAGCTTCAGTGGCATCATGTGGTAGAGACGGCCGTTGTTGTTGTTCTGGTTCCTTCTACCTGCGACGCGTTCTGAGCAGGTGCGGTATTGGCGGCAATCCTGGCAAGCTTTTGGGGCACTCATTGGAGAAGTGACCCACAACTCCACATTCATAGCAGTTGACGGTGGACTTGTCTTTGGGGATTACGGGGGTAGCATTGCTTCCAGTCCTTGGGGCAGTATTGGTGTTGTTGTTGTTTCCATTGTTGTTGCTGTTGTTGGGGTGGTTGTTGTTGTTGTGGTTGTTGTTGTTGTTGTTGCCTCCGGGCTTCGGGGGTCCTCCGTTGTTGTTGTGGTTGTTGGGGCGATAACTCTGAGCAGGGGGCTTGTTGTATCTTGGGGTGAATCCTCCAGAGGAGTTGTTGCGGTACTTCTGGGTATGGTGGGGTCCATTCTGGTTCATCATTCTGCGCTTGCGGTTCTCATTGGCCTGATGCAGCCTTCCTTCCATCTGTATGGCTGAGTCTACGAGAGCTTCTAAGTCAGCGAACGGAATGTTCACTAACACAGTCTGCATCTTGTCGTGTAGTCCGTTCAGGAATCTTTCCTTTCTCTTTTCATTGGTGTCGGTCTCATCCGGGGCGTACCTTGATAGAGTGAGAAATCTGTCGCGGTATTCCACCACGGACATCCTTCCTTGCTTGAGTTCACGGAACTCGTCTCTCATCTTCTTGATCAGTCCTTGGGGCACATGATATTTGCTAAACTTCAGCTTGAAGTCTTCCCAGGTCATCATCTGTCCCGCATTCATTGCACGGGCACTTGTCCACCAGGCTGCGAGTCGACGGGTAGTGGGTGGCGAACGCTTTTCTGCGGCTTCAACTCCGCAACTTCGAGGTTGTTCTCCATGGTGCAGCCGGTCATCGGCATCAGGGGCTCTTCTGTCTTGTTGAATCCGGAGGGTTGGTGTGTTGAAAGTTCTTCAGACGATCCAGGGTGATCATTGTTTCGTGGCCTTGATTGTTGAGCTATCTCATTGCGGTGCAGCAATGTTGGCTTGGCGTTCAGCTCTCTCGACTTCTCGGTCGGCAAGCAGGGTTTGCAGCAATTGCATCATCGCGTCGTTGGTGCGATTGGGAGGGGCCATCTGAACATTGATGTAGATGATAAGGTAAGAGGGAAATTTCTATGGTTTGTTTTGTTAAGTTTAAAAAGTTCATAAAATTGAAAACTTGAGTAGTGTTGCGGGGGTAAAAACCAACAACACTTTTTCATTCATACCAAGCATCATACATTACAAAGCTAACACACCGTTGGTTTGAAGAACCATTCATCGCTCTACGATACAAGGGGATCCTGATACAACTCACACATACGAAAGTGCTTTAAATGAAACTACTCTTCAGGGGGGGATTCTTCGTCTTCACGGGTAATGTGCTTGGCGAAAAGCGAGGGCGTTGTCCAACTCCTTGCGGGTCTTGTACAGCATGAAGTCGAGGTGTGCTACATAGTGGTTCATCTCCGTGTGCGGGGGCATGGTCATCGGTCTTCCGGTGGGGTCATGTCTTGGGTAGTAGATGAAGCGAGTGTTCTTAATCTTGTTCTCATTTTGTCCACACAGACGAGAAATTGCTTCTTGCATAGCTCTGACTAGTCCTTCCTTCCAAGTGTTTCCCGTTACAGAAAACCATATGGTTTCCCATATTGGGGTTCCAGGCTTCCTTCGTAGATCGGCAGAAACTTCCCACCGAGGTGGTCCTCCGGAGTGATTGTTGAGGGGTGTTCCGAAGAACTCGGGGTACGGGCGTCCTAGATAGTCCACTAGTTGCTTCAAGTCTTTCTCGAACATCAGGTTTCCTCCGTGGCCAAGCTGATAGAACTCCCATTTGTACTCCATCTATGAACAATGAGGAGGAGTTAGTTAGAGAAGTGCCCAAGTGTGCCAAGTTTTTATGTAGTAAGAAAGGTAGAGTATGAATGTTGTTTTTGAAAAGATCTCAAGGATAAGGGTGAGAATAAGTTTTTCATAAATATTCACTTCATTTGTTTTGAAACTAAGTTTTTCAGACGTCCATTCTAACTAGGGTCTCCTAAGGTCAAACAATGGCTCTGATACCAACTTGTCAACACCCGGATTTTTAAGTCCAGATGCCTATTATGCCATTCATCGCAATCCCAGGAATATTGTTTTTGCGAGACATAATAGATTGATACCACAACACATCATTCATTACATACCATAATCGTCTTACAAATAAAGGATCACATGATCCAGTCTCATTACAATAATAGAAGTTCTATTTATTCATTACATAACACATAGCGGAAGCGAAAGTAGCGTAGTAGTAGTCCATCTATTCCACAGGCAACTGTTGACGTCAGGAGTGATCCTAGTTGTCGTAGACGTCCTGCTGTCCTTCTTCCGGGTTCCTACTCGTCTTCATAGTCTGGCCATTTGAATAGCCATGGACACAGCCATGAGTACTTTAAAGTACTCGCAAACTAATACTAAGGTAAATACTATCAACTATAGTAAGGGGGTTCTAAGCTCTAGTTTCATTTGCATAAAGCCAGTTTTATTTCATAAGCACTTTTAATAATCAAAAGCCCTTTTCAATTAACTAACTCAAGTGGGAACATTAGTGTCATTCCCACAACTCAGTTGTGATTCAAAGTCAAAGTCACCTTTCAATTCAAAATCACAAGTCACCGTTCATATTTTTAGAAAAGTTCTGATGACGGAACAGTATGGCCTTTCCAACTGTCCATAACCGCGGACGCGGCTATTCGAATAGGTTTAACTCTGCAGAGGTTGTACACTTGTGCCACAACAATTGCAATAGTTCGTCAGGGGTAACTGGCCCTGATTTATCGTACGCAGTACGCGAACTACCAATCCTAACCTTTCATTTACATACTCTAGTATAGGCACCTCTCCCCATGAGCTTGGCCTCCCAGTGAAGACAGACAGTCAGCCTGGGAACTGCACAGGGCTTGGGCCGGACATTCACCTCATTTCACGTCATTTCACATCATTCCTTCTGTAGAGGCAGCCTCCAGCATAACCCCGATGACGCTTGTTCAGAGGGAACCCATACTAAAATACATAAGTTTCCAGCTAAGCCTTACCCAGATTCAGGTATTGTGGGGGTACTTGTAAAATTGGAATGGTATCGCATCCGAACCCAACCATCGTTTTTGTAAAATTCACCAGGTCATTCACCAGTCATATTCACCTTCAAAATCTTTCAATAGAATGACTCATCATTCCAAGGTTTTCAAAGTCATTTCAATTCACAAGTTCCCAAATGGAGTAGTCACTTTTAATATTGAGCACTAGCATCTAGTTATGAGGGGTGCTAAGTATCTTGGAGCTTGCTAGGCTAAGTGTGATGCTCTTGTACTACTCTATAATTCAACCAAGTGAATCATAAATCAAAAAGTAACTTTGATAAATAAAATCAAGTAAAGCTTGTAAAGTAAAAACTTGGGATAGGTTCATAAAGTAAAATGTAATGGTGCCTTGCTCTTGTAGAGCTTTGCACTTTGCAAGAATATAAACTTGCAACCAAAATGGTTTGCATTAGTCTAGCTTGCATTGGTAATAGCTTGCCTTGATTGGTGATGTGATCAAAGTTTTCTTGCTCTTCCTCTTGGTAGAAGACCTCTTCCTCTTGATAGTCTCCGGTACTAGCGTCTATAAACGAATACGAGGATACAATCACCAAACAACACTTAAGTAGTCTTAATTTGCCTTAATGGCTCACACAATGGATCTTAGCATCACTACTTAACATCTATTCACAAATTATTCTAGGGTTTCTTTATTTAATATTAGGAGAAATAATTTCCTCTCATTGAAAATTTAAATTAAGGTTTCTCTTTGGTTTGGAGAAATAATTTCCTCTCATTGAATTCTTCTTAAGATTTAATTTCTCTTATGAATAATATATGACCTAGGTTGACCAAAGTCAACCTCTGAAAGGATCGTATGCCGCACCTAGAGGGGGGGTGAATAGGTGCTAACCAATTTTTAGTTCTTTTTCAAATTAGGCTTGACACAAAGGGTAAATTCTCTAGATATGCAACTAAGTGAATTTACCTATATGACAAGGCTAACAACTAAGCAAGATATATCTAAGCAATATAGAGAGAATAGGATAGAGGTAACCGAGAGTGGAGCACGCGATGACACGGAGATGATTCCCGTAGTTCCCTTCCTTTGCAAGAAGGTACGTCTACGTTTGGAGGAGTGTGGTTGCTGAAAGCCAAACCAACGGCCACGAAGGCTTCACTCAGATCTCCGGTGAGCAACGCCACGAAGGCCTAGCCCACTTCCACTAAGGGATTTCCTCGAGGCGGAAACCGGGCCTTTACAAGGTTCTTGGGGCACACATCCACAACCAAATTGGAGGCTCCCAAATCTGTTACAACACAACAATCAACAACAATACATCAACACAAATCAACTAGGGAACCAAATAGGAACACTAGCATGAGATCCCTCAAACAAGAGAGGGGGAAATGAAGAACGCTTCGGTGAGGATGTAGATCGGTGTCTTCTCCTTCGAATCTCCAAAGATCAAGAGCTTTGGTTGGGGGAGGAAGGAGATCTTGTAAATCTTGACTTTCTTTGAGGTGGCTCTAATGGAGGTGGCTTGACAGATTTCTTGGATAATGATTGAGCAAGCAACCAAGGAGGAAGAAGGGGGGTATTTATACCCCCACTAAAAATGGAGCCGTTGCTGTTTCCGGGGGGCCGGATAATCCGGCCTAAGTAAGGGCCGGATAATCCGCCCCCCCGGATAATCCGGTCTTCGGGGCAAAAGTGTGACATTGTCCGGCCAAATGTCCGGCCCATAGCCAGAGAAGCTTTTCTTCCAGTCCTTAGCCAAAAACAGGGGGCCGGATATTTCCAAAATATCCGGCCCGGATAATCCGGCCCTGGTACAATACCGGGACATTATCCGGGCAAATGTCCGGCCCCCATACTGAGCCACATTTCCTCGAAGACTTAGCCAAAAACAGGGGGCCGGATATTTCAACAATATCCGGCCCGGATTATCCGGCCTGGCCAACCTTTTTCTGAATCCTTTTGACACACGATCAAATCCAACACACATGAATAAATATCTATGTAATCCCTGTACCACTTAAACAAACATTAGTGTATCATATATATTGTCATCAAACACACAAAACATAATGTGAGAGATGTTCTTTCAATCTCCCCCTTTTTGGTGTTTGATGACAATATACGGATTTGCAATAGAATCACTATAGAGACAAGCATGATGGCAAAACATAGAGGCACTCCCCCTACATGTGTGCATATAAGTAATTTGCATTTGAATACAAATACACAACACATAGGAGTATGGTGCCTCAACACAAGAGATATCCAACATGAGCTCTAACAAAAGACATTGACACATATGAAGTTGAGATAGGATGTAAGAAGTCATACCCATGTGTAGATATATAATACGGAGATATAGCATCACACATAATGTAATATCCTTGATCTCAACAAATAGAAATCCGAAAACCATAACAATGTCTCACACCACATAGCACATAGTTTTGAACGGCACACAAACAAACCAAATAGTTCAAATAAGCGGGAACACAAGCAATATAAGAATGATAAACGCATATGCTTGTGCCCAAACCATGCAAATCCCCGAGAATCCTAATAGAACACTTCTCCCCCTTTGGCATCGAGACGCCAAAAAGGGGACAAGCGCGATGCTACACGTCCCATGGGAATCACTCGGAGGCATAATCATCATCGGACTCTTGCACCTCTTCTTCTTCTTCTTCTTCTTCCTCTTCATCAGTGTCAGGAGCATCCGGAGAACGACGAGAGGTGTTGGACCTGTGAAGGCAATCATCGAGATCACTCCATGGAACCTGTGCAGAGTGCCATCCACTGTAACCCTGGTGAGCTGGAGGCTGAGGCGAGGGACCTTGATCACCACTGAGCTTGTGTAGGATAACCGCCTGAGTATGCTTAATCTCAGAACGCTCACGGCTAGCTGCATAGTTCTCCTTGTGAATCTCAATGTTCATGCAAAGGATGTGACGCTGAAACCAACTAAGCCGAGTCACTTCCTTCCTCATAGCCGGGACATCAGGATGACGAGCAGGAGCAACACCACTAGAACGAGCATCATGCATGAAAGAGTCAGGTGCAGGTACAGCTGAAGAGACTGGCTTAAGCTTGTAGGCCTTCTTGACATGGTGCTTCACCAACGGATACCCACTCAAATCTTCACTCACAGACACAGAGTTGTTGATGAGAAGCTGGATGTAGGGTGCATAAGGTATGGTGGTCCGGGAGACCATGGCATCACGGATCTCATGGAAGATAAAGTCCATGATATCAAGAGTGTAGTCCCGCACCTCATTACCATCACGAGCACACTTAAAGCTGAGGTGCATAAGATCCACAAGGACTCCCCGGATAGCATCATTGTTACCACCACTTGGGCAAATGGTTGCCCGAAAGAACCGGAGCAACTGACTGTATATGAGGAGCAGCCCCTTAGTATAACCAATCCTTCCCGCTGAGGTATAGAGATTCGCAAGAGCATTCTTATCTGTCTGTTGTGGTCCATGAAGACGACGACCCTCATCAATAGGAACTCCAAGAATACCAGCAAAACGGCGCAGAGTGGCACTGCAGTGAGTGGAGCCAGACATCCATTCCATAGTGCGTTCCTCATCTTTCTTGATTGCCAAAGTGGCAAAGAATTGCTTCACCAACTCTGGGCTATAGTCACATTGAATCTTCATGATATCTTTCAAGCCCATTCTTCCAGCTACCCAGATAGCATCTTCAAAGTGATTGTTTTCAGCCAGAATGTCCACATTGATAGCTTGCATGGGTCTCAGATTCTTCATGGGCTCATAGATGTCCTTGTAGATGAACTGCTCCATGCACCAGAATCTCCTGCCCTCTATCTCTTCATCCCTTGGAACATCTTCATACCAGTTCTTCAAGCGAATAGCAGAATAAGACACTGGATCCATGGTCTTGTAGTTCTCCCTCACTTCCTTGTTCTTCCTCCTTGAGGTGACGGACTTGCGAGGTGCATTGGGTGCAAACTCGTCACTAGATCGATCATGCCTTTGGCGTCTCCGACCACCCCGAGAAGCACCACCTGTGAGAAGCAAAGGCGGGTAGCAAAGAGAAGGTAATGCTCATAAGTCATGTAAGATATAGTAATATACTCGAGAAACATGCTATAAGTCGGTACAAATCTAGACATGATAGATTGAAGCAAAACTGCAGCGGCGATGAAGCTCCAGGCCGGATAATCCGGTGTCCCCTGGGGGCGGATAATCCGGCCTGCTCGGGGGGCGGATAATCCGGCCCTGCGAGATGTGCAGATTTCCAATCAAAAACTTGTCTAAGACTAGATCGGCCTCATAGCATGCAAGAGGAGTACACTACACGTGATTTGGAACAACTAGACACCAATTCCACCAAGAAAATAGCACATATAAAACACAACATCTAGGGTTAGAGATTGTGAATCATACCCACATCCATTGTGGAAACCGCTTGGAGGAGAAGGTAGCTAGGGAGGAGATGCACCCGATCCACCCAAGAACTCCGAGAGGGGGCGGACGGAGCGTCTCCGGCGAGGAGGAGGAGATCCGGCGGCCTTGAGAGGAGAAAGAGGAGAGAGAGGCGCGTGGGGGTGGGTGAACCGTTTGCCCCCTGCGCCTCGACTCAACCCTTTCAAGATCTGCCCAGGCCGGATAATCCGGCCCTAGCTAGGGCGGATAATCCGGCCGGGCCGGATAATCCGGGGTCGCCTGGGGCCGGATTATCCGGGGTTCTGGAAAATTCCAGAATCACCGGGAATCCGGCCCATCTTTCGTTGGTTATTTGCAAGACCCATATATGATGTAATAAAGTATCACGTCACATATAAGGTGCAAATTTACCAATAAGATGGAGCACCCTAGATCATCCGACCGAAAAACCTCAAACTCCAAGTTTTTACCAAACATGACAAATGAGCAAGATGGAAATGGCTTATAGGAGAGAGTAGGCTTAGGTTTTAGAAGATACAAACTGTTAATGGTACATGGTCACTCAAGTTTGCAAGATATGAGCAAATAAGGCCAAACTAGAGTGATTTCCCATAAGAACATGGAGATGTCAATAAAATCCAATGAAAAACCAAACAACTCCAACTCTTCACGAAGAAGAGTGTGGTGGCCTAGGCCACCATATATGAGTGTTATGGTATGGCACCGCGAAGATATATCTTGGGTCCAAACCAATACTCATCATTTAAGCTCACATATCAACATATGATATAACGAGAATGAAATCTTTAATGTTGGCATTATGGGGGAGGGATAGCTCAATAATTTAAACCGCACTCCCCTATTTCCATGCCCACATCTAAACCAAATAAAGTTTTGAGACGAAGGTGTGTTTGCAAGATGGTCAAGCTATACTCCTTGAATCGATGATATTTAGCTCATTCCTCAAATAAGTGAACCTTGCTTCATCAAGAGGCTTCGTGAATATATCGGCAAGTTGATCTTTGGTAGGAACATAGATAAGCTCAATATCACCACGGGCAACATGATCCCTAATGAAATGATTCCGGATCTCAATATGCTTCGTTCTTGAATGTTGCACCGGATTATAGGCAATCTTGATGGCACTTTCATTGTCACATAATAGAGGCACTTTGTCACAAATGACACCGTATTCCTTTAAAGTTTGCCTCATCCATAACAATTGAGTGCATCCACTTGCGGCGGCAACATATTCGGCTTCGGCGGTGGAGAGAGATATGCAATTTTGCTTCTTAGAAGACCAACACACCAAGGACCTACCAAGGAATTGGCAAGCCCCGGAAGTTGATTTCCTATCATCCTTGTCACCCGCCCAATCCGCATCGGTGTACCCATTGAGAATAAAACTTGAGCCTTTGGGGTACCAAATACCATATCTTGGGGTATCAACCAAATATCGAAAGATCCTCTTGAGAGCTATCATGTGGCTCTCCTTAGGAGAAGCTTGATACCTTGCACACACACCTACACTCAACACTATGTCCGGTCTAGATGCACAAAGGTAAAGTAAGGATCCAATCATGGAGCGATATACCTTTTGATCCACCTCTTTACCATTGGGATCAAGTGCAAGATGACATTTGGTAACCATAGGAGTGGCAACACCCTTCATCTCGGTCATCTTGAACCTCTTGAGCATGTCTTGGAGATATTTTGCTTGATTGATGAAGGTTCCTTCTCTCAATTGCTTGATCTCAAAACCAAGGAAAAACTTCATCTCTCCCATCATAGACATCTCAAACCTATCGGTCATAAGCTTTGAGAATTCATCATTGAAAGCTTTGTTAGTAGAGCCAAATATAATATCATCAACATATAATTGGCAAACGAAAAGCTCCCCATTGACCCTCTTAGTAAAAAGAGTGGGGTCGATTAGCCCAACATCAAACCCACGGTCTACCAACAATTCCTTAAGGTGCTCATACCAAGCTCTAGGAGCTTGTTTGAGACCATAAAGTGCTTTATCAAGCTTGTAGACATGGTTAGGAAAGTTGAGATCCTCGAACCCCGGGGGTTGCTTAACATAAACCTCTTCATGCAAAGGACCATTAAGAAAAGCACTTTTCACATCCATTTGTTGTAACTTAAAGTTATGATGCGATGCATAAGAAAGAAGGATACGGATGGACTCAAGACGAGCCACGGGAGCATAGGTCTCTCCAAAGTCAATCCCTTCAACTTGAGAGAAACCTTGAGCCACCAATCTTGCCTTGTTCCTCACAATATTTCCAAACTCATCTTGCTTGTTCTTGAATATCCATTTAGTGCCTATAACATTGCGGCACTCCTTTGGCTTCTCTACTAAGGTCCACACTTTGTTGCGCTTGAAGTTGTTGAGTTCCTCATGCATAGCTTCCACCCAATCCGAATCTTCAAGGGCTTCAAACACTTTCTTGGGTTCCACTACGGAGATATAGGCATGATGATTGCTAAAGTTAGCCAATTGCCTTCTTGTGGAGACTTTTGCTCGAACATCACCAAGGACCTTGTCATGAGTGTGTCCACGAATTTCAAGGGTCCTATCTCTTCTTGCTAAACGACGGGCCTCGATCTCCTCCTTGGTTCTTCTTGGCCTTGGAGGTGTCACTTGATCAACTTGATCATTTGGGTCCCCGTCTTGACCTTCAATTTGAGCTTCCTCAATTACTTGAGGTTGCTCATCCTCATGTGCTTGATCTTGGACATTATCCGGTGAGAGTAGAATGTTGAAAGGATATTCATCGGATCCATCATGAATCCGTGGTTGATCTTGTCCTTGATCTTGTCCTTGATCTTGCACACAAGAGGGAGGGTTTTGTTCTTGTTCTTGGGTTGGTGCATCATTTGCTTCACTTGATGGGGTTTGTTGATGTTGAGAAGATGAGGGCTCCACCGTGGTAGAGCATAGTCCTTCCCGAGACGCCACACCGTGTCCCTCAATGGGGCGGAAAAATCCCACACCCATTCTTACTATGGCATCTTGAGGTATTTCATCACCTGCACAAACATCAACTTGCCCCACTTGGGAGCCATCATTTTCTTCGAACTTCACACTACAAGATTCAATGATAATCCCGGAGGATACATCAAAGATTCTATAAGTGTGAGATTCGGCACCGTAACCAACAAATATACCCTCCAAAGCTTTAGGAGCAAATTTAGACAAACGAACCCCTTTGATTTTGTAGAAACACTTACACCCGAACACCTTGAAGTATGAGATATTAGGCTTGTTCCCGGTGAGTATTTCATATGGAGTCTTGTTCAAGCCCTTGCGGAGATAGAGCCGGTTGGAGGAGTGACAAGCGGTGGAGATGGCTTCGGCCCAAAAGTTATAGCGGGATTTATACTCCGCCATCATAGACCTTGCCATATCCATAAGAGTCCGGTTCTTCCTCTCCGCAACACCATTTTGTTGAGGGGTGTAAGCAGCGGAATATTGATGACGAATCCCCTCATCACTAAGAAAATCATTGAGTGTGTAGTTCTTGAACTCGGAGCCATTGTCACTTCTTATTGCCATAATGAGGAGGTTGTGTTGGCGTTGCACCTCGGTAGCAAAGTCAATGAATATTTGTTGAGTCTCATCTTTTGTCTTGAGAAAGTAGACCCAAGTGTATCTTGAGTAGTCATCGACAATCACCAAGCAATGTTTCTTCGCACCAAGACTTGCATGAGTGACGGGACCAAAGAGATCCACATGAAGGAGCTCCAAGATCCTCTTGGAAGAGATGATGGTCTTGCTTGGATGCGGAGAGTCATGCATTTTGCCTTCAACACAAGCCCTACAAACATGATCTTTGGCAAAAGACACATTTTCCATTAGTCCCACAATATGGTTCCCCTTGTGAAGACTTTGCAAAGTTCTCATGTTGACATGGGCTAGGCGGCGATGCCACAACCAACCCACATCCTCCTTTCCGAATAGGCACATCGCACTTGACGTGGTGGTCCCCGAAAAGTCCACCACATACAAGTTGTGTTCGCGATACCCAACGAATGCGACTTTTAGAGTCTTGCTCCACAAGAGGACCACAATATCATTATCAATAAAGACGGCGAAACCCATCTTGCCAAGGGCGGAAACGGAAAGCAAATTGTAACCAAGGGTTTTGACAAGCATGACATCCACAAGAGTAATGTTGTGTGCAACCACAACCTTGCCAAAACCCAATACCTCGGATGTAGAATTATCGCCAAAGGAGACGGTGATATCATTTATGTTAGGCCTCAACTCCTTGACGAGGTTCTTGCCGCCGGTCATATGACTTGTACATCCACTATCAAGTACCCATTTTGAACCTCCGGCGGCATAGTCCTACATGAGATCAATTCTTGGATTTAGGTACCCATTTTTCAATGGGTCCTCTTTTGTTAGCAACAAGGGTCTTTGGGACCCAAATAGACCAAGCAACATAACCATCATATGGACCAACATACTTAGCATAAACATCACCATAATAATCTTTAAAGAGAACATAGTGAGGATTATCTATTCCCGCACCATCATCATTAATGGTGTTGCCCTTTCGGGGTTCACCATTAGCTTTCTCATGTGCGGGCTTGGTCTTTTTCTTGTTTGCCTTTTTAGCCTTGGAATTAAAACCAAGTCCCTCCTTCCCATTGTTTGATCTTTGCTTACTCAAAAGATCATCCAAAGAAAGTTTACTTTGGGGAGAGGAGGTCCTAGCAAGTTCATCTTTCAACCTAGCATTTTCCTCAATAACATTTGCATGATCACATGAAGGAGTAGAGGAGCTAGGCACATCATATGAGGCAAGCCTAATTTGAAGTTGCTCATAAGACTTGGATAAGAGAGTGTATTCACTCTTCAAAGCTTTGTGAGCTTTGTCTAGTTCATCTAGATCTTTCACAAGTTTCTCATGATCAACCTCAAATTGGGCCTTTTCCTTTTTAAGCACTTTAGACTTAGCCCTAGCAAGATCTCTAGCTTTAGTGAGCTTGTTAATTTTATCTTGAGGCTCTTCAAGAGTTTCTAGCCTCTCCTCAAGAGAGGCTATAGTTTCTTGACTTTCCTCAAGAGCATTTTTAAGAGCATGGATTTCAAGAGAGTCTTCTCTCTCTATTTGACCCTTTTTCTCAAGCATATCACCTTGTTGAGCTATACGAACCATGAGGCTAGAAACATGCTTCTTAGTGTTACCTTGTAGGTTAAGAATGAAATCATCAAACTCTAGCATTTCTTGTTTCACTTTTAGACTAGCATCATCAACCCCTAGATCACTAGATAAGTTAGGCATAGAGGGGTTAGGGGATGATACCTCGGAGGATTTAGCCATAAGGCAACTTTCTTCCTCCACATGAATGACCTCATTGGGGGATTCACTTGGTGATGAAGAGTTGGTGGAGAGGGAGGCAAGAGCGACCAATCCATTAGAGGTTGCATCTTCTTCATCATCAACATCATCATCTCCGGAGGTATACTCTTCTTGAGTTGATAGCACAATAGGTGTGTCCAAGGAGGACCTTGCCATGAAGCAATGTGCATTCTTGATATGAGGATTCTCATTGGGAGATTCAAAGAGAGATGAAGAGGATGTGTTGGTGGTGACGATGGCGGCCAATTCCTTTGAGCTTTCTTTATCTTCATCATCACTAGAACTTTCAACTTCATCGGTAGAATATTCTTCCCTTGTTACTAGCACAACTCTTGAGGGCCTCTTGCCCTTCTTGGTCTTGTTGTTGTAGAACTTCTTGTTGAGGGGCTTTGAATATTTGCCCTTTGAGTCTTTGCTCTTGTCCTTGGGAATGAGCCTTCCATTATGAAGCTCTCTATTCTCATAGGGGCATTCGGCAATGAAGTGGCGCTTGTCATCACAATTGTAGCATGATCTTGTCTTTGGACCAAAGCTAGTGAACCCACTTTTGTTGTTCCTCTTGATGTTGTCTTCCTTGGCCTTGGAGGGATCAATCCAAAAAGACTTTGCATGGAAGGCCATGTGGTCATGGTAGTGGCATTGCAAATCTTCCGGATAGGTCATGCTCCAAGATGCCCTATAAGATTCTTGAGGAATCACTTCATCGACGGAGTTGGCCACCAAGGCAAGATTGGAACCTTTTGCCATCCCAAGAGCACGATTGCGAGAATCATGAGAGGCTTCCTCAAGCACCTTGAGAGCTTGCATCTCGTGCACGACTTGTTGAGAGGTGAGAGAGGAATAGCATTCCCTCCCCACAAGAGTCTTGACATCAATGGGTACAAATGGCATCATGCATTCAATGTACTTCTCCTTGATCCAAGAGTCATTTATGTGGGTGGCACCAATAAGCCGGAAGGCATCGGCAACGGTGAGAAGTCTTCCATACATATCTTCATGATCTTCATCCGGTAGCCTCAAGAACCCTTCGGCTTTATTCTTGAGAGCATTATACTTGTTCCTCCTTGTGCTCTCACTTCCAATGCAACTCGCGGTCAAACCATCCCAAGCTTCCTTGGCGGTGGTGTAGTTCCGGACACGATGCAATTCCTTTGTCCCCACACTTGATTGAATCATGTGCAAGGCGGTGTTGTTGAGTTGACTATCAACGGCTTCTCTTCTAGTCAAATTGTCGGGGTTGTATGGCTTGAAGCCCACCATGATGATTCTCCATAATTCATTGGAGGCACTACAAACATGAGAGCGGAACTCAAATTGCCAAGTATCGAAATTCTCAATAGAAAACTTAGGTGGGTCGCCCCGAATGTTCAAATGGGGATGGGGAACCGGTATATCGGGTGATTGGAAAGGTGGAGGTACTCGATTGTAGCTCTCACTCCCATCGGTTCCCCTAGGAGATGCAATGGGAGATTTGATAGTGTTTAAGTTATCACCTTCCACGGGTTTGGTAGATGAGGGTAGGTCCGAAGCCTCTCCCTTATCTAACGCACCCGTGTCTTTTACCTCTACACTAGGAGCCTTGGGAAGGGCCGGAGCCAAAAGCTCGGCAATCATCTTTTTCATGCTTTCCATTTGGGCTTCCACGGAGGACTTCAACGAATTGAAGTCTTCCACGGAGACCATCTTGGCGGCCCCTTCCGAGGACTCCTCGTCCGGCATACTCTTAGGCGGTTAAGCCCGAAATAAGAGCCGAGGCTCTGATACCAATTGAAAGGATCGTATGCCGCACCTAGAGGGGGGGTGAATAGGTGCTAACCAATTTTTAGTTCTTTTTCAAATTAGGCTTGACACAAAGGGTAAATTCTCTAGATATGCAACTAAGTGAATTTACCTATATGACAAGGCTAACAACTAAGCAAGATATATCTAAGCAATATAGAATAGGATAGAGGTAACCGAGAGTGGAGCACGCGATGACACGGAGATGATTCCCGTAGTTCCCTTCCTTTGCAAGAAGGTACGTCTACGTTTGGAGGAGTGTGGTTGCTACGAAAGCCAAACCAACAGCCACGAAGGCTTCACTCAGATCTCCTGTGAGCAACGCCACGAAGGCCTAGCCCACTTCCACTAAGGGATTTCCTCGAGGCGGAAACCGGGCCTTTACAAGGTTCTTGGGGCACACATCCACAACCAAATTGGAGGCTCCCAAATCTGTTACAACACAACAATCAACAACAATACATCAACACAAATCAACTAGGGAACCAAATAGGAACACTAGCATGAGATCCCTCAAACAAGAGAGGGGGAAATGAAGAACGCTTCGGTGAGGATGTAGATCGGTGTCTTCTCCTTCGAATCTCCAAAGATCAAGAGCTTTGGTTGGGGGAGGAAGGAGATCTTGCAAATCTTGACTTTCTTTGAGGTGGCTCTAATGGAGGTGGCTTGGCAGATTTCTTGGATAATGATTGAGCAAGCAACCAAGGAGGAAGAAGGGGGGTATTTATACCCCCACTAAAAATGGAGCCGTTGCTGTTTCCGGGGGGGCGGATAATCCGGCCTAAGTAAGGGCCGGATAATCCGCCCCCCCCCGGATAATCCGGTCTTCGGGCAAAAGTGTGACATTGTCCGGCCAAATGTCCGGCCCATAGCCAGAGAAGCTTTTCTTCCAGTCCTTAGCGAAAACGGGGGCCGGATATTTCCAAAATATCCGGCCCGGATAATCCGGCCCTGGTACAATACCGGGACATTATCCGGGCAAATGTCCGGCCCCCATACTGAGCCACATTTCCTCGAAAACTTAGCCAAAACCAGGGGGCCGGATATTTCAACAATATCCGGCCTGGCCAACCTTTTTCTGAATCCTTTTGACACACGATCAAATCCAACACACATGAATAAATATCTATGTAATCCCTGTACCACTTAAACAAACATTAGTGTATCATATATATTGTCATCAAACACACAAAACATAATGTGAGAGATGTTCTTTCAACCTCTTCATACTTATCATTTGAGAAAATGATTTAAATGAGGTTCCATACCTCATGCAATTTAATACTAACATGGTAGTGATTTAATGTCACCAAATAACTCAATATGAGATTATATAGACCATGGTCACTACCTCATGTTGGATTACTTGAGAACAAGATTTAAATGAGAGGAAAACCTCTCATATGATTTAACACATAGTTGTAACTAATTTAAAAACTACTATTGAGGTGATTTAATATTCTCAAATAACCAGGGATGATCCCATGTTGACCAAGGTCAACACTTCACACTTAGTATTTGAGAAAAGTGATTTAAATGAGATTCATCATCTCATGTGATGTAATTAACCTTTGGAAAATTAAATACTATTTAGATTTAAATTCTACAAGTGAGCAAGTATGAGCCTAAGTAAACAAAGGTCAACTCATTACTTCATATCACTTGAGAAAGGATTTAAATGAGGTGCTACACCTCATAGATTTAAATTCTAAAGTTTGGATATAGTTTAAATGGACTAGTATTGACTACATAGCCAATATTTTGATTCTAGCCCATGATCATGTACAGAACATATATCATATTTTTACATAATAAATTAGGGTTTGTTAAATGTGAATTATTGCAATTGGATTCACTTTAAAATTCAAATTGGTTGATTTTTAAGATTTATTTGAATACTGAAAAGTCTCTGTTTTGTTATCTTTGCTATTCAAAATCTACAAAACATATGAGGTTGAATCCAGTGAGGTTAGCTAGATAATTTCTTAGGCTTTCTAATAATATAAAGTTTGTCCAAAATGGTGCAGTAGTTTGAGATTTATTCATTTTTGAATGGGGCACCAGTATTTGAAATTTGGATGAAACAATTAAACGAGATTTGAAATGATGGGCCGCGCGGGAAAAGCCTACGGGCCCAAACGGCTTCAAACAGCGAGGCACGGCCCAGCAGCACAGCCAGTGCGAGTGGGCCGCCTGACGAGGTGGGGTCCATGTGTAAGTGACTTATAAACCAGCGAAACGGTATGTGCGATGTGATCCATTGGATCAGAAGGGAGATCAACGGCTCGCGTCGTCGTCGTCTCCGGCGAGTCCCGGCGTGCTGGCGGCGTACCTAGGGGGTCGGAGAGCGCTCCAGGCTGCCGGGTCGAGGGAGAGGGTCGAGGCGACGTTGGCGAGGGTGAATAGGCTCCTGGTACAGTGGCGGAGCTTGAGGAGGCGCGGATCGTGATGATGAGCTGCGGACTCCGGCGGCTCCGATCTTGAAATTCCGGCGGTGGAGGTGCTAATCGGACTAGCTATTGATGCGAGGAGAACCAGTGGTGAGAGTGGAGGAGATGTTGTGAAGAAATGGTGCCCGGAGCTTCTCTATTTATAGAGGGAGAGGTGGTGCCGCGGGTGCTGAGAGGGGTCGTCCATGGCGTGGCCGTTCCGGGTGGAAAGGTGGGCGAGGCGCATCTGTAGGCGACGGCGGCAGAGCTCGCGCGTGGTGGCACGTCAATAGGGGTCTGTGGCGTGCTAGCGATGGTGGCGTACTTGCAGTACCGCGGCAGCAGAGCGTGGATGATATCTTCGTCTACGGCGCAGGCGACGGCCAATGGCGGTGTCTGGCGAGGTGCTGGCAGGGTGTGGAGGGTGCACGCGCAAGTGGAGGGGAAGGGAAGGACGAGGCGTCGGCGAGGCGGCGTCTGCGCGTCCAGGACGTGCGCTGCGCGCTCTCACGCCCAGGCGTGGTGATCACGTCGTGGCAAGGGCTTGTCGTGCATGGTTTGGCGTTGGGATCTTGTCCAGCAGGCTTAGTACTTCCTAGTGAGTCTAGTTGACAAGGTTGGATGGACCAGAGAAAGGTGTTGAGGTAGGGTGGCATGGTGATGTCTCCCATGGCCGGCATGGTGTGGTTGTGATCATGTCTCCCTTTTATCATCAAGGCAAGGCTTGCTTAGGTGCAGAGAGGGTACCAGTAGGTTGATGATCACCAGGAAAGAGGTTTAGGCTAAGAACCAGAGGATAATAGAGTGTAACAAAGTGATGATGCCTGCCAAGTGTTTGACAAAATGGCCGCATGAACTTTTTGTGGAATTTTGGAAATCTTTTTGGTGAATCTCATTCTTATATTTAATGTGATGGAAAGGTGGTGGTGGTGTTCATTTTGGTGAAGTTTTGCAACAATTCAAAAAGTGGGTCATCTTCACATAGTTTCAAAGTCCCTACTTGTCTCCTCTATTCTGGTCAACCTGGTCAACATCAGTACTAATGGTCAACATGAAAGTTGTTCAACATCACTTGGTCTTGGATGACATGGCAATGGTTGACCAAGGTTGGTTGAGGAATCAGAAGATAAATGGGTGCAAAGTGGTGAAGAAGATAAAAATGGGACATATGACCATTATCATATGTGAATTGAATTTGAGATTTCCTTTGATTTGATTCTTGTTTCTTTGATGCAATTGTGTTTGTTTATCATATATAAACATTTTACAAGCAAGAGATCAAGCAATGGTGGCCTTTGGTGAAGATTTGCAAATTGGTCTTATGTGTATGTGAGTAAAAAAAATGGAATTATCTCACCATTTGAATTCTCTCCATTTGGTTTGACTTTTCTTGACTCTAATGTGGTTCTTATTAGTTTAGAAACATTTTAAGACCATTGAAACCAATTCAAATGGTCTTGCTCAAAGATTTGTAAAAATGGCCATAACACATAAGAGGTGATGTGTCACTTTGCATTATTCTTGTAATTTGTTGACCTTGCTTTACTTGGACATGGGTTGGGGTCAATTTAGTGTTATATTAGGTTGAGGGATGGTTTCCCATCATTTGGTCAAGGTTTAAAGTCATAGGTCAAAGTTTGGTGAAATGGCTATGTGCCACATATGCCTCTATGCATATGTTGCATTTGAGTTTTAATTTGACTTGGCTTGACCCAATTGGTGGTGTTGAGTGTTGAAATGGTATATAGGAGTGATCCCACCATTCACAACAAGTCTTAGGGTCAAGATCCTTAAATTCACATATTTGCTATTTTACTCCCATATGCCTCTATGGCATTTTTAGTTTCTTTTTATTTCCTTTTGTTTCAACTTGGATTTGATTTGATAAGTACTAGGTAAGGTGTATGAAGGTTTTCCAAACCTCTAAGCAAAGTAGAAAAGCTTAGGGTAAAGATTTATAGAAATAGCCATAGGCACATATGCCTTTTTCCTATTTAATTTCCTTTTATTTTATTTTAACTAGGATGGTGAAAAGAGGGGTGAGGTTTAGGGTTTAAGATTATTTCAAACTACTATATCAAGCAATCATGGTAATAGCACAAGAATTAAGCAAGGTTACTATGTATCACACTTAATTTAATAAAAGTTTTTGTTGGTTCCAAAATTTGGAACTAGGGAAATTCATTTATTTTGTTTTGAACTTTTGGGATGTTACACTTGTCCTACTGGTATGTCTTTCAGAGTAAACTTAGGAGGAAACATGATGAAATAAACAAAAGGTAAATAAAGTAAATGCAAGTAGCTAATTTTTATGTTTTTAATATGAGGAAAACAAACAAAACAATAAAATAAAGTAAAGCAAGTAACTAATTTTTTTTGTATTTTGATATAAGAAAGCAAAAAAAACAGTAAATAAAATAAAGTAAAGCAAGACAAAAACAAAGTAAAGAGATTGGAAGTGGGAGACTCCCCTTGCAGCGTGTCTTGATATCCCCGGCAACGGCGCCAGAAAACAATCTTGATGGCGTGTAGTTGACGTGGGAGTGAGAAATCTCTGTGGTGTAACTTTTCTTCTGGTCCCCGGCAACGACGCCAGAAAACAGTCTTGATAACGCATCAAGCACACGCCCGTTGGGAACCCCAAGAGGAAGGTGTGATGCGTACAACAACAAGTTTCCCTCAGTAAGAAACCAAGGTTATCGAACCGTAGGAGTCAAGGAGCACGTGAAGGTTGTTGGTGTTGGAGTGTAGTGCGGCGCAACACCGGGGATTCGGCGCCAACGTGGAACCTGCACAACACAATCCAAATACTTTGCCCCAACTTAACAGTGAGGTTGTCAATCTCACCGGCTTGCTGTAAACAAAGGATTAAATGTATGGTGTGGAAAATGATGTTTGTATGCGAAGAACAGTAAAGAACAATGTTTGCAGTAGATTGTATTTTGATGTAAAAGAATGGACCGGGGTCCATAGTTCACTAGTGGTGTCTCTCCAATAAGAAATAGCATGTTGGGTGAACAAATTACAGTTGGGCAATTGACAAATTAAGAGGACATAACCATGCACATACATATCATGATGAGTAGTGTGAGATTCAATCGGGCATTACGACAAAGTACATAGACCGCTATCCAGCATGCATCTATGTCTAAAAAGTCCACCTTCGGGTTAGCATCCGCACCCCTTCCAGTATTAAGTTGCAAACAACAGACAATTGCATTAAGTATGGTGCGTAATGTAATCAACACAAATATCCTTAGACAAAGCATTGATGTTTTATCCCTAGTGGCAACATCACATCCACAACCTTAGAACTTTCTGTCACTGTCCCAGATTTAATGGAGGCATGAACCCACTATCGAGCATAAATACTCCCTCTTGGAGTTACAAGTATCAACTTGGCAGAGCCTCTACTAGCAACGGAGAGCATGCAAGATCATAAACAACACATATATGATAGATTGATAATCAACATGACATAGTATTCCATATTCATCGGATCCCAACAAACACAACATGCAGCATTACAAATAGATGATCTTGATCATGATAGGCAGCTCACAAGATCTAACATGATAGCATAATGAGGAGAAGACAACCATGTAGCTACTGCTATGGACCCATAGTCCAAGGGTGAACTACTCACACATCAATCCGGAGGCGATCATGCCGATGAAGAGTCCTCCGGAGATGATTCCCCTCTCCGGCGGGTGCCGGAGGCGATCTCTTGAATCCCCCGAGATGGGATTGGCGGCGGCGGCGTCTCTGGAAGGTTTTCCGTATCGTGGCTCTCGGTACAGAGGTTATCGCGACAAAGGCTATACGTAGGCGGAAGGGCAGCGTCGGTGGAGGCACGAGGGCCCCACACCATAGGGCGGCGCGGGCCCCACCCAGGCCGCGCCCCTGTGGTCTGGGCGCCTCGTCGCCCACCTCGTATCCTCTTCGGTCTTCTGAAAGCTTCGTGGAAAAATAAGACCCTCGGCGTTGATTTTGTCCAATTCCGAGAATATTTCCTTTGTAGGATTTCTGAAACCAAAAACAGCAGAAAATAGCAACTGGCTCTTCGGCATCTCGTCAATAGGTTAGTGCCGGAAAATGCATAATAATGACATAAAGTGTGTATAAAACATGTGAGTATCATCATAAAAGTAGCATGGAACATAAGAAATTATAGATACGTTTGAGACGTATCAGCGCGCGCCCCTTTCACCGGCGACCCGGCCCATCGACGGCCGACCGGCCTGGCCGGCCAGCCCGGCCCGCCGCCCGGTCAGACCGGTCCCCCGGCCGACCGGCCCGGTTCTCCGCCCGGCCTGCTGCTCGGTCCGACCGGCCCAACGACCGGCCCGGCGACCGCTCCTTCGCCGGTGCCCACCTCGGCTCGCGCTGCCTTGCGCGACCCGCATTGGCGCGCCGCCATGCAGGAGGAGTACGACGCGCTGCAGCGCAATAGGACCTGGGAGCTCGTTCCCCGGCCCCCTCGCGCCAACGTCATCACCGGCAAATGGGTCTTCAAGCACAAGCTCGGCTCCGACGGTACTCTCGAGCGCTACAAGGCGCGCTGGGTTGTGCGCGGTTTTCGGCAGCGCGCTGGTGTCGACTTCACGGATACGTTTGCCCCGGTTGTCAAACCGGGCACGATCCGCATGGTGTTGCACCTCGCCGCGTCTCGCGCGTGGCCGGTGCATCAGATGGACGTCTCCAACGCCTTCCTTCATGGCCATCTGCAGGAGCAGGTGTACTGTCAGCAGCCCATCGGCTTCGTCGACACCGAGCGCCCCGATGACGTGTGCTTGCTCTCTCGGTCCCTGTATGGACTGAAGCAGGCGCCCCGCGCCTGGTACCAGCGCATCGCCGGCTTCCTGCATCAGCTGGCTTCCGCTCCATGCGCTCTGATGCGTCGCTGTTCGTCTTCCTGACCGGCAACGACATGGCATACCTGCTGCTGTACGTCGACGACATCATCCTGACGGCCTCCACCGCTGGTCTTCTTCGACAGCTCACCGACCGTCTTCGCGCTGAGTTCGCGTTGAAGGATCTTGGCCCGCTCCACTACTTCCTCGGCATCGAGGTTGTCCGGCGTGCGGACGGGTTCTTCCGCCATCGGCGAGTATGCCCACGAGCTTCTCGGCGTGCGGGGATGTCGCGCAACCCTGCGCCCTCCCGTCGACATGAAGGCCAAGCTCCCCGCCAGTGATGGGTCGCTGGCGTCCGACGCGCCGTTCTACCGGGCTGCTATCGTCCAGGGGAGCGCGTGGGAGAAGGGAGCTGGCGAGAGGGGCCTGGGTCGACGGCGCGCATCGGCACTCTGGCGTGTTCAGGGCTTGCCAATGCGCACCCTGGCGCGTCCTGGGCGTCGTGGGCGTGGCGCGTATCCTGCGCGGTGGGGATCTTCTCCGACCAGGGCTAGCTCAGGTGGGTGCATGGGGGTGGAGTGATTTGGCATGGTGGCCAGGGCTAGAGGGTGAAGGAGAGAGGGGGAGCATGCCATGGGGAACATGGCCGGCATGTCAATGGCTAGGCCATGTCTAGCTATTGCTAGGGTTCAAACTAGATGCACTGGTGCTGGAGGGGACCAGGGGACAAGGGAGGACCAGTGGTGATGAAGGTTTGGCCATACCCTATTGCAAATAGTGCACAAAGATTTGGTTTGATTTTGTTCACAAGGTATTTGATGTAATGGCCGCATGAATTCAAATTTGAAAATTTTGAATGAGATTGGTTGGGCTTGTTTCAAATGATCAACAACACACATTTGTGGTGGTGGCATTCAAAAATAAAAAGAATTGCAAAATTTGCAAAGTGTGATAATCTTGGTTTTGTTTCAAAGTCCCTTGTTGGCTTGAGCATAACTTTTGATCTAGGATGAATTTGTACTGGTGGTCTTTACCAAAGTTGTTCACCTTGATGTGTACTTGGATGAGGTGCAAAGAGTTGGAATTGTTTGGTTTGAAAATCTATAAATACAGAGGCTCAAAGTAGTGACCAGATTAAGAATGGCAGATTTGACCATTAGTGCATGTGAGCACAATTTGATTTCAAATTTGATTTGATTTGAGTTTCTTTGATTCCAAAAGTGGTTATAAGTGTTTAGTAACATAATACAACTAATGGTGCAAGCAAAAATGGTCTAGGTTGAAGATTTTCAAAAATGGCCATACGCACATGTGTGTGTTGAATTGCACTTTTTCTTATTTTCCTATTTTGGTTCACTTGATCCCAATGGGCATGGGTTAGGGTCTATTTAGAGTTAGATTGAGTTTGAAACAAATTTCATACCATTTGGGTAAGGTATGAGGGCATAGGGCAAGATTTGCTATTATGGCTAAGTGTCACATATGCCTCCATGTACCTTTTTATTTTCTTTTTGTTTCTCAAAGGAAATTGGTGAGTAAGCCCTAGGTTGGTTTTGTTGAGGTATTTCAGATCATCTAACAAGGTAGAGCAAGGCCTAAGTGATTATTTGCAAATATTAGTCCTAGGCTTACATAGGCCTTTTCATTTTAATCTACTTTCTTTTTTATTTTGTTTTATCTTGGATGGTGAAAAGAGGGGTGAGGTTTAGAGTTTAGTGGGGTCTAACAATGGTTCACCACCATTTAGAAAGGTAAGAATGGTATTGGTCAAGATTTGCATATTAGGGCTATATGCCCACATATGTCTTTTTGTTTTATTTTTCTTTTTTTCATATTTGATCCTATTTGGTTTTGAGAAGGTTAGGGTTTTGGGTTTTGGGAATATGTTCAATGTAATAAACAAAACAATCATGGAAATAACACAAGTATTAGGTATGAGCACTATGCATAGCATCATATGTAAGAAAGTTTTTTGTTGGTTCTCATTTTTGGAAAAAGGTAATTCATTTTCTCTTTGTTTTAAAATTTGGGATGTTACAAACCCTTCCCCCTTAAACAAATCTCGTCCCGAGATTTTAAGAAAAGTTAGGTTCCTAAGAGAGATTGGGCAATTGGGTTAACAGGAAAACATACTTGGCATGGCCTAAGGTGCTTCCTGTGCTTTTGTTGCCTTCATGTGGTAGAGGCGACCGTTGTGGTTGTTCTGGTTCCTTCTGTCTACGAAACGGCGCTGTTGCTGGGCAGGGGCAGCAGGTTTGGTGGCAGTCTTGGCTAACCTTTTGGGGCACTCATTGGAGTAGTGTCCCACAATTCCGCATTCATAACAAGTTATTATCGACTTGTCCTTGGGGGTGATGGGAACACCGTTGCTTCCAGTCCTCGGGCCAGTGTTGGTGTTGTTGTTGTTCCCATTGTTGTTGTTGTGGTTGTTGTTGTTGGTGTTGTGATTGTTGTTGTTGTAGCCTCCGGGCTTCGGGGGTCCTCCATTATTGTTGGAGTTGTTTGGGCGGTAGGTCTGAGCAGTGGGCTTGTTGTATCTTGGGGCAAATCCTCCAGATGAGTTGTTGCGGTACTTCTGGGCATTGCTGGACCCATTCTGGTTCATCATCCGGCACTTGCGGTTCTCGTTGGCTTGGTGAAGCTTCCCTTCCATCTGGATGGCGGAGTCCACTAGGGCTTCTAGGTCAGCAAAGGGAATGTTGACCAGTACAGTCTGCATTTCGTCGTGCAGTCCGTTCAGAAATATTTCCTTCCGCTTCTCATTGGTGTCGGTTTCGTCCGGGGCGTACCTTGACAGAGTGAGAAATCTGTCGCGGTATTCTACCACTGACATCCTTCCTTGTTTGAGTTTGCGGAACTCGTCTCTCATCTTCTTGATCAGTCCTTGGGGCACATGGTATTTTCTAAACTTGAGCTTGAAGTCCTCCCAGGTCATCATCTGTCCCGCATTCATTGCACGGGCGCTTGTCCACCAGGCTCCTGCAGGTCCTGACAGGTAGTGGGTGGCAAATAGTACTTTCTCTACAGCTTCAACTCCCGCCACTTCCAGGTTGTTCTCCATGGTGCGGAGCCCGTTCTGCGTCAAGTGGCTCTTCGGTCTTGCTGAACATGGGTGGGTTGGTGTTCTGAAAGTTCTTCAGCTTTGACCCAGGGTGGTCGTGGTTTCCATGGCCTTGGTTGTTCTGAGCGATCTGCTGCAGTGCGGCAATATTGTCTTGTCGTTCAGCTCTCTCGGCTTCTCGGTCTGCCATCATCATTTGGAGCATTTGCATCATTGCATCTTGGTTGGTGCTGCGGGTTGGTGGGGCCATCTGAACATTGAGGGAGATGATAAGGTAAGAGGGAAATTTCTATGGTTTGTTTGGTTTAAAGTTCAAAAAGTTCAAAACTTGAAAATTTGAGTAGTGTTGAGGGGGTAAAAACCAACACCACTTTTTCATTCATACCAAGCATCACACATTACAAACAAACACACCGGTGGTTTTAAGAACCATTCATTCGTTCTACGATACAAGGGATCCTGATACAACTCACACCTACGAAAGTGCTCTAGGGATGCTACTCTTCATGGTGGGTTCTTCATCTTCAGGGGTAATGTGCTTGGCGAAAGGCGAGGGCGTTGTCCAACTCCTTGCGGGTCTTGTACAGCATGAAGTCCAGGTGGGCGACATAGTGGTTCATCTCCGGGTGCGGGGGCATGGTTATTGGTCTTCCCATGGGGTCATGTCTGGGGTAGTAGATGAAGCGAGTGTTTCTGATCTTGTTCTCATTCTGTCCACACAGACGGGCAATTGCTTCCTGCATAGCTCTGACTATTCCTTCCTTCCAAGTGTTTCCCGTTACAGAAAACCATATGGTTTCCCATATTGGGGCTCCTAGCTTTCCTCTCAGATCTGCAGTAACTTCCCACTGAGGTTGTCCTCCTGATTGATGGTTGAGTGGCACTCCAAAGAACTCGGGATACGGGCGTCCTAGATATTCAACCAGTTGTCTCAAATCCTTCTCGAACATGAGATTTCCTCCGTGACCAAGCTGATAGGACTCACAGTTGTACTCCATCTGTGAAGAAATTGGATGAGTAGTTTAGAGAGGTGAGCAAGTGTATCCAAAATTTTAGGTGGTAGTACAAGGAAAAGTAGAGCATGGGTTTCTCATTTTGAAAAGATCTCAAGGGTAAGAGTAAGAATAAGTTTTCATAAATATTCACTTCATTTGTTTTGAAACTAAGTTTTTCAGACGTCTATTCTAACTAGGGTCTCCTAAGGTCAAACAATGGCTCTGATACCAACTTTTCAACACCCATATTTTTTAGTCCAGATGCCTGTTATACCATACATCGCAATCCCATGAATATTGTTGTTGCGAGACATAACAGTTGATATCATAAGTCATCATTCATTACAAACCATAGTCGTCTTACATATATAGATCACATGATCCAATATTACACAAATAGTTGATCTAGTGATCAACGAACACCATACATAGCGGAAGCGTAATAGAAGGGGACTATCTAGTCCATAGGCCAACGCTTGACGTTAGAAGAACTCCTAGTTGTCGTAGGCGTCGTGCTGGTCTTCACCTTCGTAGTGCTGCTCCTCTTCATAGTCTGGCCATTTGAATAGCCAGGGACACAGCCGTGAGTACTTTATGTACTCGCAAACTAATACTAGTGTAAGTACTATCAACTTTAGTAAGGGGGTGCTAAGCTCTAGTTTATTTTGCATAAAGCCAGTTTTAGTTCACAAGTATTTGATAAAAGACTCTTCATGTGCTAACTAACTCAAGTGGGAACATTAGTGTCATTCCCACAACTCAGTTGTGATTCAAGTCAAGTCACCTATTCAATTCATCAAGGGTTTTCAAGAATTATCTGACAACGGAAACAGTATGGCCTTTCCAACCGTCCGTAATCATGGACACGGCAATTCGAATAGATTTACACTCTGCAGAGGTTGCACACTTGTGCCACAACATTTGATTACATCCGTCACGGATAACCCTGAATCATCATAACTCAGTACGCGGATCATCAACCATAACCTTTCACTTACATACCCTAGTATAGGCACCTCTCCCCATGAGCTTGGCCCCCCAGTGAAGACAAACCGTCAGCCTGGGAACTGCACAGGGCTTGGGCCGGACAATGCACCTCATTTCACATCATTTTCACTTTTAACGGAGGCAGCCTCGGCATAACCCCTATGATGCTTGTTCAGAGGGAACCCATACTAAGATGCATAAACTTCCAGTTAAGCGCTACCCATAATCAGGTATTGTGGGGGTACTAAGTAATTGGAAAGGTATCGCATCCAAACCAACATCTGTTTTTATCAAATTCACCATGTCATTCAGGTCATATTCACCTTCAAAGATCTTTCACTAGAATGACTCATCATTCCAAAGTTTTCAAATTCACTTCAATTCACAAGTTCCCATCTAGAGTAGTCAATTTTATTTGTTAGCACTAGCAACTAGTCATGAGGGGTGCTATCTAGCTTATCAAGCTTTGAGGTTAACTTTACTACTCTTGTGACATTCTACACTTAGACCAAAGTTAACTATAAGAGTAATCCTTGATAAACAAGTAAAAGGTTGAAGGGTAAAACTTGGGATGGGATCATTGCACATAAAGTAAAGGTGAGGTTGCCTTGCTCAAATAGAGCTTTGCACTTGCAAGAATATTAGCTTGCCTTGGTTGGTGTACTGATCAAAGTGGTCTTCCTCTTCCTGGAAGTAGACCTCCTCCTCCTGGTACTCCTCGGTACTAGCGTCTAAAAACGGATACGAGATAACAATGACCAAACAAGGTTCAAGAGCTACACTAAACACACAATGGCTTCACACCAACTATTCTAGTATCATGACACACATAACATATTGGTTGAGTTGGGTTTCTTTCTTTAAGAAAAATAATTTCCTCTCATTACCTATATAGATTAGAGTTTCTATTTAGTTCCTTGAGGCAATAATTTCCTCTCACTGAATCTTGTTAAGATTTAATTTCCTCAAATGAGTAATATATGAACCCATGTTGACCAAGGTCAACCATTCATAATCCTCATTTGGGAAATGATTTAAATGAGGTAGAATACCTCATACCATTTAACAATACCACTTATGATTTAACATCACCAAGTAATTCAATGTGAGAGTAAGTAGACCAAGGTCACAACCTCATATGAAGTTACTTGGGACAAGATTTAAATGAGGTAAAACACCTCATATGATTTAAATAATAGTTTTGGACAATATCATTTGACTAGAATAGCCATATAGTCCTTTATTTCAACTAGGCCATGATCACACAAAGTAACCATGCCATATTATTACATAATCAATTAGAGTATATGAAATGTGATCTATGAGAGTTAAAATCAATTCAATATCATTTTTGGTTGATTTTTAAATAATGTTTGAAGTTGCAAAAGTCCCTGACTTGTTATTTTTTTCACATTATTTCTACAGAGAATTTCATGATGAGACCAGTGTAGTTATGTAGATATTTTATCTAGCTTTCTATCCATATGCAGTTCATCAGATTTGGTTTGGTAGAATTTCTTTTATTTAAATTCAAAGAGGACACCAGTAATCAATTTAAAAGATTTGATTTAAACCAAATTTGAATTAACAGGCCACGCGGGAAAAACTAACGAGCCAGCGAGGGAGAGAGAGAGAAGTGGGCCGGCCCAACTGCGCGTCCAGCGCGAACAGGCCGCCTGATAGGGTGGGGCACGCCTGTCAGTGGGTCTTAAAACCCGAAACAGTATGCAAGTATGTGAGCCATTGGATTAGAAGCAGATCGGACGAGCGAGAAGCTTCGTCTTCTCCGGCGAGAGAGGACTCACTGGCGGCGAGGGTTTGATGCGGGCGAGCTCACCGGCGGTCGGCGAGGCAGGGCGTCGATGGTGCTCGAGGTTGTCGATGACGGCGAGTCGAGCGGTGGTCGTGGGAGCGTCTGGGGTGGTCGCAATCGACGGCGGCGTGCAGGTGTTCTGGCGGGGCTCCGGCGATGAATTGGCTTGCTCCGGTGGCCAATGTTGATGGGAGAGGAGTGGAGGAGGCTCAGAGAGGGGAGGGGAGTGGAGTGGTGTGCTTAGGTGAGGAAGGGGAGGCTCCCTTTTATAGGCGCGAGAGGTGCCTGTGGGGGCGCGATGAAGTCGACCATGGTACGGCGTTTCCGGTGAGCGAAGGGGCAAGGCGAAGGCAGGGCTAGGTAGGCGATGTCGAGGCGAAGCTAGGGAGCGTGCTGGCGAGGACGGAGGTGGTCGGGGCTGCTTAGGGCGATGCCAATGCCGTGCGGCACGGTGGCGGAAGAACGAGGATGTCGACGGCGGCGGTGCTCGCGCGGGCAAAGGAGCGTGTCTAGCGGGCTGCTGTCGTCCAGGGGAGCGCGTGGGAGAAGGAGGGCGCGAGGGGGCCTGGGTCGACGGCGCGCGTCGGCGCTCTGGCGTGTCCAGGGCTTGCCAATGTGCACCCTGGCGCGTCCTGGGCGTCGTGGGCGTGGCGCGTGTCGTACGCGGTGGGGCTCTTCTCCGACCAGGGCTAGCTCAGGTGGGTGCAGTAGGGTGAGGTGGAATGGTTTGGCATGGTGGCCAGGGGTAGAGGGTGAAGGAGAGAGGGGGAGCATGCCATGGGGAACATGGCCGGCATGCCAATGGCTAGGCCATGTATGGCTATTGCTTGGGTTCAAACTAGATGCACTGGTGCTGGAGGGGACCAGGGGACAGGGGAGGACCAGTGGTGATCAAGGTTTGGCCATACCCTATTGCAAATAGTGCACAAAGATTTGGTTTGATTTTGTTCACAAGGTATTTGATGTAATGGCCGCATGAATCAAATTTGAAAATTTTGAATGAGATTTGTTGGGCTTGTTTCTAATGATCAACAACACACATTTGTGGTGGTGGCATTCAAAAATAAAAAGAATTGCAAAATTTGCAAAGTGGGATAATCTTGGTTTTGTTTCAAAGTCCCTTGTTGGCTTGAGCATAGTTTTTGATCTAAGATGAATTTGTACTGGTGGTCTTTACCAAAGTTGTTCACCTTGATGTGTACTTGGATGAGGTGCAAAGAGTTGGAATTGTTTGGTTTTAAAATCTCTAAATACAGAGGCTCAAAGTAGTGACCAGATTAAGAATGGCAGATTTGACCATTAGTGCATGTGAGCACAATTTGATTTCAAATTTGATTTGATTTGAGTTCCTTTGATTCCAAAAGTGGTTATAATTGTCTATTAACATAATACAACTAATGGTGCAAGCAAAAATGGTCTAGGTTGAAGATTTTCAAAAATGGCCATAAGCACATGTGTGTGTTGAATTGCACTTTTTCTTATTTTCCTATTTTGGTTCACTTGATCCCAATGGGCATGGGTTAGGGTCTATTTAGGGTTAGATTGAGTTTGAAACAAATTTCATACCATTTGGGTAAGGTATGAGGGCATAGGGCAAGATTTGCTATTATGGCTAAGTGTCACATATGCCTCCATGTACCTTTTTATTTTCTTTTTGTTTCACAAAGGAAATTGGTGAGTAAGCCCTAGGTTGTTTTTTTGAGGTATTTCAGATCATCCAACAAGGTAGAGCAAGGCCTAAGTGATTATTTGCAAATATTAGTCCTAGGCTTACATAGGCCTTTTCATTTTAATCTACTTTGTTTTTATTTTGTTTTATCTTGGATGGTGAAAATAGGGGTGAGGTTTAGGGTTTAGTGGGGTCTAACAATGGTTCACCACCATTTAGAAAGGTAAGAATGGTATTGGTCAAGATTTGCATATTAGGGCTATATGCCCACATATGTCTTTTTGTTTAATTTTTGTTTTTTTCATATTTGATCCTATTTGGTTTTGAGAAGGTTAGGGTTTTGGGTTTTGGGAATATGTTCAATGTAATAAACAAAACAATCATGGAAATAACACAAGTATTAGGTATGAGCACTATGCATAGCATCATATGTAAGAAAGTTTTTGTTGGTTCTCATTTTTGGAAAAAGGTAATTCATTTTCTCTTTGTTTTAAAATTTGGGATGTTACAAAAGCTGTCTTCCGCAGCTCTGAACTATTCTGCCTATGGCATGATAGATTAGGCCACCCTGGTCTTAGGATGATGAGAAATATAATAAACAACTCGAATGGTCATAACGTCAATGTAAAAAAATTCCCGAATCCTGATGATTTCGTATGCTCCGCATGCGCCACGGGGAAATTAATCATTAGACCATCCCCCCTAAAGGTGAAGGATGAAATCCCCGCGTTCTTGCAACGTATTCAAGGGGACATATGCGGTCCCATTCAGCCCCTCTCGGGGCCGTTTAGGTACTTCATGGTGCTCATCGATGCTTCCTCAAAATGGTCCAATGTTTGCCTGCTGTCAACAAGGAACCATGCTTTTGCAAAGTTGATCTCACAGATCATACAAATGCGGAATAAATTCCCTGATCATCGCATTGAGTCTATTCGAATGGACAACGCTGGAGAATTTACTTCGAAAGCGTTCGATGATTACTGCATGGCAACGGGAATCAAACTTGAGCACTCTGTACCGCATGTCCACACCCAAAATGGACTTGCGGAGGCATTGATTAAGAGGATTAAATTCATTGCCCGACCGCTCCTTCAGGGTTGTAATTTACCAACTACATGTTGGGGTCACGCGGTGTTACACGCTGCCAATCTCATCAACTTTCGACCATCGGCCTACAACATTCATTCTCCTATGCAACTTGCGCAAGGGTCGGCACCGAAAATTTCCCACCTTCGAAGGTTCGGATGCCAGGTATATGTACCAATACCACCACCCCAGCGATCGGCAATGGGACCTCTCCGTAAGTCGGGGATATACGTTGGTTATGAGACAATGTCCATAATCCGGTTCCTGGACCCTATGACAGGCGTCTGTCATACGGCACGCTTTGCTGATTGCATTTTCGACGAGGATCTTTTCCCGACTTTAGGGGGAGGAAATCAACCCCTTGATGATAAAAGTCGAGAAATCACGTGGCAAGCCACGGGGATCCACGCTCATGACCCGCGCACTGTTGAATCTAACAAAGAAGTCCAAAAGATAATAGATTTGCATTCATTAGCGAATCAACTGCCAGATCACTTTAGTGACTTAAAGACTGTGACAAAGTCGCATGTGCCCGCACGCAATGCACCGGAAAGGGTTGAAATACCAAAGAGAAACGATGGTATGCCCGCCCCCGTCCAAAGGCCTAAAAGGACGAGGAATCCGGCTCCTCAAATCCCAAGTACTCGGGGACGCCCGAAGAAAAAGGACAAGAGGGATTTATTACAGTCTACCCCTGAAGAGGGGAGCCAGTTGAGACCTGGCACAAGTACGGATATTTCAGTGCACGAAATCCCGGACTTGAATTTTCCTATATCGGAAATACCTAGCGAAGATGTGTGCGCACACATTGGAGCGGGAAAGCTAAAGGACCTAGCTCCCGGATTGGGAAATTCGGTGGAGCAAGGGGATGTGCCCGATGCACTCCATGATGAAATGGCCATTAACTATGTTAATTCGGGTGAGACATTCAATCGAGCCATGGCAAATGTCGACGTTAATTTTGCCAGGAAAATTGCCTCAATCATAGATCTTGACCCAGAGCCTAATACGCTCGTTGATTGTAAGAAAAGGTCAGATTGGAATGATTGGAAGAAGGCAATAACTGCTGAATTATTATCTCTTAACAAAAGAGAGGTGTTTGGACCTGTTTGTCTAACTCCTCCCCACATTCGCCCTGTTGGCCATAAGTGGGTTTTTGTTCGAAAGAGAAACGAAAATAATGAAGTAGTAAGGTACAAAGCAAGGCTCGTTGCTCAAGGTTTCACTCAGCGACCAGGTGTCGACTTTGATGAAACTTACTCCCCGGTCATGGATGGAATTACCTTTAGATACTTGATCTCAATGGCAGTCAACATGGATTTGAATATGAAACTTATGGATGTTGTCACCGCTTACCTTTATGGTAACTTGGATTCGGACATATATATGAAGGTACCGGAAGGTATCCCTATCCCGAACCAAGATAGAGCAAATAGAGGTTTATACAGTGTTCAACTTAAGAAGTCACTGTATGGACTTAAGCAGTCTGGTAGGATGTGGTATAATCGTTTAAGCGATTTCCTTCATCAGAAGGGCTACACAAGCAATGCAGATTGCCCATGTGTTTTTATACGGAGATCACAAGATGGTTTCTGTATTATCTCGGTGTATGTGGACGATTTGAATATAATCGGTACACCTGAGGATATTGAGGAAGCGAGTTCCTACCTGATGTCGGAATTCGAAATGAAGGACTTAGGCAAAACCAAGTTCTGCCTAGGTCTGCAACTTGAGCATTCCCCTGCTGGGATTCTCGTGCACCAGTCGACCTACGCCCAGAAGGTGTTGGAAAGATTTGGGTTTAAAGATGCGTATCCTTCTAAGACCCCGATGATCGGAAGATCTTTGCAGCCAGACAAGGACCCGTTCAGGCCTAAGGAAGAGGGGGAGGAAATTCTGGGACCAGAATTCCCCTATTTGAGTGCAATTGGTGCACTCATGTACCTCGCGAATTGTACACGGCCGGATATTGCATTCGCCGTCAATTTGCTTGCTAGGTACAGTTCTGAGCCTACCAAGAGACATTGGAAAGGCGTTAAGGACATCTTCCGATATCTGCAAGGAACTAAAGATCTTGGCTTGTTTTATCGAAGGAATCAAGACCTATCAGTCGTAGGCTATGCTGATGCTGGGTACCTATCAGACCCGCACACGTCCAAGTCGCAGACTGGATATGTTTTCCTTTGTGGTGGAACTGCGATTTCTTGGAAATCGTCTAAGCAGACTCTCGTGTCAACTTCGACGAACCACTCGGAAATCATGGCACTATATGAAGCATCACGTGAGTGTGTTTGGCTTCGAAGGGTGATCACCCACATCCAGATGACATGTGGGTTGAATACCATCCAAACCCCAACCATTATCTACGAAGATAATGCCGCTTGTGTTGCACAAGTCCAGACGGGTTATGTGAAGAGCGGTCTTACAAAGCATATACACCCCAAGTTCTTCTATGCACATGAATTGCAAAAGATGAACGAGGTAAAGGTCTTGCATACTAAGTCGTGTGAGAATCTTGCTGATTTATTCACTAAGTCATTACCGGCATCTTCTTTCGAGAGATGTGTTCGTGGAATCGGTATGATGAGACTTAGGGAGATGCAAGGTTTAGGGGGAGAATCTTCACAAAATCGTCACTGAAATCTTGATCCCGATGATTGAGTACTTAACTCTGCAGTTAAGTGAATTGTACTCTTTTTCCCCTTAAGTGAGTTTTTATGAAGTTTCTCACATGAGGTTTTTGACGAGGCAATTCGTGCAACATAGCAAAGTATACCATGATCCTTTTCTCCATATTTTTCCCACTGGGTTTTTCGGAGTTTTGAGACATGGATATACGGATAATACCCAGGGGGAGTGTTGGGAAACTTGGGCCTCCGACGTGGCCCACTTCGGTGGGCACGTTTGGCTAAGTCTTCCCCCACGTTTAACGTTAAGTGGGTCTTATCCCTTTATCCCTCTAGGCCTATAAATAGAAGGAGCTCAATCATTGTACGTACCAGTTGACAGAAAGATCAATAAAGAGCTCTCCCTATATTCTCCCCTGTGTCAATTTACTTTACGCATTCGGTGTACCTCTGTTGTTCATCTACTTCATCTACGCTGTGCACCCTCGGGACCGGCCAGCCGGCAGAGGTTGCACAACACTTATCATTGGTATCTTCTCCAGATGAGTTTTGGTTTAGCACCATCATGTTCAATCCTGTTCGGCCTGGGTCAACTACGGCAGCACCGACCTCCCGAACCAGTGGCCGGCACAAATATATTCATGTGTATCCTGTTAAATATCCAAACACTACAGAAATGGCGACGTACGCCGACGGCCAAATGTCGGGGCCGTCGGCGTATGGCCCGGCACGGCCAGCCATCCGTCTGACCCTCGGCGTATCATTGCCGTCGGCGTAGCGAAGTCTACGCCGAGGGCTCCCTCGGCATATATTTGGTCCTAGGCGTAGACAGGGCTCGACGGCAACCCTCGGCGTATAATATTTTTTAAATTTATCTAATTTTGTAAAAATCATAACTAATTCATATGATGTCAAAAAAATGCGTATAAGGTATCAAAATTTTCAGAAAAACATCATCTATTCGTTTATGTCAAAATCATGCATATTTGAATCATGTACAGTAGCATTCTAACATAGTAACAATTTAAACACTTTCTTATATGTCCTCGGGTTCCCGTTTTGGCCAGATGACAATTTAAACGAAGTCAGAAAATCCCGCGGAGCTGCATGGCGTCATTTTATGTGTCCTAGTAACCACTCCAAAAGACAGAATTAGGATACGGCAGTTATTTTGGAAAATCCATCACAAACAGGGCTATCAAGTCCGGAGTTCTATGGCTTTTAGGCGAAATGAGTAGGAAACGGTTCGTGACACCGCATAGTTTGTCGAAACGAGGCCATATTTGGCACGTGCGTGGTTCCTGGGATGGGAAGCAAGGCCCCGGAAGTGGATTTCCAATCCGACCCATAGGCGATGGTTTTTTTCATTTTCGGGGTGCCAAAACGGGTTTTTTCGTGAAGCAGCTACATGGGGCGCATTTTAGTATTGCGCGAGACCTCTGTGTAGTGGTAGGACATCGTCTTCGCACCATATATCACATGCCATATGTGCGCGCTAGCTATCTGGGAATCCATGCGGCTTCCTGCGGTGTCCCGCCGAATCCGCTAGAAACTGACCCGATTTGAACTAGGGGTACACTTTTCGTCGCTCAATAAATTCCGGGAAAAATATTTTTATGTCTCTAATACATCATTTTACGTGCTAAATGTTTTCCGTTTAGCGTGATGGTGAACAGGTGCACCAGCGCGTCCGGTACGGCCATACCGCATCTCCGCGGGGGCCCGTTTTGGCCAAATGATAATTTAAATGAAGTCAGAAAATCCGTTGGAGCCGTATGGCATCATTTTATGTGTCCTGTTAACCACTCCGAAAGTCAGAATTAGAATACGGAAATTATTTTGGAAAACCCTTCACAAACAGAGCTATCACGTCCGGAGTTCTATGGATTTTAGGGCAAATGAGTAGGAAACGGCATGTGACACCGCATAGTTTGTCAGAACGAGGCCATATTTGGCGCGTGCGTGGTCCCTGGGAAGGAAGGCATGGCCCCGGGAGCGGATTTCCAATCCGACCCATGGGCGATGGGTTTTTTATTTTAGGGGTGCCAAAACGAGTTTTTTTTGTGAAGCAGCTACATGGGCCGTATTTTAGTATTACGAGACCTCCGCGTAGTGGTAGGACACCGCCTCCGCACCACATATCACATGCCATATGTGCGCGCTAGCTATCGTGAATCCATGCGGCTTCTGCGGTGTCTGAATCCTGGAAACCGACCGGATTTGAAATAGGGTACACTTTCCGTCACACAATAAATTCAACAAAAAATGTTTTTAGGTCTATAGCACATTACTTTATGTGCTATTTTTCCGTTTAGCGTGTTCGTGAACAGGTGCACCAGCGCGCTCGGTACGACCATTTCGCATCTCGAGAGGGGGCCGATTTGGCAGGATATAAACGGGCCGTCATATTTGGATTCCTCTAATTTTTAGGTTCAAATGATGATATGGATGTTATATTTAGATTCCTCTCATTTTTCTGATCGATTTAGACATATTATTTGTGGAATTTCGATTTTTCGATTTAAAGATATTAATTATTCCATATTAAATAGAAAAAAAAAATAAAATCATTTTATTGTTATTTGAATTCAATATTATTAATCATTGTTACTTATATATTCATTATTGTTTACTTAAGTAATTGTTTGGAATTCAAAAATAATGAGTTGTGACATCACGGTCCAAGGGTTAATAGGGTTGATAGGCTATTATTATCAGCAAGGTGTCAATTCTTTAAGGGAAGCTCATCCGAATGGAACCAAGAAGTTAAGCGTGCTGAGGTTGGAGTAGTGTGAGGATGGGTGACCGACTGGGAAGTTTAACCATGATTGTAATTTGACCTAAGATTAAGTGTACTTAGAGTTAAAAGTGTATGGGTGAAAGATAAACAAGTAAAAAAAGAAAAATGGTGTAAAAAATTTAAAATTTGAAAAACTTTAAAACTCTATGCAGGGATTTGTATCGGCATATAAAAAAGTATTTGTTTTTAGTTTTCTGAATTTGTTTTTGCAAAAAGAAAATTTGAATTCGTAAAATTTGTATGCCGACAGTTTGCCGTCGGCGTAGCGTGCTATGCCGAGGACTGGGCTACGCCGACAACAATATTGTCTATGCCGAGGGACCTAAACACCGACGCCATACGCCGAGGGCTACCGTCGGCGTAGCCTACGCCGAGGGCCAGACGTGGCTAAGCCGAGGGTAGCTAGCCGTCGGCGTATGCTTCCATTCCTGTAGTGAAAGAAAAATTCCTGAGACCTTCTAAATCATGAGATAGAGATATGAAAGCAGCTTTACTTTGTAGTATAAAACACCGTTTCTTTTGCTAATATTTATATTGTTCTTGTTGACCGATAGAGGGGGATATGCGGAATATGTTGGATGTTCTATTGAGCCTCATGGGCGAGTATATATAGGAGTACAAGGGACCGACTTGGAGTAGAAGACAAGAAACAAATCTATCCCTACCTAATCTATCCCTAACCGTACATATACCAAATATATCTCTAACACTCCCCGCAGTCGTAACGGTAGTGACGGGACGGTCAGACGTGGAGATAAACCGAAGTGGACCCCAGAAGGTGACACTCCCCGCAGTCCACACGGGAGCGTCGTGAGGAGTTGCGTCGCGGATGCTTGGACTGTGAGGAAGTGAGTGAGCGCAGGCGAGGTGGTAGCCCCTGTATGCCGATGTCAAGGTAGCCGAGAGCGTGGGTGCTGCAACCTTGGTCGAGGGAGCCGCGAGGGATTGCCGTGGTCGATGTCGTGGGCGGGTGCCGGTGTCGATGTAGCCGCAAGCGCATAGTGCGCGAGGAGAGTGACGAGACGCGTCGAGGCAGTCGTGGAGTTTGTCGATGCCAAAGTCGATGCAGTCCGAGCCGCGAGGACGAGGTGCTGCCCTAGTTTTGCCAGAACTAGGCGCACGTCGGGGACGAAGGCATACTTCGGTTTTGCCAGAACCGAGTACACATAGAAGAAGTCGGGGCAGTCGTAGAGGCGATGCCGAAGAAGACGTTGTCAAAGCCGATGAAGACGAGACGTCCGGCGCGAGTTTGCCAGACTCGGGAACGTGTCGGGGACGAAGGCACTTCCGGTGTTGCCAGTACCGGGCATGCGAGGGGCAGGGACCATCATGAACTTATCGCCGTGTCAGAGGGACTAGCAGAGGAGGCCTCCGGAAGCGTCGCGGTCGCAGATCGACGGAGATGCCGACGCTGCCCGCGGTTCTCAGAGTAGAGTAGCAGGTGGTGTAGACGGGGACGAGGCGATGGCACGGGCGACGAAGTCGAGACGGTTGGAGACGTAGAAGGCGGCTAACCCAGCGGTGACCAGGGGTGGTCATGCTGGACGCCTAGACGGGCGTTGCGGTGGTCGGCGAGCCCAGCGCGACCTGAAGTGGTTGGCGAGCCCAGCGGCGACCTGGGGTGGAGGCGCGGCGGCGGTACACGAAGTAGGCGAGGAAGACCCGGCGGCGTGACGAAGACCATGCGCGGATGGAGGCAACCCGCGCCGAAGGGCGCGCGTGGTGGCCTCGGACATCGACGCGGGGAGAGCGGCGAAAGCGACGCGTGCGAACGGCACGGCCCGGCGGTGTAGGCTATGGCGCGACGGAGAGGGTGCGGCGGGGGTCGATGACGAGGTGGTGGAGGGGCAGACGGCGCGGCAGCCGGAGCTGCCGGCCTAGCGACCTGGGCAGCCGGCGCGGCAGCCGGTGCAGCCGGCCGACGGCCAGGGCAGCCGAGCGGCGCAGCCGGTGCAGCCGGCCTGCTCCGGGCGCTGGTATGGTGCAGGTGCAAGCCGGCGACGGGAGGCAGCGGCGCAGCTGGTGCAGCCGGCCTAGTGACCGGGGCGGCCGGCGCGGCAGCCGGTGTAGCCGGTGCAGCCGGCGCGGCAGCGGCAGCGGCGTGGACCAAAGGCGGCGGCGCTGCGGCCCGAAGGGGCGACGCAGCGGCAACCCGATGCTCGATCGGTGGTAGGCGCGTGCTCGGGGACTTGCTTGGCGTAGATGTGCGCGGGGTCGGTTGATCAGACCGACGGCGGCGCTACATGTGCCATGGCATGGATGACGTGTAGATCGGAGTCGATGGCGGCGTTGTCGATGTAGTCCCGGGCGATGACGGCGAAGACGGACCAGCGATGGAGACCGCGCGGGCGAGACAGCCTGCGGCGTCGCACGTAGGGGCGCCCCGTGTGCGGCGCGTGCGGCTGTGCCGTGCGGTTGATGGCCGGTGCAGGTCGATGCCGTTGTCGGAGTAGAGGCGCAAGAGGACGACGGCGATGGGCGACTCAATCCGATCTATGATCGGTAAACCAAAAAAGAAAACGCCGGTCGAGCGACCGGCGGAGCAAAAAGAAAACCAATCTACGGATTGGAAAAAAAAGACTCGAGGGCAGCGGATCAACGGATCGGCGGACGAACCCTCATACGGGTTGCGCGGCCCCCGGAGTAGGCCATGGAGATTGACCTTTCTTTTTAATTCTTGCGTTGGCCAGGATTTGATCCTAGGACCTCCTGCTCTGATACCATATTGAATTGCATGCACTAACCAACTATTCCAAAAGCCCGAGCTGATGGAAAGATGTAGGCAATTTATTTCAACACTCACCCTACGTCTTTGCCCTTTGGCCTATTGTGACGCATGTTTGGGGAGCCGCAATATTTCTTTTAATTCTTGCGTTGGCCAGGATTTGATCCTAGGATCTCCTGCTCTGATACCATATTGAATTGCATGGATATGCGGAATATGTTGGATGTTGTATTGAGCCTCATGGGCGAGTATATATAGGAGTACAAGGGACCGACTTGGAGTAGAAGACAAGAAACAAATCTATCCCTACCTAATCTATCCCTAACCGTACGTATACCAAATATATCTCTAACACTCCCCCGCAGTCGTAGCGGTAGTGACGTGAACAACAGTCGTCGCGGACGGTCAGACTGGAGATAAACCGAAGTGGACCCCAGAAGGCTGACACTCCCCCGCAGTCACAGCGGGAGCGTCGTGGACGGAGTTGCGTCGCGGATGCTTGGACTGTAGAGGAAGCTGGTGAGGCGCAGGCGAGGTGGTAGCCCTGTATGCCGATGTCGAGGTACAACATTGGTTAGTCAAAAGACATCACGGTATATTCAAAAAGTCCATACCGTGTGGTGAAGGCAGTCTTGGGGATGTCTGACTCTCGAACCTTGAGTTGATGATAACCAGTTCGGAGATCGATCTTGGAGAAAACTCGGGCTCCATTCATCTGGTCGAATAGGTCTTCAATCTTCGGGAGGGGGTATTTGTTCTTGATGGTGACTGATACGTCTCCAACGTATCTATAATTTCTGATGTTCCATGCTTGTTTTATGACAATACCTACATGTTTTGTTCACACTTTATATCATTTTTATGCGTTTTCCGGCACTAACCTATTGACGAGATGCCGAAGTGCCAGTTCCTGTTTTCTGCTGTTTTTGGTTTCGAGAAATCCTATTAAGGAAATATACTCGGAATTGGACGAAATCAACGCCCGAGTCTTAGAATTGCCGAAGCTTCAGTGCAGAGCCACAGAGGAGGGCCTGTGGGCCCGGATGATGTTTGGCGTGGCGGTGTGGGCGCGCCCTATTGTGTCGTCGCCTCGTCAGCCTCCGACTCCGCCTCTTCACCTATATAAAGGTCCCGACCTAAAACACGATAAGGAAAAGCCACGGTACAGAAACCTTCCCGAGCCGCCGCCATCGAAGCCAAGATCTGGGGGACAGGAGTCTCTGTTCAGGCACGCCGCGGGGACGGGAAGTGCCCGGAGGCTTCTCCATCGACACCGCTGCCATCTCCACCGCCATCTTCATCAACGCTGTTGTCTCCCATGAGTAGGGAGTAGTTCTCCATCGATGCTAAGGGGCTGTACCGGTAGCTATGTGGTTAATCTCTCTCCCTATGTACTTCAATACAATGATCTCATGAGCTGCCTTAGATGATTGAGATTCATATGAGCTTTGTATCACTATTCATCTATGTGCTACTCTAGTGATGTTATTAAAGTAGTCTATTCCTCCTCCATGATGTAATGTTGACAGTGTGTGCATCATGAAGTACTTGGTATATGCTATGATTGTGATCTCTTGTAGATTATGAAGTTAACTATTACTATGATGGTATTGATGTGATCTATTCCTCCTTTCATAGTGTAATGTGACGGTGTGCATACTATGTTAGTACTTGGTATAGTTGTGTTGATCTATCATGCACTCTAAGGTTATTTAAACATGAATATAGAATATTGTGGAGCTTGTTAACTCCGACATTGAGGGTTCGTGTAATCCTACACAATTAGTGGTGTTTGATACGCGTATAGCACGCTTCCGTTGGGAACCCCAAGAGGAAGGTGTGATGCGTACAGCGGCAAGTTTTCCCTCAGTAAGAAACCAAGGTTTATCGAACCAGTAGGAGCCAAGAAGCACGTTGAAGGTTGATGGCGGCGAGATGTAGTGCGGCGCAACACCGGATTCCGGCGCCAACGTGGAACCTGCACAACACACCAAAGTACTTTGCCCCAACGAAACAGTGAGGTTGTCAATCTCACCGGCTTGCTGTAACAAAGGATTAGATGTATAGTGTGGATGATGATTGTTTGCAGAAAATAGTAGAACAAGTATTGCAGTGGATTGTATTCGATTAAAAGAATGGACCGGGGTCCACAGTTCACTAGTGGTGTCTCTCCCATAAGACAAATAGCATGTTGGGTGAACAAATTACAGTTGGGCAATTGACAAATAGAGGGGCATGACCATGCACATACATGATATGATGAGTATTGTGAGATTTAATTGGGTATTACGACAAAGTACATAGACCGCTATCCAGTGCATCTATGCCTAAAAAGTCCACCTTCAGGTTATCATCCGAACCCCTTCCGGTATTAAGTTGCAAACAAAGACAATTGCATTAAGTATGGTGCGTAATGTAATCAATAACTACATCCTCGGACATAGCATCAATGTTTTATCCCTAGTGGCAACGGCACATCCATAACCTTAGAACTTTCTGTCACTGTCCCAGATTTAATGGAGGCATGAACCCACTATCGAGCATAAATACTCCCTCTTGGAGTTAAGAGTAAAAACTTGGCCGAGCCTCTACTAATAACGGAGAGCATGCAAGATCATAAACAACACATAGGTAATAGATTGATAATCAACATAGCATAGTATTCTCTATCCATCGGATCCCAACAAACACAACATATAGCATTACGGATAGATGATCTTGATCATGTTAGGCAGCTCACAAGATCCGACAATTAAGCACAATGGGAGAAGACAACCATCTAGCTACTCTCTATGGACCCATAGTCCAGGGTGAACTACTCACACATCACTCCGGAGGCGACCATGGCGGCGTAGAGTCCTCCGTGAGATGATTCCCCTCTCCGACGGGTGCCGGAGGCGATCTCCTGAATCCCCGAGATGGGATTGGCGGCGCGTCTCTGGAAGGTTTTCCGTATCGTGGCTCTCTCTTTGGGGGGTTTTGTGACGAAGGCTATTTGTAGGCGGAAGAGCGAGTCGGAGAGTCACGAGGGCCCACACGCTAGGGTGGCGCGGCCAGGGCTTGGGCCGCGCCGCCCTACTGTGGCGCGCCTCGTGGCCCCACTTCGTCTTCTCTTCGGTCTTCTGGAAGCTTCGTGTGAAAATAGGCCCCTGGGCGTTGATTTCGTCCAATTCGAGAATATTTCCTTACTAGGATTTCTGAAACCAAAAACAGAAAACAGCAACCGCTCTTCGGCATCTCGTTAATAGGTTAGTGCGGGAAAATGCATAAATATGACATAAAGTATGCATAAAACATGTATATATCATCAATAATGTGGCATGGAACATAAGAAATTATCGATACGTCGGAGGCGTATCAGCATCCCCAAGCTTAGTTCTGCTCGTCCCGAGCAGGTAAACGATAACAAAGATAATTTCTGGAGTGACATGCCATCATAACCTTGATCATACTATTGTAAGCATATGTAATGAATGCAGCGATCCAAACAATGTAAATGACATGAGTAAACAAATGAATCATATAGCAAAGACTTTTCATGAATAGTACTTCAAGACAAGCATCAATAAGTCTTGCATAAGAGTTAACTCATAAGGCAATAATTCAAAGTAAAGGTATTGAAGCAACACAAAGGAAGATTAAGTTTCAGCGGTTGCTTTCAACTTGTAACATGTATATCTCATGGATAATTATCAATGTAAAGTAATATAACAAGTGCAATATGCAAGTACGTAGGAATCAATGCACAGTTCACACAAGTGTTTGCTTCTTGAGATGGAGAGAGATAGGTGAGCTGACTCAACATAAAAGTAGAAAGGTCCTTCAAAGAGGAAGCATCGATTGCTATATTTGTGCTAGAGCTTTGATTTTGAAAACAAGAAACAATTTTTCAACGGTAGTAATAAGCATATGTGTCATGTAAATTATATCTTACAAGTTGCAAGCCTCATGCATAGTATACTAATAGTGCCCGCACCTTGTCCTAATTAGCTCGGATTACCTGGATTATCATCGCAATGCATATGTTTTAACCAAGTGTCACAAAGGGGTACCTCTATGCCGCCTGTACAAAGGTCTAAGGAGAAAGCTCGCATCGGATTTCTCGCTATTGATTATTCTCAACTTAGACATCCATGCCGGGACAACATAGACAACAGATAATGGACTCCTCTTATATGCATAAGCATGTAGCAACAATTAATTTTCTCATATGAGATTGAGGATATTTGTCCAAAACTGAAACTTCCACCATGGATCATGGCTTTAGTTATTGGCCCAATGTTCTTCTCTAACATTATGCAATGCTCTAACCATTCTAGCGGTAAATCTCCCTTACTTCAGACAAGACAGACATGCATAGCAACTCACATGATATTCAACAAAGAGTAGTTGATGGCGTCCCAGGAACATGGTTATCGCACAACAAGCAACTTAATAAGAGATAAAGTGCATAATTAAATATTCAATACCACAATAGTTTTTAGGCTATTTGTCCCATGAGCTATATATTGTAAAGGTAGAGGATAGAAATTTTAAAGGTAGCACTCAAGCAATTTACTTTGGAATGGCGGAGAAATACCATGTAGTAGGTAGGTATGGTGGACACAAATGGCATAGTGGTTGGCTCAAGGATTTTGGATGCATGAGAAGTATTCCCTCTCGATACAAGGCTTAGGCTAGCAAGGCTATTTGAAACAAACACAAGGATGAAGCGGTGCAGCAAAACTCACATAAAAGACATATTGTAAACATTATAAGACTCTACACCGTCTTCCTTGTTGTTCAAACTCAATACTAGAAATTATCTAGACCTTAGAGAGACCAATTATGCAAACCAAATTTTAGCATGCTCTATGTATTTCTTCATTAATGGGTGCAAAGTATATGATGCAACAGCTTAAACATGAGCACAACAATTGCCAAGTATCACATTATCCAAGACATTATAGCAATTACTACATGTATCATTTTCCAATTCCAACCATATAACAATTTAACGAAGAAGAAACTTTCGCCATGAATATTATGAGTAAAGCCTAAGGACATACTTGTCCATATGCAATTGGGGCGTGTCTCTCTCCCACACAATGAATGCTAGGATCCATTTTATTCAAACAAAACAAAAGAAAACAAACCGACGCTCCAAGCAAAGCACATAAGATGTGATGGAATAAAAATATAGTTTCACTAGAGGAACCTGATAATGTTGTGATGAAGAAGGGGATGCCTTGGGCATCCCCAAGCTTAAAGCTTGAGTCTTCTTGATATATGCAGGGGTGAACCACCGGGGCATCTCCAAGCTTAGAGCTTTCACTCTCCTTGATCATGTTGTATCATCTCCCTCTCTTGATCCTTGAAAACTTCCTCCACACCAAACTCAAAACAACTCATTAGAGGGTTAGTGAACAATCAAAATTTACATGTTCAGAGGTGACATAATCATTCTTAACACTTCTGGACATTGAACAAAGCTACTGAAAGTCAATGGAATCGAAAAATCCATCAAGCATAGCAAAACAGGCAATGCGAAATAAAAGGCAGAATCTGTCAAAACAGAACAGTCCGTAAAGACGAATTTCTAAGAGGCACCAGACTTGCTCAAATGAAAATGCTCAAATTGAATGAAAGTTGTACATATATGAGGATCACTCACGTAAATTGGCATAATTTTCTGAGTTACCTACAGAAAATTAGGCCCAGATTCGTGACAGCAAAGAAATCTGTTTCTGCGCAGTAATCCAAATCTAGTATGAACCTTACTATCAACGACTTTACTTGGCACAACAATGCACAAAACTAAGATAAGGAGAGGTTGCTACAGTAGTAACAACTTCCAGATTCAAATATAAAATAAAAGTACTGTAGTAAAAACATGGGTTGTCTCCCATAAGCGCTTTCTTTAACGCCTTTCAGCTAGGCGCAGAAAGTGTATATCAAGTATTGTCAAGAGACGAAGTGTCAACATCATAATTTTCACAATTTGTCCCATTAGGTATCTTAGATTCTCCCTTATCTATAGTGGTTTTAAGAGCTTTATCAATTTTAGGCCTATAATAGCTTTTTGGTTTAGGCCCCTTAGAGACATACATGAACTTTTGCTCCTTACCCACATAAGCTTTCTCTCTAAACTTTATAGATGAAAAGGTTGAACCCAATGTTCCCATAGCCTCTTCAAGTTCACTAATCCTTTGGGTTTGATTATCATGAATAGCACAAGATTCCAAAATGGCAATTTTCTCATTAATTCCACCTAGAGATTTATCAAGTTTATCAGTGCTATCAAGTAATGCTCCCAAAGTAGTATCAATACTTGGAAGGTTTTGCTCTATGGTTTCCAACTTTTTCATGACATCTTCAAGAGAGGTTTCAATTTTTACTTCATTAACAGGTGGTATTCCAAATAAACTTTCAATAATGCAACTAGCTTCTAAGGCAGGAGTACCTAGGAAGTTACCTCCCGCGAGACAATCAAGAACATACCTATTCCAGCTAGAGATACCAACATAAAAATTTCTGAGTAGGATAGTGGTGGAGTGTTTCTTAGTGCACCTATTATGGGCATCACTAATTCTATACCAAGCATCTTTTAAACATTCTCCCCCTTGTTTCTTAAACGAACGAACTTCAACTTCAGGATTACTCACTTTAGCAACAGAAATAAAGCAAAATAGATAAAGTAAATGCAAGTAACTAATTTTTTTGTGTTTTTAATATAGAGTGCAAACAAGATAGCAAGTAAAGTAAAACTAGCAACTAATTTTTTTGTGTTTTGATTTAGTGCAGCAAACAAAGTAGTAAATAAAATAAAGCAAGACAAAAACAAAGTAAAGAGATTGGGATGTGGAGACTCCCCTTGCGCGTGTCTTGATCTCCCGGCAACGGCGCGAGAAATACAGCGATACGCGTACCACGCGTCCGTTGGAAACCCCAAGAGGAAGGTGTGATGCGTACAGTAGCAAGTTTCCTCGAAGAAACCAAGGTTTATCGAACCGTGGGAGTCAAGAAGCACGTTGAAGGTTGATGGCGGCGAGATGTAGTGCGGCGCAACACCAGGGATTCCGGCGCCAACGTGGAACTGCACAACACAACCAAAGTAATTTGCCCCAACGAAACAGTGAGGTTGTCAATCTCACCGGCTTGCTGTAACAAAGGATTAGATGTATAGTGTGGATGATGATTGTTTGCGAAGAACATGAAAGTATTGCAGTGGATTGTATTCGATTAAAAGAATGGACCGGGGTCCAGGTTCACTAGTGGTGTCTCTCCCATAAGATAAATAGCATGTTGGGTGAACAAATTACGAGTTGGGCAATTAACAAATAGAGAGGGCATGACCATGCACACACATTATGATGGGTATTGTGAGATTTAATTGGGCATTACGACAAAGTACATAGACCGCTATCCGGCATGCATCTATGCCTAAAAAGTCCACCTTCGAGTTATCATCGAACCCCTTCCAGTATTAAGTTGCAAACAACGGACAATTGCATTAAGTATGGTGCGTAATGTATTAACTACATCCTCGGACATAGCATCAATGTTTTATCCCTAGTGGCAACAGCACATCCATAACCTTAGAACTTTATGTCACTGTCCCAGATTTAATGGAGGCATGAACCCACTATCAAGCATAAATACTCCCTCTTGGAGTTAAGAGTAAAAACTTGGTGAGCCTCTACTAATAAGGAGAGCATGCAAGATCATAAACAACACATAGGTAATAGATTGATAATCAACATAGCATAGTATTCTCTATCCATCGGATCCCAACAAACACAACATATAGCATTACGGATAGATGATCTTGATCATGTTAGGCAGCTCACAAGACCCGACAATGAAGCACAATTAGGAGAAGACGACCATCTAGCTACGCATGGACCCATAGTCCAGGGTGAACCTCACTCATCACTCCGGAGGCGACCATGGCGGTGTAGAATCCTCAGGAGATGAATCCCTCTGGCGAAGTGCTGGGGGCGATCTCTGAATCCCCGAGATGGGATTGGCGGTGCGGCGTCTCGGAAGGTTTTCCGTATCGTGGCTCTCGATACTTTGGGTTGCGACGAAGGCTGTTCAGGCGGAAGGGCAGAGTCAGAGTCACGAGGCCCACACGCTAGGTGGCGCGGCCAGGGCTTGGGCGCGCCGCCTGCTGTAGCCGCCTCGTAGCCTTGTCTTCTCTTCGGTCTTGGAAGCTTCGTGTGAAAATAGGCCCCAGGGCGTTGATTTCGTCCAATTCGAGAATATTTCCTTACTAGGATTTCTGAAACCAAAAACAGCAGAAAACAGGCTCTTCGGCATCTCGTTAATAGGTTAGTGCGGAAAATGCATAAATATGACATAAAGTATGCATAAAACATGTAGATATCATCAATAATGTGGCATGGAACATAAGAAATTATCGATACAGGAGACGTATCAGCATCCACAAGCTTAGTTCTGCTCGTCCCGCCAGGTAAACGATAACAAAGATAATTTCTGGAGTGACATCATAACCTTGATCATACTATTGTAAGCATATGTAATGAATGCAACGATCCAAACAATGTAAATGACATGAGTAAACAAATGAATCATAGAGCAAAGACTTTTCATGAATAGTACTTCAAGACAAGCATCAATAAGTCTTGCATAAGAGTTAACTCATAAGGCAATAATTCAAAGTAAAGGTATTGAAGCAACACAAAGGAAGATTAAGTTTCAGCGGTTGCTTTCAACTTGTAACATGTATATCTCATGGATAATTATCAATGTAAAGTAATATAACAAGTGCAATATGCAAGTATGTAGGAATCAATGCACAGTTCACACAAGTGTTTGCTTCTTGAGATGGAGAGAGATAGGTGAACTGACTCAACATAAAAGTAAAAGAAAGGTCCTTCAAAGAGGAAAGCATCGATTACTATATTTGTGCTAGAGCTTTGATTTTGAAAACAAGAAACAATTTTGTCAACGGTAGTAATAAAGCATATGTGTCATGTAAATTATATCTTACAAGTTGCAAGCCTCATGCATAGTATACTAATAGTGCCGCACCTTGTCCTAATTAGCTTGGACTACCGGATCATTGCAATGCATATGTTTTAACCAAGTGTCACAAAGGGGTACCTCTATGCCGCCTGTACAAAGGTCTAAGGAGAAAGCTCGCATCGGATTTCTCGCTATTGATTATTCTCAACTTAGACATCCATCCCGGGACAACATAGACACCAGATAATGGACTCCTTATATGCATAAGCATTCAACAACAAATAAAATTCTCATAAGAGATTGAGGTTTGTTGTCCAAACCGAAACTTCCACCATGGATCATGGCTTTAGTTAGCGGCCCAATGTTCTTCTCTAACATTATACAATGCTCTAACCATTCTAGTGGTAAATCTCCCTTACTTCAGACAAGACGAACATGCATAGCAACTCACATGATATTCAACAAAGGGTAGTTGATGGCGTCCCCAGGAACATGGTTATCGCACAACAAGCAACTTAATAAGAGATAAAGTGCATAATTAAATATTCAATACCACAATAGTTTTTAGGCTATTTGTCCCATGAGCTATATATAGTAAGGTAGAGTATAGAAATTTTAAAGGTAGCACTCAAGCAATTTACTTTGGAATGGCGGAGAAATACCATGTAGTAGGTAGGTATGGTGGACACAAATGGCATAGTGGTTGGCTCAAGGATTTTGGATGCATGAGAAGTATTCCTCTCGATACAAGGCTTAGGCTAGCAAGGCTATTTGAAACAAACACAAGGATGAAGCGGTGCAGCAACTCACATAAAAGACATATTGTAAACATTATAAGACTCTACACCATCTTCCTTGTTGTTCAAACTCAATACTAGAAATTATCTAGACCTTAGAGAGACCAATTATGCAAACCAAATTTTAGCATGCTCTATGTATTTCTTCATTAATGGGTGCAAAGTATATGATGCAACAGCTTAAACATGAGCACAACAATTGCAAGTATGTTGTCTCATGTTTAAGCTCTTGCATCATATACTTTGCACCTATTAATGAAGAAATACATAGAGCTTGCTAAAATTTGGTTTAATTGGTCTCTCTAGAGTCTAGATATTTTCTAGTAGGGTTTGAGCAACAAGGAAGGCGGTATAGAGTCTTATAATGCCTAAATATGTCTTTTATGTGAGAGTTTTGCTGTACACATGCATACACGTGTTTCAAATAACCTGCTAGCCTAAACCTTGTATCGGGAGGGGCTCATTCTCATTCCAAAATCCTTGAGCCAAAATACCCATTCGTGTCCACCATACCACCTACCATGGTATTCTCCGCCATTCCAAAGTAAATTTATTGAGTGCTAAATTTCCGTTCTTTGTCTTTGCAATATATAGCTCATGGGACAAATAGCCTAAAAACTATTGTGGTATTAATATGTACTTATGCATTTTATTTCTTATAAGTTGCTTGTTGAGCGATAACCATGTTCTGGGCACCATCAATACTCTTTATTGAATATAACAGTTCGTCTTATCCGAAGTAAGGGCGATTTACCATGAGTTGAATGATTTGAGCATGCATATTGTTACAACGTATCGATAATTTCTTATGTTCCATGCCACATTATTGATGATATCTACATGTTTTATGCATACTTTATGTCATATTTATGTGTTTCGGAACTAACCTATTGACGAGATGCGAAGGGTCTGTTTCTCTTGTTTTGGTTTCAGAAATTCTAGTAATTAAATATTCTCGGAATCGAACGAAATCAACGCCCAGCATCTTAGGATCCCACGAAGCTTCCAGAACACCCGAGAGAGGCCAGAGGGGGGCCACAGGCCCACCAGACACTACCCTGGCGCGGCCAAGGGGGGGCCCGCGCCCCCTGTTGTGTCGTCGCCTCGTTGACCTTCTGACGCCGCCTCTTCGCCTATATAAGGTCCCTGACCTAAATCTTCGAGACGGAAAAGCCACGGTACGAGAAACCTTCCAGAGCCGCCGCCATCGCGAAGCCAAGATCTGGGGGACAGAAGTCTCTGCAGGCACGCCGCCGGGACGGGGAAGTGCCCCCGGAAGGCTTCTCCATCGACACCGCTGCCATCTCCACCGCCATCTTCATTACCGCTGCTGTCTCCCATGAGGAGGGAGTAGTTCTCCATCGAGGCTAAGGGTTGTACCGGTAGCTATGTGGTTCATCTCTCTCCTATGTACTTCAATACAATAATCTCATGAGCTGCCTTACATGATTGAGATTCATATGATGATGCTTGTAATCTAGATGTCATTATGCTAGTCGAGTGGATTTTACTTATGTGATCTCCGGAGACTCCTTGTCCCACGTGTGTAAAGGTGACAGTGTGTGCACCGTGTGGGTCTCTTAGGCTATATTTCACAGAATACTTATTCACCGTTATGAATGGCATAGTGAAGTGCTTATTTATATCTCTTTATGATTGCAATGTGTTTTGTATCACAATTTATCTGTGTGCTACTCTAGTGATGTTATTAAAGTAGTCTATTCCTCCTGCACGGTGTAATGGTGACAGTGTGTGCATCGTGTAGTACTTGGCGTAGGTTATGATTGTGATCTCTTGTAGATTATGAAGTTAACTATTGCTATGATAGTATTGATGTGATCTATTCCTCCTTTCGTAGCGTGAAGGTGACAGTGTGCATGCTATGTTAGTACTTGGTTTAGTTGTGTTGATCTGTCGTGCACTCTAAGGTTATTTAAATATGAACATCGAATATTGTGGAGCTTGTTAACTCCGGCATTGAGGGTTCGTGTAATCCTACACAATTAGTGGTGTTCATCATCCAACAAGAGAGTGTAGAGTCTAGCATCTATCTATTTATTCTGTTATGTGATCAAAGTTGAGAGTGTCCACTAGTGAAAGTATGATCCCTAGGCCTTGTTTCCAATACTGTTATCGCTGCTTGTTTACTGTTCTACTGCATCTGTACTGTCCGCAATATTACCACCATCAACCACACACCAGTCCTGGGCAGCAAAGCACTTTTCTGGCACCGTTACTACAGCTCATACTTATTCATACCACATGTATTTCACTATCTCTTCGCCGAACTAGTGCACCTATTAGGTGTGTTGGGGACACAAGAGACTTCTTGCTTTGTGGTTGCAGGGTTGCATGAGAGGGATATCTTTGACCTCTTCCTCCTGAGATCGATAAACCTTGGGTGATCCACTTAAGGGAAACTTGCTGTTGTTCTACAAACCTCTGCTCTTGGAGGCCCAACACTGTCTACAAGAATAGAAGCACCCGTAGACATCAAGCACTTTTCTGGCGCCGTTGCCGGGGAGGAAAGGTAAAAGGCACTCATACTCGGTTCCAGGTAAACAGTACTTTTCTGGCGCCATTGTGTGTGTGCTCGAAGCTATTTCCTTTAGATCCTGCAATTGCATCTTTTTGTTTCTTGTTTACACTAGTTAGGCATAATGGAAAACAACAAAAATATGAGAGATCTTTATGAACTTTATCTTGAATTAGGACATGATGTGTTTGAAGAGAGAATTAAAAAACCCATGGAACTTTATATACATGCTAATGGGAATGTTATTAATATGAATGCTTTGAACACTATTGTTGCTAATGCTATGGAAAATTCTAAGCTTGGGGAAGCTGGCTTTGATGAGCATGATCTTTTTAGTCCCCCAAGTATTGAGGAGAAAATTTACTTTGATGATACTTTGCCTCCTATTTATGATGATTATAATGATAGTAGTCTTTTGGTGCCACCTGTTATGGAGGATAAATTTGATTATGATTACAATATGCCTCCTATATTTGATGATGAGAATAATAATGATAGCTACTTTGTTGAATTTACTCCCACTATTACTAATAAAATTGATTATGCTTATGTGGAGAGTAATAATTTTATGCATGAGACTCGTGATAAGAATGCTTTATGTGATAGTTATATTGTTGAGTTTGCTCATGATGCTACTGAAAGTTATTATGAGAGAGGAAAATATGGTTGTAATTTTCATGTTACTAAAATGCCTCTCTATGTGCTGAAATTTTTGAAGCTACACTTGTTCTATCTTCCTATGCTTGTTACTTTGCTCTTTATGAACTTGTTTATTTACAAGATTCCTTTTCATAGGAAGCATGTTAGACTTAAATGTGTTTTGAATTTGCTTCTTGATGCTCTCTTTTGCTTCAAATACTATTTCTTGCGAGTGCATCATTAAAACTGCTGAGCCCATCTTAATGGCTATAAAGAAAGCACTTCTTGGGAGATAACCCATGTGTTTATTTTGCTACAGTACCTCTATTTTATATTTGTGTCTTGGAAGTTGTTACTACTGTAGCAACCTCTCCTTATCTTAATTTTGTTACATTGTTGTGCCAAGTAAAGTCTTTGATAGCAAGGTTGATACTAGATTTGGATTACTGCGCAGAAGCAGATTTCTTTGCTGTCACGAATCTGGGCCTAATTCCCTGTAGGTAACTCAGAAAATTATGCCAATTTACGTGAGTGATCCACAGATATTTACGCAACTTTCATTCAATTTGAGCATTTTCATTTGAGCAAGTCTGGTGCCTCAATAAAATTCGTCTTCTGTTCTGTTTTGACAGATTTTTTTATTTCGCATTGCTTGTTTTGCTATGCTTGATGGATTTTTCGATTCCATAAACTTTCAGTAGCTTTGTGCAATGTCCAGAGTGTTAAGAATGATTATGTCACCTCTGAACATGAAAATTTTAATTATGCACTAACCCTCTAATGAGTTGTTTTGAGTTTGGTGTGGAGGAAGTTTTCAAGGGTCAAGAGAGGAGGATGATACAATATGATCAAGAAGAGTGAAAGCTCTAAGCTTGGGGATGCCCCGTGGTTCATCCCTGCATATTTCAAGAAGACTCAAGCATCTAAGCTTGGGTATGCCCAAGGCATCCCCTTCTTCATCGACAACATTATCAGGTTCTTCCCCTGAAACTATATTTTTATTCCATCACATCTCATGTACTTTACTTGGAGCGTCTGTGTGTTTCTATTTTTGTTTTTGTTTGAATAAATGCTTGTTTGGGAGAGAGACACGCTCCGCTGGTTCATATGAACACATGTGTTCTTAGCTTTTAATGTTCATGGCGAATGTTGAAACTGTTTCGTTAATTGTTATATGGTTGGAAACGGGAAATGCTACATGTAGTAATTGGTATGATGTCTTGAATAATTTGATACTTGGCAATTGTTGTGCTCATGATTAAGCTCTTGCATCATATACTTTGCACCTATTAATGAAGAAATACATAGAGCTTGCTAAAATTTGGTTTGCATAATTGGTCTCTCTAAGGTCTAGATAATTTCTAGTAAGAGTTTGAACAACAAGGAAGACGGTGTAGAGTCTTATAATGCTTACAATATGTCTTTTATGTGAGTTTTGCTGCACCGCTTCATACTTGTGTTTGTTTCAAATAACCTTGCTAGCCTAAGCCTTGTATCGAGAGGGAATACTTCTCATGCATCCAAAATCCTTGAGCCAACCACTATGCCATTTGTGTCCACCATACCTACCTACTACATGGTATTTCTCCGCCATTCCAAAGTAAATTGCTTGAGTGCTACCTTTAAAATTTCTATCCTTCACCTTTACAATATATAGCTCATGGGACAAATAGCCTAAAAACTATTGTGGTATTGAATATGTACTTATGCATTTTATTTCTTATAAGTTGCTTGTTGAGCGATAACCATGTTCCTGGGGACGCCATCAGCTACTCTTTGTTGAATATCATGTGAGTTGCTATGCATGTCCGTCTTGTCTGAAGTAAGGGCGATTTACCATGAGTTGAATGGTTTGAGCATGCATACTGTTAGAGAAGAACATTGGGCCGCTAACTAAAGCCATGATCCATGGTGGAAGTTTCAGTTTTGGACAAATATCCTCAATCTCATATGAGAAAATTAATTTTTGTTGAATGCTTATGCATTAAAGAGGAGTCCATTATCTGTTGTCTATGTTGTCCCGGTATGGATGTCTAAGTTGAGAATAATCAAAAGCGAGAAATCCAATGCGAGCTTTCTCCTTAGACCTTTGTACAGGCGGCATAGAGGTACCCCTTTGTGATACTTGGTTAAAACATATGTATTGCGGTGATAATCCAGGTAATCCGAGCTAATTAGGACAAGGTGCGGGCACTATTGGTATACTATGCATGAGGCTTGCAACTTGTAGGATATAATTTACATAACAGATATGCTTTATTACTACCGTTGACAAAATTGTTTCTTGTTTTCAAAATCAAAGATCTAGCACAAATATAGCAATCAATGCTTCCCTCTGCGAAGGGCCATTCTTCTACCTTTATGTTGAGTCAGTTCACCTATTTCTCTCCATCTCAACAAGCAAACACTTGTGTGAACTGTGCATTTATTCCTACATACTTGCATATTGCACTTGTTATATTACTTTACATTGACAATATCCATAAGATATACATGTTACAAGTTGAAAGCAACCGCTGAAACTTAATCTTCCTTTGTGTTGCTTCAATACCTTTACTTTGAATTATTGCTTTATGAGTTAACTCTTATGCAAGACTTATTGATGCTTGTCTTGAAAGTATTATTCATGAAAAGTCTTTGCTATATGATTCATTTGTTTACTCATGTCATTACCATTGTTTTGATCGCTGCATTCATTACATGTGCTTACAATAGTATGATCAAGATTATGATGGCATGTCACTCCAGAAATTATCTTTGTTATCGTTTACCTGCTCGGGACGAGCAGAACTAAGCTTGGGGATGCTGATACGTCTCCGACGTATCGATAATTTCTTATGTTCCATGCCACATTATTGATGATATCTACATGTTTTATGCATACTTTATGTCATATTTATGCGTTTTCGGAACTAACCTATTGACGAGATGCCGAAGGGCCGTTCCCTGCGGTTTCAGAAATCCTAGTAAGGAAATATTCTCGGAATCAGACGAAATCAACGCCCAGCATCTTAGGATCCCACGAAGCTTCCAGAACACCCGAGAGGAGCCAGAGGGGGGCCACAGGCCCACCAGACACTACCCTGGCGCGGCCAAGGGGGGCCCGTGCCCCCCTGTTGTGTCATCGCCTCGTTGACCTTCTGACGCCGCCTCTTCGCCTATATAAAGGTCCCTGACCTAAATCTTCGAGACGGAAAAGCCACGGTACGAAAACCTTCCAGAGCCGCCGCCATCGCGAAGCCAAGATGGGGGGACAGGAGTCTCCGTTCCGGCACGCCGCCGGGACGGGAAGTGCCCCGGAAGGCTTCTCCATCGACACCGCCCATCTCCACCGCCATCTTCATTACCGCTGTTGTCTCCCATGAGGAGGGAGTAGTTCTCCATCGAGGCTAAGGGCTGTACCGGTGGCTATGTGGTTCATCTCTCCTATGTACTTCAATACAATAATCTCATGAGCTGCCTTACATGATTGAGATTCATATGATGATGCTTGTAATCTAGATGTCATTATGCTAGTCAAGTGGATTTTACTTATGTGATCTCGGAGACTCCTTGTCCCACGTGTGTAAAGGTGACAGTGTGTGCACCGTGTGGGTCTCTTAGGCTATATTTCACAGAACTTATTCACTGTTATGAATGGCATAGTGAAGTGCTTATTTATATCTCTTTATGATTGCAATGTGTTTTGTATCACAATTTATCTATGTGCTACTCTAGTGATGTTATTAAAGTAGTCTATTCCTCATGTAATGGTGACAGTGTGTGCATCGTGTAGTACTTGGCGTAGGTTATGATTGTGATCTCTTGTAGATTATGAAGTTAACTATTGCTATGATAGTATTGATGTGATCTATTCCTCCTTTCGTAGCGTGAAGGTGACAGTGTGCATGCTATGTTAGTACTTGGTTTAGTTGTGTTGATCTGTCGTGCACTCTAAGGTTATTTAAATATGAACATCGAATATTGTGGAGCTTGTTAACTCCGGCATTGAGCTTGTTCATCATCCAACAAGAGAGTGTAGAGTCTAGCATCTATCTATTTATTCTGTTATGTGATCAAAGTTGAGAGTGTCCACTAGTGAAAGTATGATCCCTAGGCCTTGTTTCCAATACTGCTATCGCTTGTTTCTTGTTCTACGCATCTGTACTGTCCGCAATATTACCACCATCAACCACACGCCAGTCCTGGGCAGCAAAGCACTTTTCTGGCGCCGTTACTACTGCTCATACTTATTCATACCACCTGTATTTCACTATCTCTTCGCCGAACTAGTGCACCTATTAGGTGTGTTGGGGACACAAGAGACTTCTTGCTTTGTGGTTGCGGGGTTGCATGAGAGGGATATCTTTGACCTCTTCCTCCCTGAGATCGATAAACCTTGGGTGATCCACTTAAGGGAAACTTGCTGCTGTTCTACAAACCTCTGCTCTTGGAGGCCCAACACTGTCTACAAGAATAGAAGCACCCGTAGACATCAAGCATGCATATTGTTAGAGAACAACATTGGGCCGCTAACTAAAGCCATGATCCATGGTGGAAGTTTCAGTTTTGGACAAATATCCTCAATCTCATAAGAGAATATTAATTGTTGTTGAATGCTTATGCATTAAAGAGGAGTCCATTATCTGTTGTCTATGTTGTCCCGGTATGGATGTCTAAGTTGAGAATAATCAAAGCGAGAAATCCAATGCGAGCTTTCTCCTTAGACCTTTGTACAGGCGGCATAGAGGTACCCCTTTGTGACACTTGGTTAAAACATATGTATTGCGGTGATAATCCAGGTAATCCGAGCTAATTAGGACAAGGTGCGGGAACTATTAGTATACTATGCATGAGGCTTGCAACTTGTAGGATATAATTTAGATGATACATATGCTTTATTATTACCGTTGACAAAATTGTTTCTTGGTTTCAAAATCAAAGCTCTAGCACAAATATAGCAATCGATGCTTCCCTCTGTGAAGGGCCATTCTTCTACTTTTATGATGAGTCAGTTTACCTATTTCCTCCCACCTCAAGAAGCAAACACTTGTGTTAACTGTGCATTGATTCTTACATACTTGCATATTTGCATTCATCATACTACTTTATGTTGACAATATCCATGAGATATACATGTTACAAGTTGAAAGCAACCGCTGAAACTTAATCTTCCTTTGTGTTGCTTCAATACCTCTACTATGAATTTATTGCTTTATGAGTTAACTCTTATGCAAGACTTATTGATGCTTGTCTTGAAAGTACTATTCATGAAAAGTCTTTGCTATATGATTCAATTGTTTAATCATTGTCTTTACCATTGCTTTGAATCGCTGCATTCATCTCATATGCTTTACAATAGTATGATTAAGATCATGTTGGTGGCATGTCACTTCAGAAATTATCTTTGTTATCGTTTACCTATTTTAGTAGGAACTAAGCTTGGGGATGCTGATACGTCTCCAACGTATCTATAATTTCGATGTTCCATGCTTGTTTTATGACAATACCTACATGTTTTGTTCACACTTTATATCATTTTTATGGTTTTCCGGCACTAACCTATTGACGAGATGCCGTGCCATTCTGTTCTGCTGTTTTGGTTTCAGAAATCCTAGTAAGGAAATATACTCGGAATTGGACGAAATCAACGCCCGAGTCTTAGAATTGCACGAAGCTTCCGGCAGAGAGCCACCGAGGAGGGCCCCGTGGGCCCGTGATGATAGGTGCGCGGCGGGGGGTGTGGGCCGCGCCCTATTGTGTCGTCGCCTCGTCAGCCCTCCCTCCGCCTCTTCGCCTATATAAAGGTCCATGACCTAAAACATCGATAGGAAAAGCCACGGTACGAGAAACCTTCGAGAGCCGCATCGCCCGAAGCCAAGATCCGGGGACGGGAGTCTGTTCCGACGCGCCGTAGGACGGGGAAGTGCGGAAGGCTTCTCCATCGACACCGCTGCCATCTCCACCGCCATCTTCATCAACGCTGCTGTCTCCCATGAGGAGGGAGTAGTTCTCCATCGAGGCTAAGGGGTTGTACCGGTAGCTATGTGGTTAATCTCTCTCCCTATGTACTTCAATACAATGATCTTATGAGCTGCCTTAGATGATTGAGATTTATATGAGCTTTGTATCACTATTCATCTATGTGCTACTCTAGTGATGTTATTAAAGTAGTCTATTCCTCGTCCATGATGTAATATTGACAGTGTGTGCATCATGAAGTACTTGGTATATGCTATGATTGTGATCTCTTGTAGATTATGAAGTTAACTATTACTATGATGGTATTGATGTGATCTATTCCTCCTTTCATAGTCTGTCGGTGACGGTGTGCATGCTATGTTAGTACTTGGTATAGTTGTGTTGATCTATCATGTACTCTAAGGTTATTTAAACATGAATATCAAATATTGTGGAGCTTGTTAACTCCGGCATTGAGGGTTCGTGTAATCCTACACAATTAGTGGTGTTCATCATCCAACAAGAGAGTGTAGAGTATAGCATTTATTTATTCTGTTATGTGATCAATGTTGAGAGTGTCCACTAGTGAAAGTATACTCCCTAGGCCTTGTTCCCAAATACTGCAATCACTGCTTGTTTATTGTTCTACTGCATCTGCACTGTCTGCAATATTACCACCATCATCCACACGACAGTTGTAGCAGCAAGCTATTTTCTGGTGCCGTTACTACTGCTCATATTCATTTATACCACCTGTATTTCACTATCTTCGTCGAACTAGTGCACCTATACATCGACAAGTGTATTAGGTGTGTTGGGGACACAAGAGACTTCTTGCTTTGTGGTTGCAGTGGTTGCATGAGAGGGATATCTTTGACCTCTTCCTCCCCGAGTTCGATAAACCTTGGGTGATCCACTTAAGGGAAAACTTGCTGCTGTTCTACAAACCTATGCTCTTGGAGGCCCAACAATCTACGGAAGAGCGAAAAGTCGATGGTGACATCATTAAGTTTCCGGTAATCCACACACACAGGCGGATAGTACCGTCCCGCTTATCCACAAAGATAATGGGAGATCCCTAGGGTGATGCGCTAGGACGAATCAACCCTTTCCTCAACATGTCATCCAACTGCTTCTTCAACTTGACTAATTCTTGAGGGTTCATCCGGTAGGGTCGCTGAGCGATAGGTGCAGTTCCAGGAACTAGCTCGATGATAAACTCGATATCCCGATCAGGGGGCATACCGGGCAACTCATCGGGAAAAACCTCAGGGTACTCACAAGCTATGGGTACATCCTGCAGGGCTGGACTGGCGACACTCTTCTTGCATAAGGCCTTTGATGATGGCATGGTGGCTACCTGTTCAATTATCTCACCGTCCTCGGCAGTCAAGGTTATAGCTCGGCGAACACAGTCTATATGACCCTTATACTTCACCATCCAATTCATCCCTAGAATAACCTCCAGGCCTTTCTCACCCAACACGATCAGATCCGCGTGAAAACACTTTCCTTGAATTTCTATGGGAACCTCTTTGCAAGAACTTTGGGTTTTGCTGGTGGATCCAGGGATTTGGACTAACATAGGTCGCTTCATGGGAGTGGGGGTTAAACCTCCTTTTCTCAAAAAAGGCTTGGTAACGAAGGAATGCGAGGCTCCGGAGTCAAAACAACAGTTGAGGGTACTGAGTTGGCAAGGAACGTACCCAGAACAATATCCGGAGCTTCCCGAGCTTCATCAGCGTTGACATGGTTCAGGTGTCCTCTAGGTGGTCCACCTGGGTTCATATTGTTCTGGTTCCTCCCGGAACCAGTGCGAGATTGTCCCTGATTTGGTTTGGGTGCACTGGGGCGTTGTCCAGTAGTCACTTTGTTGGGGCACTCGTTAAAGTAATGATCCGGTTGTCCGCAGGCGTAACATCCATTGGGGGGTTTGCGGACAGTGTTGTTCTGGCGGTTGTAGTTGGGATTTTGGTTGAGGTTGTTGGGACGTGGTGCAGGGGGAGGGGTCCACTGTTGCTGGGGCGCTGGCCTAGGTGGGGGCAGACTGCGGGGTTGCTGAGTGCTGGAGTTGCCCTGCAGCATCATTGCCTTGCGCTTGCGATTCTCAAATGCATTCTTGCGCTTGCTCTCAACCATAATAGAGGCATCTACCAGCGACTCAAGGTCGGGGTATGGGACAGCTACTAAGATACTTTGCAGCTCATCGTGCAGACCGTTCAGAAAGCGGTCCTTATTCTTCTCTTTAGTGTTGATATCCTCCGGAGCATACCTAGACAGGGTGGTGGTGAACTTAAATCTGAGATTGGTTGGGGAACCTGAGCTGAACCCACGGGATGCACGTAACGGAACCGAACTAAACTGAACCCACCGGAAACACGTTCACACCCAAACCTAACTAAACCACGTTACGGTCCCACTTGAACTGGACTAAAACCAGTACATTAACCATAGTTACGCCCAATAGTTCTGAAAACAGTTACCCGTCGCAGCATATACGGAGTACTCCATAGCAACAGCTTGCTTGATTGATTCATTCATTCAGTCTCTGGGGTAAAATCCAAGCATTAAATAAATCCAAAAAACAAGAAGTGTGGTATTCCATGCAAGAAAAAAAAACAAAAATGAAATAATACTCCCTCCGTTTCTTTTTATAGTGCCTATAGATTTTTGGCATTTGTTTCGGAATATAAGGTTGTAGCTTAGCTTTTTTTCAATTACCCCCTCCCCGTTAAGCTCCCAAATCGTTCAGCTTCCAAATTTATTATGGTAGGTTAGTAAGATATGGATTTCCCAAATTTTACGTTGATCTCAAATCGTTCAGCTACGAGTCTTGTGTAAAAAATACTCTTGCGCTAATTTCCGTGCCAAAAAACTATAGGCACTATAGAATGAAATAGAGGGAGTATTGTGATGACGCAATCTATTACGTACTTCTTCAGAGTATTCCGATTCCATGGCAAAGACGAAAACCAGTTCAAAACCGACACCTACTCTTGCCCATCCAACCCCCACACCATATACTTCGGGCCAACTATCCGCGCCGGATCCCAAAAAAACCATTGTCCTGTCCACCGGTAGGCCAACTAACCCTAGTTCCTGCCTCCACTTCCATGGAGGAACCGCTCCTAGCTTCCTCCTTTCTCCCCCCAGATGTCGATGCGGCCGCCGCCACCGCCACCAGCAGCCCCCCTAGCTACCCCGCCTGGGTTCTCCTCGACAAAAAGGCCTACTTCGAGGACGCCGAGAACTCCACCGCAGCTTCAGCAATATCATCGACCGGCCACATCGTAAAGGTTACCTTCTGCCTCGCGGATCCGCCTGCTGTCTCCCGCTTCTGCTATTATGGCAATCCCGACCACTTCGTTGGCGAGCCCCGGGTTGTATCCTCGGAGAAGGACCTCGTCCTCCTAAGTTTCGTCTTCACTGGCGGCCCGCGAAGCACCGAGCCAGATCGTCATCACGGCGAGTACTTCATCTACAGGGCTGGCCGTGTCAATGGCATGCCGTCGCTCAGGCCAATCGGGGCTACTCCTCCAGGTATAACAAATACACTATGTGTCAGCATCGTGCCCTGTGATGACGGCGACAAGGGGGAATTCTTCCTCGCCGATCTGTCTGTCACAACTACCCTTGGACAGTATGACCTCGCCATCTATTCGTCCAAGACTGAAAATTGGAACGCCAGGAGATTAGAGTTGCACTCGTTCTCTGATCATATCAGGGCAGTGGACTTGGTCATTGTACCTCACAAGGTGATCTCGCTTGGAGGAGGCTTGGTAGGATGGGTCGATCTCTGGCGAGGTATTGTTGCTTGCAACATTCTTGAGGAGGACCCCTTCATCTATTTCATCCCACTACCCAAGCCTGATTTCAACTTGCCCCGGATCGGTAACCCAAAGCCAGTCCGGGACGTCATTTGCTACAATGGTGTTATCAAGTTTGTCGAGATGGATCATTATTTCAGACAGGAGGTTGTCAGACGTACTAAGAGGTTCAAGGTGACAGAGGATCTTGATGGTGTAGATAAGTTGTACGACTCGGAGATCCTCCTCCTCCCACATGAGGACTTCCTACGAGCACCAGGAGAGCAATTCATTCGTGTCCCTGATGGTTGGAAGATCCGTACATGCTATAGGCGTATTTCTTGGGACCATTGGCGCAAGGGTCACAGTGTTCATGTGGATGACATCTTAGCCAACAACCCAGAGCATTCTGTGATGCTGCCTCAGATATTGGATGGAAGTGGAAAACCAACATTAAGGAACCTGACAACAGCTTACCCGACCCTCGGACTGAACGGTGATGATGCTGTCTACCTGATGTCCAAGGTGGACTGTAATGATAATGTTGTCTGGATGGTTGGTGTTGACCTTGGAAGCAATACAGTGGAATTACTTGAACCATATTGTGCCGAGAGAGCCAGTTATTTCATACCAGACTGTGTCCCATGGGCATTCTCTGAATTTCTGAACCCAACTCCAAGGCATGTTTTCAATCAAACTAGTTTTGTATTCCAGTTGTCCATTGGTTATTTGATATTTCACCGATGTTATCTGACATGTTTGCTTCCTTGGTATTTACTTAAAGGTCATGTCCTGAGGAAGCTGCTTTTGCATCAAATGAGGCTCCGAAGCGTGTGGTGAATGATCATCTTTCATCAGGCTGTAGTGGATATCCTGACCGTGAAGCCCCAGGCTACATATACAGCAATGACCAGCATCAAACCCCACCGCTGTCCAGTTGGCCACAGCCCCTGCATCGGGATTTCACCTTGTCAGGATCAGGTAATGACATTGGCAAAATATGTTTTAAAGTTTCTGATGGTTGAAATGTTGCACATAACGTTTAGAACGAATTATCAGGATTAGACTGGGAGTCCCCTTAACCTGTCAAATGTTAAATTTGTTAAACAATATATACTGTGCTTGACGTGAAATAAATAAAAACACTGTCACATGAAATTTGTAGATTTTTTTTGTAGGAAATGACATATTAAGGAGATGATACAAACCTGCAACTGCAAGTAAATTTCATTGTAGTTAAAATTGAATCTATCTGCTCTTTCAGAAGCTGTGATAAAGTACGCCTAACATCTGTCACCAGCTGATGATTTCGAATTTTGAACCTGTAAAACAATTACCTGTCTTCACAGCACTCATGGTGCTTTCATTGTGTGTCTCCACCGAATGATGTTTTTGGTGGATGCAGTATGTTGTGCCCCATCATATATTTTTGGGTTATTATTACTGCAATTTGTTCACACTTAGAGCGATTGAAACGCTGCTCCATACAGTTTTGAATTTGGTTTGTGTTTCAATATATGTTTTTCATTTAAAATGTTGTAATCGTTCGTCAGGCGGTAGTGGATATCCTGACTCTGAAGCCCCAGGCTACATATGCAGCAACACCCAGCATCAACCCTCACCACTGTCCAAGTGGCCACCGCCCCTGCATCTGGATTTGACATCGTCAGGATCAGGTAACAACATTGGCAAAGCTTGTTTTAAAGTTTCTTATGGTTGACATATTGAGCATAATGTTCAGAACCAATTCTCAGGTTTAGATTGGGAGTTCCCTTAACCCGTCAAATGTTAAATGCTACATACTGTGCTTGATGTGTGAAATAAATAAGAACAGTCACATGAAATTTGTAGACTTTTGTAGGAAATGATATATTAAGGAGGTGATACGAACCTGCAACTGCAAGTAAAGTCATTGTAGGTAAAATTTAATCTACTCTCCAAAAGCTGTGATAAAGGAGGCTTAACATGTGTCACCAGCTGATGATTTCGAATTTTGAACCTGTCAGTTTTGAATTTTGTAATACTACATGTTTCATTTAAAATATTGTACCCCAAAACCAAGATTAAAAAACACACCATACATTTTGAATTCGTTCATTTGTAGTCGTAGCTAATTGTACTTTTATTGTGACTTACTAACATTGTATTTGCTGAAGGGCATGCTCATCCAGTGAACTCCCAATCAATGTGCCCAGTGCTGTGCCCAGATGCCCATGGACAGCTGTGGCTTTCAGTGCCACTGGGAGAGGACTTCCTGTCGCAGCTGTTACAACTGGCAGGCCGGCCGGCCGTTCACCCCACCAATGCTTGAGAAGTCAGTGGCTGATGTCCAGCAAATTGTTGGGCCTGCTGCTAATGCCACCACGACCACAAGGCTGATGCTGAATCCGAAGCCACTTTGGACGTCCATCGAGGCTGATGGTAGGCTTGCTAATGTCATGTCGAAGCAGCTTGTGAAGACGGTCTGTTGAGGCTGATTGTGGGCTGGGTAATGTCATACCGGAGAAAGGCCCTGGGCTCACTGGCTAGCACATGGGATAGTGAGCTAGCCAGGGAAGGTTCCAGCCTCACCTCATCAACATTAATTAAAATGCCATGGGGCTCCTACCCGATCAGTCTAGTTTTTTTTTTTTTTTTTTTTTTTTTTTTTTTTTGTAATGCCATACCCAGGCCGTTTGGGAACACTTCCGTCGAGGCTGATGGTAGGTTGCTAATATCTTGCCAATGCAGCTTGGGATGCCAGCTCTGTCTGGCATTCTGATCGAGCCTCAGTGAGTTGCCCCTTGTTTGAGTGCACATTGTATCGTGGCTAAGATAATTTCCCCTCATTTAATTGTAGTAATTTTATATTACCTGAGATGGTGCAAAACTAGACCGTTGGTGATCATGCATGATGGTGGAAACAATGAAGTGATTATCTATGTGGTAGCTATTTTATATTACGGAGATGGTGAAAACCTACCTATTTTATGTTACCGAGATGGCTATTTTATATTTACCGAGATGGTGCAAACCTAGTCCCTGGTGATCACGCTTGATACTTCGAAACAATGAAAGTGATTATCTTATGTTTTGTTCCTGGTACTATATGTGGTAAATATTAGGAAGATTATACCTAGTTTTCTAGCAATATTTCTATAACCGATTATTTCTGTAGATGTACCTGTGACGTGAGTGAGCAATGTATCATGACCATATCTGGTCATGGGCATCCCGGCCTGGCCTGAAATTCCTTGGCTGGGTAGCTCCTGGCCTAATCGCTAGTACTGGGCCTAGAAATTCAGCCCAAAGGCCACGGGCAGCCTGGCCTGGCCCGAAATTCCTGGGCTAGGTAGCTCCTGGCCTGACCGCTGGGCCTAGGCCTGGAAATTCAGCCCGAAGAGTAATTTGGGCTGGACCTAGGTTCCATTTTAAGCCCGTATTTGATTTGGCCTGACCATTAATTTCCCTATCCACCTCTAAGCCTCTAGCCGAATCAGCGCAACGCGCAAGAGGGGCCCAACCTTGAATCGTAGAGGCGCGCACGACCCTAGCCCCCCCCAACACACACATTCCCCATCCCACTGCACACCTCGCTACCGCCCCATGTGAACAGAGAGGACACGACCATGGCGCCGCCCGTGATCATCTCGCTGTAGCTCCTTCATCGTCGTCGGCCACTGTAATTCCTTCCTCTCTGTGGGTCGCTGCAACTTCATTCTTGCCGCCGGCTGCGGGAGCTCCTTCCTCGCCGCCCCCCGTACTCCCGCAGCAAGTTCCTCGCCGACTGGCGAACCTCCTTTCTCACCGATTGAAAGGTATGATGTGGCCATTTATTCCTCTCCATTTGGTATAATGAGATCCCATGCATGTCACCATCTTAACTACTCCACGTCTCCATATATTTCCATGTGGTATTTTTGTCGTGCCTACTGAAAATCTTAAACCTGTAGCATATGAGTATAGATAGTTGATATGTGCAACTGAAAATCTAAACTAGACCATATCGTGTACCATATGCAGCATGAGCATGATGGGTCTAGAAGGACCAGATGGTGATGAACCGGATTATCGTCCGGAAGAATTAGAAGGGCACGACGGTGAGATGCAGCTGTTTATTGTCCCTCAGGATCCTCCTCGCACTCGACAGAAATGTCGAAGATCAAGGGGACAACAACCGAAGCCTAGCGCCGAACAGCCACAACCACAACCTACTACCGAACATCCACAACCTACTCCCGAATAACCACCGTCACAGCCTAATATCTCTTCCATATTGAAGTCAAAGGTTTGGCTTGACTTCACAAAGGTCTCCAAAGATGGTGATGAACTTATTATAGCTCTATGTAACCATTGGAAGGCTCAATTTCGGGTAAATATACAAATGTTACATCTCATCTGAAAGAACATTTCCCTACCATTATGGTTTTGTGTGTTAGATGACAACATAAGCGATGGTTTAACAATGTGTTAAGTGGTACATGACATTCGTGGTATATTTGATTCATATATATCAAACTACAAATCTATTGTATCAATCTATGCTGAAAAAGAAATGCAGGAAAATTTTGCGGGCCAGATTATTCACAATAATTTGGCCCCCAAATTTCGGCTAAGGAGTTGGCCGATTTTCTCCCAGTACCCCTCCCCCCTCTATTATTGGGCGGATTATTCAGGAGGCCGGATAATACAAGCCAGATTATTTGGAAATATCTGGGCCCCAAAATTCGGCTAATTAAGGACCTAAGGAACTTGCTCTCAGATATGCCCCCGGATTATTGGCCGGATTATTGACCGGACATTTTGTGGGGCCCCGGACTAGCTCTCTGAAACACCTGTTATGCATAGACATTCACGATCCCATGATCAATGTGTCGTGAAGGCATAACCGAACTGGTATCAAATACATCATCCATTACCATACCGAATAAAAATATTGCAACAGGTCACATGAGCATTACTTACCTTTGAGCCATAATGGCAGGAGATCATCAACCACACACCGGAAATACTTCAGACGAAAGCGTTCGCATGACCCAAGTCATGCCATAACCTTACATGCAACTGACTAGGAAGACGTTCCTACCTCGCATAGACGTCGTAAACTCCTTCTTCATCTGTTGAACTCCACCAAGTCTGGCCAAGTAAATAGCCAGGAACAAAGCCATGAGTACATTATGAATTGTACTCGCAAACCACCTTAGAGAGAAGTAAATGATATGCATATTTGGCAGTAGTAAGGAACATGCACTATTCTAGGGTTACAAGGAGTGAGAGATAGCTTCTCTCGAGAGTATGAAATCTCTATATCTTTGTTGGAAAACTTTTTGAAAACAAGTTTCTTTTGGATACTAATAGGTAAGGATGACCCATTTTCCTTTCCGGCCATCTCAGTATGACCAAAACAATTTTCCAACATTCCACCATACCTCCCAGGTACATTTCCTCCAATCCCACTGGTTTTCTTTTCCAAACCCTTTGGAAAACACTTTTATAAACCAAAACTTCTTTTATTGCCAAGCACCACCTTTCCCACGTCCATAACCGCGGACACGGCTATTCGAATATATTTACACTCTGTAGAGGTTGTACACTTTACCCACAAGATCCGATAAATCCACCGGGATCATCCCTGGTTCATCAAGCGTCAAAACGCAAGGCTCGGATAACCAATTTTAGTTTTTCGCTTGCCCGCCTTAGCCTAAGACATGCCGGCTAGAGTTGTACCTCCCAACACCAGAGTCTGGGATGCCGTTTACCCTGGAGTTGCAAAGTCCTCGGCACACCCGACCATCTGGAATGCCTCCCAACCACTTAGTCATCTTTCAATGGGAGCTCATGTAGGATATCGTTGCATAGAAAACAAAAAATTTCCTACCGCGAACACGCAATCCAAGCCAAGATGCAATCTAGAAGACGGTAGCAACGAGGGGATTGTCGAGTCTCACCCTTGAAGAGATTCCAAAGCCTACAAGATGAGGCTCTTGTTGCTGCGGTAGACGTTCACTTGCGGCTTGCAAAAGCGTAGAAGGTCTTGATCACGGCGCACGGAACGGGCAAGACCTCCGTATTCGGCCACACGTTCGGTTGTTGATGAAGACGACGTCCACCTCCCGTTCCAGCGGGCAGCGAAGTAGTAGCTCCTCTTGAATCCGACAGGACGACGGCGTGGTGTCGGTGGTGGAGAAATCCGGCGAGCTTCGCTAAGCGTGCGGGATGTGGTGGAGGAGAGAGGCCGCTAAGGTTTGGGAGAGGGGCGCGGCCATCTAGGTGGTGCGGCCACCTTGGTGTGGCCGGCGGCCCTCCCCTTGGCCCTCATTATATAGGTGGAACACCCAAGAGTTGGTCGACAAGTCTTCGAATAAGACCCAAACCAAAACCTTCCATAACACATGAAACCTACCCAAGCTAGGACTCCCACTAGAGGTGGGAATCCCACCTTCCTTGGGAGGGGTGGTCGTGCTCCCTTGGAGTCCACTTGGGACTCCTCCCCTTAGGGTTGGCCAGCCATGGAGGTGGAGTCCCACCGGGACTCCACCTTCCTTGGTGGTTTCTTCCGGACTTTTCTAGAACCTTCTAGAACCTTCCATAGAACCTTCCGAATCATTTTAAATCACATAAAATGACATCCTATATATGAATCTTATTCTCTGGACCATTCCCGGGACTCCTCGTGATGTCCGGGATCTCATCCGGACTCCGAAAAATTCGAACTCCATTCCATATTCAAGTTCTACCATTTCAACATCCAACTTTAAGTGTGTCACCTACACGGTTCGTGAACTATGCTGACATGGTTGAGTACTCACTCCGACCAATAACCAATAGCGGGATCTGGAGATCCATAATGGCTCCCACATATTCAACGATGACTTTAGTGATCGAATGAACCATTCACATATGATACCAATTCCCTTTGTCACGCGATATTTTACTTGTCCAGGTTTGATCTTCGTATCACTCTATACCTTGTTCAACCTCTCTGACAAGTACTCTTTACTCGTACTGGTATGTGGTCTCTTATGAACTTATTCATATGCTTGCAAGACATTAGACGACATTCCATCGAGAGGGCCTGAGTATATCTATCCGCCATCGGGATGGACAAATCCCACCGTTGATCCATATGCCTCAACTCATACTTTCCGATACTTAATCCCACCTTTATAACCACCCATTTACGCAGGGCGTTTGATGTAATCAAAGTACCTTTCCGGTATAAGTGATTTATATGATCTCATGGTCATAAGGACTAGGTAACTATGTATCGAAAGCTTATAGCAAATAACTTAATGACGTGATCTTATGCTACGCTTAATTGGGTGTGTCCATTACATCATTCATATAATGACATAACCTTGTTATTAATAACATCCAATGTTCATGATCATGAAACCATGATCATCTATTAATTAACAAGCTAGTTATACAAGAGGCTTACTAAGGACTCCTTGTTGTTCACATAACACACATGTATTAATGTTTCGGTTAATACAATTATAGCATGGTATGTAAACATTATCATAAACACAAAGATATATTATAATAACCATTTTATTATTGCCTCTTGGGCATATCTCCAACAAGTTTCCCACTTGCACTAGAGTCAATAATCTAGTTTACATCTGTAAAGATATAACACCTTGGCCTTCTGGTGCTTTATCATGTTTTGCTCACGGAGAGGTTTTAGTCAACGGATCTGACATGCTCAGAACCGTATGTATTTTGTAATTCATTTGCGTCTCAACGCATCACTCATTTCCAAATGAGTTCGGCATTAAATATGTTTGGTCTTCTGGTGGAACCTTAATTCCGGTCTGAAATATGTCACTAATATTGTCATACACAATATAGCTTCAAAGTTCTGACACTATCGGTACTATACCAAGTTCTCAAAGAACCTTTTGACTTAACATCCTTTGTCATTTTCAAAACAATGACATACTCTGCCTTCTTTCGTAGAATCCGTCACAATATTTAGAACTCTTCTAAATCTAGCATAGACAACTTCTATCTCATTGTGCTACCTTTTAAACAACACTTAGCCTAATTGAGATTGAAATTTATTTTATATGCGACCAAACTAATATCGGTGCAACACATTACATCGATTTGTTTGTCATTACACCATATAAAATTATATATATATATATATCCTTGGATCTTCTAAAGTACTCAAGGATATTCCTACTGTTTGTCCAATAATCATCACATGAATTATTCTGGTATATGCTCCTAACTCTTTAGAGCACAGGACATCTGATTTTGTACATATTCTTCGTGATCTAAAATCACTCATGTGTTTTTACTCATCGAGTGTCAAATACACTCAAGTCTTGTTAAACCTTCACATGAAAAGAACACCTTCTTAATATTTCTATGTACTTTGACGTAAACTTATTATGTATTCCAATCTATCTTCATAGATCTTGACACTAAATATGTTTCGTCCATATCCTTTCATTGTTAATTCTCAATGAAATCTTTTAATCAAGTATATAATTACATCATTTATAACCAACTATATGTCATCTACATAAAGTATTATAAATATGTCTCAGCGCTCCCACTTAATTTCTTGCAAATGCAAGCCTCTTCATCGTTTCTGATGAAATCAAAAACTCTTTGAAGATTTCATCTGGTGAAGATTCCAACTCTGCGATACTTACTTCATCCAATTGAAGTTCGTATACCTATCTAGTATTCCACGGACTAGCAAAACTTTTGGTTGTATCTTGTATACACCTTTAATACACACTTCTGTTAAGTAATGTATCTTGCCATCCTACTAGCATATCTCATAAAAGAAATATAGTGATTACTAGAATAATCCACATAGACTATAAGCATTGCTACGGAAGATCTAATCTTATCGTAGTCAACTCTTTGAACTTTGTCGTAAACAACTTTTCGACAAGTCAAGCTTCATCAATTTTATAGATCCATTTGCTTTCAAAAAGTATTCATCTATCTTGGATTTCATGGCGTATAGCCATTTTAACGGAGTCAGGGATAACTTCTTTGTTTGTAGTTGGTTTATCATTGTTCAAAATCAATCATTTGTCCACAAATCATTTATTTGATCACAAAGTAAACCATACCTACAAGGTTCAATAGGTACTTCGATCTCCATGGCTAAAACACTTTGTAGTCATGGAAGCCATGATCGTCGTGGCCGCTTCCGGAACCATTTGCTGCGCTACTCTGATCATTATGCTCGGTTCATGAACCTTATCAAGTTCTATTGCCTGCCGATACGTCTCCGACGTATCGATAATTTCTTATGTTCCATGCCACATTATTGATGTTATCTACATGTTTTATGCACACTTTATGTCATATTCGTGCATTTTCGGAACTAACCTATTAACAAGATGCATGTCCGCTTCCTGTTTTCTCACCGTTTTTGGTTTCAATCCTAGTAACAAATATTCTCTGAATCGGACAATCAACGCCAAGTTCCTATTTTCACCGGAAGCATCCAACACCCGAGGACCAGAGGGCACTGTCCCCTAGATTTAGGGCCGCGCTTTGCCTGCGCGCCACATGTGTGTCGCCCCTTCGACCCTCCTGCGCCGCTTCGCCTATATAAAGCCCCCGGATCGAAAACCCGAGACGTTCGAAACCCACAGAATCCCCGAGCCGCCGCCATCGCGACGCCAAGATCCGGGGGACGAGTCTCTGCTCCGGCACCCTGCTGGAGCGGGAAGTGCCCCCCGAAGGCTTCTCCATCGACACCGCTGCCATCTCCAACGCCATCTTCATCACCGCTGCTGTCCGGATGAGGAGGAGAAGTTCTCCATCGAGGCTCGGCGGTGCCGGTAGCTATGTGGTTAATCTCTCTCCCATATACAATGATCTCATGAGCTGCTTACATGATTGAGATTCATATGAGTTTTGTATCACTACTATCTATGTGCTACTCTAGCAAAGTTATTAAAGTAGTTCTATTCCTCCCGCACGTGTGTAAAGGTGACAGTGTGCACCGTGTTAGTACTTGGTTTATGCTATGATCATGATCTCTTGTAGATTGCGAAGTTAACTATTGCTATGATAATATTGATGTGATCTATTCCTCTTACATATGCATGAAGGTGACAGTGTGCATGCTATGCTAGTACTTGGTTTAGTCTTTTGATCTATCTTACACTAAAGGTTACTAAAATATGAGCATTATTGTGGAGCTTGTTAACTCCGGCATTGAGGGTTCGTGTAATCCTACGCAATGTGTTCATCATCCAACAAGAGTGTAGAGTATGCATTTATCTATTCTCGTTATGTGATCAATGTTGAGAGTGTCCACTAGTGAAAGTGTAATCCCTAGCCTTGTTCCTAAATATTGCTATCGCTGCTTGTTTATGTTTTACTGTGTTACTACTAATACTACCACCATCAACTACACGCCAACAAGCTATTTTCGGCGCCGTACTACTGTTCATATTCATTCATACCACTTGTATTTCACTATCTCTTCGCCGAACTAGTGCACCTATTAGGTGTGTTGGGGACATAAGAGACTTCTTGCTTTGTGGTTGGGGTTGCATGAGAGGGATATCTTTGACCTCTTCCTCCCTGAGTTCGATAAACCTTGGGTGATCCACTTAAGGGAAAACTTGTTGCTGTTCTACAAACCTCTGCTCTTGGAGGCCCAACACTGTCTACAGGAAAAGGAGGGCGTAGACATCAAGATATTTTCGGCGCCGCTGCCGGACCAAAGCTACACAACGGATTTCCTCCTCGTCAACCCCGCGCCCCTGGAAAGATCATATTTTCTCCGCGCTGTTGAGGGGAGGAAAGGTAAAAGGTACTCACACTCCGATCTCGGCTACTAAGCTATTCTCCGTCGTTGTAAGTACTCGAAGCTATTTCCTTTAGATCCCGCAATTGCATCTTTTTGTTTCTTGTTTACACTAGTAAGGCATAATGGAAACAACAAAATATGAGAGATCTTTATGAACTTTATCTTGAATTAAGACATGATGTGTTTGAAGAGAAAATTAAAAAACCCATGGAACTTTATATGCATGCTAATGGGAATGTTATTGATATAAATGCTTTGAACACTATTGTTGCTAATGCTATGGAAAATTCTAAGCTTGGGGAAGCTGGTTTTGATGAGCATGATCTTTTTAGTCCCCCAAGAATTGAGGAGGAAATTTACTTTGATGATACTTTGCCTCCTATTTATGATGATTATAATGATAGAAGTCTTTTGTTGCCACCTGTTATGGAGGATAAATTTGATTATGATTACAATATGCCTCCTATATTTGATGATGAGAATAATAATGATAGCTACTTTGTTGAATTTGCTCCCACTAGTACTAATAAAATTGATTATGCCTATGTGGAGAGTAATAATTTTATTCATGAGACTCATGATAAGAATGCTTTATGTGATGGTTATATTGTTGAGTTTGCTCATGTTGCTACTGAAAGTTATTATGAGAGAGGAAAATATGGTTGTAGAAATTTTCATGTTACTAAAACACCTCTCTATGTGCTGAAATTTTTCAAGCTACACTTGTTTTATCTTCCTATGCTTGTTACTTTGCTCTTCATGAACTTGTTTGTTTACAAGATTCCTATAGGAAGTATGTTAGACTCAAGTTGTTTTGAATTTGCCTCTTGATGCTCTCTTTGCCTCAAATACTATTTCTAGCGAGTGCATCATTAAAACTGCCGAGCCCATCTTAATGGCTATAAAGAAAGAACTTCTTGGGAGATAACCCATGTGTTTTTTGCTACAGTACTTTGTTTTATATTTGTGTCTTGGAAGTTGTTTACTACTGTAGCAACCTCTCCTTATCTTAGTTTTGTGTTTTGTTGCCAAGTGAAGCCTCTAATCGAAGGTTGATACTAGATTTGGATTTCGCGCAGAATCAGATTTCTATCTGTCACGAATCTGGGAATTTTCTCTGTAGAAAAATCAGAAAATATGCCAATTTACGTGCGTGTTCTCAGATATGTACGCAACTTTCATTAGTTTTGAGTTTTCTGATCGAGCAACGGAAGTATTTATTAGAAATTCGTCTTTACGGAGTTCTGTTTTGACAGATTCTCTTTATTTCGCATTGCCTCTTTTGCTATGTGGGATGGATTTCTTTGTTCCATTAACTCGCTTTGAGCAATGTCCAGTGTTAAGAATGATTGTGTCACCTCTGAACATGTGAGTTTTTGATTATGTACTAACCCCTCTAATGAAGTTTATGAAGTTTGGTGTGAAGTAGTTTTCAAGGGTCAAGAGGAGGATGATATACTATGATCAAGAAGAGTGAAAGTTTCTAAGCTTGGGGATGCCCCGTGGTTCACCCCTGCATATATTAAGACTCAAGCATCTAAGCTTGGGGATGCCCAAGGCATCCCCTTCTTCATCGACAATATCAGTTCCCTCCTTGAAACTATATTTTTATTCGGTCACATCTTATGTACTTTACTTGGAGCGTCTGTTTGTTTTTGTTTTTGTTTTGTTTGAATAAAATGGATCCTAGCATTCACTTTATGGAGAGAGACACGCTCCGCTGTAGCATATGGACAAGTATGTCCTTAGGCTCTACTCATAATATTCATGGCGAAGTTTCTCTTCGTTAAATTGTTATATGGTTGGAATTGGAAAATGATACATGTAGTAATTGCTATAATGTCTTGGGTAATGTGATACTTGGCAATTGTTGTGCTCATGTTTAAGCTCTTGCATCATATGCTTTGCACCCATTAATGAAGAAATACATAGAGCATGCTAAAATTTGCTTTGCATATTTGGTCTTTCTAAGGTCTAGATAATTTCTAGTATTGAGTTTGAACAACAAGGAAGACGGTGTAGAGTCTTATAATGTTTTCAATATGTCTTTTATGTGAGTTTTGCTGCACCGGTTCATCCTTGTGTTTGTTTCAAATAAGCCTTGCTAGCCTAAACCTTGTATCGAGAGGGAATACTCATGCATCCAAAACACTTGAGCCAACCACTATGCCATTTGTGTCCACCATACCTACCTACTACATGGTATTTTCCGCCATTCCAAAGTAAATTGCTTGAGTGCTACCCTTTAAAATTCCATCATTCACCTTGCAATATATAGCTCATGGGACAAATAGCTTAAAAACTATTGTGGTATTGAATATGTAATTATGCACTTTATCTCTTAATAAGTTGCTTGTTGTGCGATAACCATGTTCACGGGGACGCCATCAACTACTCTTTGTTGAATTTCATGTGAGTTGCTATGCATGTCCGTCTTGTCTGAAGTAAGAGAGATCTACCACCTTATGGTTAAGCATGCATGTTGTTAGAGAAGAACATTGGGCCGCTAACTAAAGCCATGATCCATGGTGGAAGTTTCAGTTTTGGACATATATCCTCAATCTCAAATGAGAAAATTATTAATTGTTGTTACATGCTTATGCATAAAAGAGGAGTCCATTATCTGTTGTCTATGTTGTCCCGGTATGGATGTCTAAGTTGAAGAATAATCAATAGCGAGAAATCCAATGCGAGCTTTCTCCTTAGACCTTTGTACAGGCGCATAGAGGTACCCCTTTGTGACACTTGGTTAAAACATGTGCATTGTGATGATCCGGTAGTCCAAGCTAATTAGGACAAGGTGCGGACACTATTAGTATACTATGCATGAGGCTTGCAACTTGTAAGATATAATTTACATGATACATATGCTTTATTACTACCGTTGACAAAATTGTTTCATGTTTTCAAAATCAAAGCTCTAGCACAAATATAGCAATCGATGCTTTTCCTCTATGAGGACAATTTCTTTTACTTTCAATGTTGAGTCGTTCACCTATTTCTCTCCACCTCAAGAAGCAAACACTTGTGTGAACTGTGCATTGATTCCTACATACTTGCTTATTGCACTTATTATATTACTCTCTGTTGACAATATCCATGAGATATACATGTTATAAGTTGAAAGCAACCGCTGAAACTTAATCTTCTTGTGTTGCTTCAATGCCTTTACTTTGAATTGCTTTATGAGTTAACTCTTATGCAAGACTTATTGATGCTTGTCTTGAAGTGCTATTCATGAAAAGTCTTTGCTATATGATTCACTTGTTTACTCATGTCATATACATTGTTTTGATCGCATTCACTACATATGCTTTACAAATAGTATGATCAAGATTATGATGGCATGGCACTCCAGAAATTATCTTTGTTATCGTTTTACCTGCTCGGGACGAGCAGAACTAAGCTTGGGGATGCTGATACGTCTCCCACGTATCGTAATTCTTATGTTCCATGCCACATTATTGATGTTATCTACATGTTTTATGCACACTTTATGTCATATTCGTGCATTTTTCGGAACTAACCTATTAACAAGATGCCATGCCGCTCCCTCGTTGCTCTTAAATCCTAGTAACGAAATATTCTCGGATCGGACGAAATCAACGCCCAAGTTCCTATTTTCACCGAAGCATCCGCTAACACCCGGACCCGTAGGGGGCACTGGGCCCAGACCTAGGCCGGCGCGGCCCAGCCCCGGTCGCACCGCCCCTGTGGTGTCGTCGCCCTTCGACCCTCCCGCGCCGCCTCTTCGCCATATAAAGCCCCGGATCGAAAACCCTCGAGACGTTCGACGAAACCCACGAAACCTTCCAGCCGCCGCCATCGCGACGCCAAGATCTCGGGGGACAAGGAGTCTCTCGTTCCGGCACCCCCGTGAGCGGGAAGTGCCCCAAGGCTTCTCCATCGACACCGCTGCCATCTCCACCGCCATCTTCATCACCGCTGCTGCTCCCATGAGGAGGGAGTAGTTCTCCATCGAGGCTCGGGGCTGTACCGGTAGCTATGTGGTTAATCTCTTTCCTATGTACCTCAATACAATGATCTCATGAGCTGCTTTACATGATTGAGATTCATATGAGTTTTGTATCACTACTATCTATGTGCTACTCTAGCAAAGTTATTAAAGTAGTTCTATTCCTCCTGCACGTGTGTAAAGGTGACAGTGTGTGCACCGTGTTAGTACTTGGTTTATGCTATGATCATGATCTCTTGTAGATTGCGAAGTTAACTATTGCTATGATAATATTGATGTGATCTATTCCTCCTACATATGCATGAAGGTGACAGTGTGCATGCTATGCTAGTACTTGGTTTAGTCTTTTGATCTATCTTACACTAAAGGTTACTAAAATATGAGCATTATTGTGGAGCTTGTTAACTCCGGCATTGAGGGTTCGTGTAATCCTACGCAATGTGTTCATCATCCAACAAGAGTGTAGAGTATGCATTTATCTATTCTGATATGTGATCAATGTTGAGAGTGTCCACTAGTGAAAGTGTAATCCCTAGGCCTTGTTCCTAAATATTGCTATCGCTGCTTTTGTTTAATGTCGTTTACTTCCCGCAATACTACTACCATCAACTACACGCAGCAAGCACTTTTCTGGCACCGTACTACTGTTCATATTCATTCATACCACTTGTATTTCACTATCTCTTCGCGAACTAGTGCACCTATTAGGTGTGTTGGGGACACAAGAGACTTCTTGCTTTGTGGTTGCAGGGTTGCATGAGAGGGATATCTTTGACCTCTTCCTCCCCGGGTTCGATAAACCTTGGGTGATCCACTTAAGGGAAAACTTGCTGCTTTCTACAAACCGCTCTTGGAGGCCCAACACCGTCTACAGGAAAAGGAGGGGGCGTGACATCAAGCTATTTTTTGGCGTCGTTCGGTGGTGCTACACAACAGATTTCTCCTCGCCAACCCCGCGCCTCCCGACAGATCATCCTCCCACTCAAATACTTCGCTAGAAAACAATTTCTTGAAATAAGCAAGTAACATTAACAAACACTTTTGTCTTTTACTTCATAGTGGGAAGAATTTCCAATCAATGGGATAACAACAAAGACATTCATCCGATTTTGGTTGTAAACTTATTTGTATGCTATGCATACCAAAATTTAAGAAATGACTATTAGGGTTCATACCCATGCCATAACTCGTATGGTGTCATTTCAACAGATCATGATGATGCTCTATTTAGTGTAAAAGCGGTAGTCTCTAAAGCATAATCCACAAAAATATAATGGCATCAATATTTATCTCATCATTGACCCAACAAGGTTTGGATACATCTCTCGGATACTCCATCATCACTATGATACTCAAGAAACGTGAGTTGTAGAACAATTTCATAACTCTCTTAGATGTTCGCTAAAACTAGTAATTCAAATATTTCCACTATGATCCAATCATAGATATTTGACTTTTCTATTACGATGATTTCCACTTCATGCTGAAATTTATTTGAATCTATTCAAATGTTTCAAACTTCTTCCTTATCGAATATATCCACATATATATACTCAATTCATTGTTGGAAGTTTTTATGAAGTAGAAGAATCTCCCGCACACAACTATGCCCAGTGAACCATATACATCATCATGTATGTTTCCACTAAGTTAGTTGCTCATTCAAATCTTGGCCTATGAACGGTATTTTAGTCATTACTTTTAGAAAAGATTTTGCAAGCGCCAAACGATTCAAAAATCAAATGAATCCAAAAATCCATTTGCATGGAGTTCCTTCATGCGTTCCTTTCTAACATGACCAAAATGGCGGTTCCACAAATAAGTGGAATTCAAAACATTTGCCTTATGGCATTTTAGCGTCTGTTATGTATGTGTGTTTCACCATTAAGATTTATAATAACTTATCCATCGTACATGGAGTAATGTCATAATTTGAACAACTCATTGTTTTCATTTGACCCGAGCAAAATAACAATTATTAAGTTCTTTATTATAAATTCTAAGGGCTAGATAGAATGCTAACGACGAACATAATAACACTTTATTTTGTTCCAGACGTGCATTCCTATCATATTCCTTGTCAATCACTTAGGCCATTGTATTCTTGTATTGCGTTGTTTTGTATGACACTTCATACCAACCAATATAGTACTAATACCCAAGAATTTTATTGTGTGACCTAACTAGGAATACAACCATAACATGTATATCATTTATATACACCGGAGCTAGACTTTCTAGTCTTTTCTTTCTTTCACCAATAATCTTTTGTAGTTTCTCTTTTAGCTTTCCTCATTATTCAAAAAACACTTCAACATCAATAACTTCTAGGTTTGTTGGTCAAATACCAATAACCTTGAGGTTCTTTCTTTGAAGTTGATCATCATATGTCAAGTGTTCCGGATTTCACTATTAGTAACCTTGTAATATGATGAACAATTTCACTCATAATTTTATCCATTGTATCATGATGACTTTCTGAGACCATGTCTGTACATGCTAGGCTCGTAAAGTTTTAACAGTAGTATTCGCATATGCAAATCTGGCTTGCACCCGTTGTATGCACACATAGAATCTATAACACCCGATCATCACGTGATGCTTCGATACGACGAGTCTTAGCAACGGTGCATACTAAGGATGATAACTTCATGGATATGCGAATATTGTTAGTGCCCCAATAGTTGGAGGATTGGGACGCCTGTGTCTTCCTTCGTACATTCCCATAAAACTTATGAGTTTATGTAGTCTCACCAAATTATATTCCATCAACTTGCAATAAGGTCTTAGATATCACATATATCTCATACCTTGATTATTTCTGAAAACTAAATTTTTAGCTCCTTACTTTTCAAACAGATTTGAACTTCAAGTTTCACGGAGACAAGATAACTTTAGGTACTAATTGAAACCATAGCTCTTTGAATCAACAATGTGAGATTTACTAAAAGTTTGCAATAGGACTTAAACAATTCTTGATTCTTTAACAATACGGTACCAATCCGTAAAGTTTCTTGTCAGACTTAACAGTATTTCTATCTCAATTACAAGACTAGCGCATGGTAGAAAAACGGATGCCAATACTACAAAATTAATTCAAAATACTACTCAAACTATGTTCATGATAATTAGTTCATGTTTTAATCTAATTACTAATGAACTCCCACGTAATACAACATCCCTCATAGTTGTTAAGTGGTACACGATCCAAATCCACTACACTAAAACCGATCATCACGTGAGATGATGTAGCTTCAATGGTGAACATCAACATGTTGATCATATCATCCATATGACTCGTGTTCAACCTTTCGGTTTCCGTTGTCCCGAGGCCATGTCTGTACATGCTAGGCTCGTCAAGCAAACCCAAGTATTCCGCGTGTGCAAAATGGCTTACACCCGTTGTTTGGGAACGTTGAGTCTATCACATCCGATCATCACGAGATGCTTCGAAACGACGAACTTTGGCAACGGTGCATACGAGGGGAGAACACTTTATTATCTTGATATTAATGTGAGGGATCATCTTATAATGCTAATGTCGGGATCTAAGCAAAATAAGATGCATAAAGGATTAACATCACATACCCATATGTGATATGATATGGCCCTTTAGTCTTTGTGCCTTCGATCTTCATCTTCGTGCACCATGATCTCCATCATCACCCGGCATGATCTCCATCATCGCCGGCGTCGTTCATGGCGCGTCTTCATGGTTGTTCACCTCATGTAGCAACTATTACAACTACTTTGAAATACTACTCAACATGAAATTTAAAGACAACCATAAGGCTGCCGGTTGCCACAATACAATAATGATCATCTCATACATATTCATCATCACATTATGGCCATATCACATCACCAAACCCTGCAAAAACAAGTTAGACGTCTCTAATTTGGTTTGCATATTTTACGTGGTTTAGGGTTTTCGAGAGAGATCTAATCTACCTACGAACATGAACCAAAGGTGATACTAGTGTTGTCAATAGAAGAGTGAATTGAATCTTCACTATAGTAGGAGAGACAGACACCGCAAAGCCTCTTATGCAATACAAGTTGCATGTCGAACGAGGAACAAGTCTCATGAACGCGGTCATGTAAAGTTAGTCCGAGCCGCTTCATCCCACTATGCCACAAAGATGCAAAGTACTCAAACTAAAGACAACAAGAGCATCAACCGCCCACAAAACCATTGTGTTCTACTCGTGCAACCATCTATGCATACACACGGCTCGATACCACCGTAGGATAACGTTGCATAGAAAACAAAAATTTCCTACCGCGAACACGCAATCCAAGCCAAGATGCAATCTAGAAGACGTAGCAACGAGGGGATTGTCGAGTCTCACCCTTGAAGAGATTCCAAAGCCTACAAGATGAGGCTCTTGTTGCTGGTAGACGTTCACTTGCCGCTTGCAAAAGCGCGTAGAAGGTCTTGATCACGGCGCCACGAACGGGCAGCACCTCCGTACTCGGTCACACGTTCGGTTGTTGATGAAGACGACGTTGATGACCCACAAGTATAGGGGATCGCAGCAGTCTTCGCGGGTAGTAAAACCCAATTTATTGATTCGACACAAGGGGAGACAAAGAATACTTGAAAGCCTTAACCGGAGTTGTCAATTCAGCTGCACTGGAAACAGACTTGCTCGCAAGAGTTTATCGTAGTAACAGCTTTATAGCAAAGCGTTAGGAGATAGTAGCAACAGAAAGTAGCAGAAAGTAAATAGTGATTATAGTAAACATAGGATTAAAAATCGTAGGCACGGGGAGGGATAACAGGTGTGACGGATGAGAGAAACTCATGTAACAACATAGCAGCATTTGCAGATAATAAAATCGGTGTCTAAGTACAAAGCAATCAATAGGCATGTGTTCCATATATAGTCGTACGTGCTCGCAATGAGAAACTTGCACAACATCTTTTGTCCTACCAGCCGGTGGCAGCCGGCTAGGGAAACTACTGGATATTAAGGTACTCCTTTAATAGAGTACGGGAGCAAAGCATTAACACTCCGTGAACACATGTGATCCTCACATCACTACCATCCCCTCCGGTTGTCCCGATTTCTGTCACTTCGGGGCCATTGGTTCCGGACAGCGACATGTGTATACAACTTGCAGGTAAGATCATAAACAATGAATATCATGATGAAACAATAACATGTTCAGATCTGAGATCATGGCACTCGGGCCCTAGTGACAAGCATTAAGCATAACAAGTTGCAACAATATCATCAAAGTACCATCTACGGACACTAGGCACTATGCCCTAACAATCTTATGCTATTACATGACCAATCTCATCCAATCCCTACCATCCTTCGGCCTACAGCGGGGGAATTACTCACACATGGATGGGGGAAACATGGCTGGTCGATGGAGTCGCTGGTGATGATGGCGATGATCTCCTCCAATTCCCGTCCCGCCGGAGTGCCGTAACGGAGACTTTCGGCTCCTCGAGACGGAGTTTCACGTATGTGGCGTTAGGAGGGTTTCTCCTCGACTCGCTTCTCCCGTGCGTTTTTAGGTCGAAGGCAATAAGTAGTCCGAAGGAGGGCGTCGGAGGCCGACCGAGGGGGCCACACCATAGGGCCTGATACGTCTCCGACGTAACGATAATTTCTTGTGTTCCATGCCACATTATTGATGATATCTACATGTTTTATGCACACTTTATGTCGTATTCGTGCATTTTCTGGAACTAACCTATTAACAAGATGCCGAAGAGCAAGTTGTGTCACTGCTTTTGGTCTGAAATCCTAGTAACGAAATATTCCGGAATTGGACGATCAACGCCAGGTCCTATTTTGCCACGAAGCTTCCAAGACCAAGAGGGAGGCGGGGGCCACGAGGCAACCATAGGCGGCGCGGGTGCCTGCGCGCCGACCTAGTGTGGGCCTCATGTGGCCCCCGACCTGCCTTCCGCCTACTTAAAGCCTCCGTCGCGAAACCCCCAGCCGAGAGCTACGACACGAAAACCTTCCAGACGCCGCCGCCGCCAATCCCATCTCGGGGATTCAGGAGATCGCTCCGGCACTCCGGAGAGGGATTCATCTCCTGAGGACTCTGCCGCCATGGTCGCCTCCGAGTGATGAGTGAGAGTCTACCCCTGGACCATGGGTCCATAGCAGTAGCTAGATGGTCTTCTCCCATTGCAATTGTCAGGTCTTGTGAGCTGTCGAACATGATCAAGATCATCTATCGTAATTCTATATGTTGTGTTTGTCGGGATCCGATGAATAGAGAATACTATGTTATGTTGATTATCAATTCATGTCTATGTGTTGTTTATGATCTTGCATGCTCTCCGTTATTAGTAGATGCTCTGGCCAAGTTGATGCTAGTAACTCCAAGAGGGAGTATTCTGCTGATAGTGGGTTCATGTCTCCGTGAATCTGGAGTGACAAGAACCTCTAAGGTTATGGATGTGTTGTTGCCACTAGGGATAAAACATTGGTGCTATGTTCGAGGATGTGATCACCGATTACATTACGCGCAATACTTAATGCAATTGTCTGTTGTTAGCAACTTAATACCGGAGGGGGTTCGATGATAACCTAAGGTGGACTTTTAGGCATAGATGGCTGGATAGCGGTCTATGTACTTTGTCGTAATGCCCAATTAAATCTCACTATACTCATCATAATATGTATGTGCATTGTTATGCCCTTTATTTGTCAATTGCCCAACTGTAATTTGTTCACCCAACATGCGTTTATCTTATGGGAGAGACACCTCTAGTGAATCGTGGACCCCGGTCCAATTCCCTTTACTGAAATACAATCTATCATTTCCCGTTTTCTGCAAACAATCATCTTCCACATAATACGGTTAATCCTTTGTTGAGCAAGCCGGTGAGATTGACAACCCCACTGTTTCGTTGGGGCAAAGTACTTTGGTTGTGTTGTGCGTTCCACGTTGGCGCCGGTGTTGCGCCGCACTACATCCCGCCGCCATCAACCTTCAACGTGCTTCTTGACTCCCTCGGTTCGATTGAAACCTTGATTTTTTATCGAGGGAAACTGCCACCGTGCGCATCACACCTTTCCTCTTGGGGTTCCCAACGGACGTGTCAACTACACGCATCAAGCAAATTTCTGGCGCCGTTGTGAGATCAAGACACGTCAAGGAGTCTCCACTTCCCAACTACTTTTGTTTTTGTCTTGCTTTATTTTATTTACTACTTTGTTTGCTGCATTATATCAAAAACACAAAAAAAATTAGTTGCTAGTTTTACTTTATTTGCTATCTCGTTTGCTATATCAAAAACACAAAAAAATTAGTTACTTGCATTTACTTTATCTAGTTTGATTTATTTACTACTACTAAAATGAGTAATCCCGAAGTTGAAGTTCGTACGCTAAGCAACGAGGGGAGAATGTTTAAGAGATGCTTGGTAGGTAGTGATGCCCATAATAGGTGCATTAAGAAACACTCCACCACTATCCTACTCAGGAATTTTTATGTTGGTATCTCTAGCTGGAATAGGTATGTTCTTGATAGTCTCGCAAAAGGTAACTTCCTAAGTACTCCTGCATTAGAAGCTAGCTGCATTATTGAGAGTCTATTTGGAATACCTCCTGTTGATGAAGTTAAAACTGAAATCTCTCTGAAGATGTTATGAAAAAATTGGAAACCTTAGAGAAAAAATTTCCAAGTATTGAAGCTAAATTGAAATGTTACTTGATAAAACTGATGAACTTGATAAATCCTTAGGAGGAATTGATGAAAGAATTAGTGTCCTAGGAACTTGTGTTGTCCATGACGATCAAAGCAATAGGATTGACGAACTTGAAAAAGCTATGGGAACCTTGGGTTCAACATTTTCTTCTCTTAAATATAAGGAGAAAGCTTATGTGGGTAAGGAGCAAAAGTTTATGTATGTCTCTAAAGTGCCTAAACCAAAGAAGTATTATTATAGGACTAAAATTGACAAAGCCCTTAGTACTACTACGGATGGGGGAGCTCATGATAATGATGCACCATCTCTTGATAATACTTGATACACACTTTCTGCGATTAGCTGAAAGGCGTTAAAGAAAAGCGCTTATGGGAGACAACCCATGGTTTTTACTACAGTACTTTGTTTTTATTTTTTGTCTTGGAAGTTGTTTACTACTGTAGCAAACTCTCCTTATCTTATTTTAGTGTTTTGTTGTGCCAAGTAAAGTCGTTGATAGTAAAGTTCATACTAGATTTGGATTACTGCGCAGAAACAGATTTCTTTGCTGTCACGAATCTGGGATGTTTTCTCTGTAGGTAACTCAGAAAATTATGCCAATTTACGTGAGTGGTCCCCAGATATGTACGCAACTTTCATTCAATTTGAGCATTTTCATTTGAGCAAGTCTGGTGCCTCGATAAAATTCGTCAATACGAACTGTTCTGTTTTGACAGATTCTGCCATTTCGCATTGCCTCTTTTGCTATGTTGGATGAATTTCTTTGATCCATTAATGTCCAGTAGCTTTATGCAATGTCCAGAAGTGTTAAGAATGATTGTGTCACCTCTGAACATGTTAATTTTTATTGTCCACTAACCCTCTAATGAGTTGTTCTAAGTTTGGTGTGGAGGAAGTTTTCAAGGATCAAGAGAGGAGTATGATGCAATATGATCAAGGAGAGTGAAAGCTCTAAGCTTGGGGATGCCCGTGGTTCACCCCTGCATATTCTAAGAAGTCTCAAGCGGTTAAGCTTGGGGATGCCCAAGGCATCCCTTCTTCATCGACAACAATATCAGGTTCCTCCCCTGAAACTATATTTTTATTCCATCGCATCTTATGTGCTTTGCTTGGAGCGTCGGTTTGTTTTTGTTTTTTGTTTTGTTTGAATAAAATGCATCCTAGCATTCACTTTATGGGAGAGAGACACGCTCCGCTGTAGCATATGGACAAGTATGTCCTTAGGCTCTACTCATAGTATTCATGGCGAATTTCTTCTTCGTTAAATTGTTATATGGTTGGAATTGGAAAATACTACATGTAGTAATTGCTAAAATGTCTTGGATAATGTGATACTTGGCAATTGTTGTGCTCATGTTTAAGCTCTGCATCATATACTTTGCACCCATTAATGAAGAAATACATAGAGCATGCTAAAATTTGGTTTGCATATTTGGTCTCTCTAAGGTCTAGATAATTTCTAGTATTGAGTTTTGAACAACAAGGAAGACGGTGTAGATTCTTATAATGTTTACAATATGTCTTTTATGTGAGTTTTGCTGCACCGTTCATCCTTGTGTTTGTTTCAAATAACCTTGCTAGCCTAAACCTTGTATCGAGAGGGAATACTTCTCATGCATCCAAAATCCTTGAGCCGACCACTATGCCATTTGTGTCCACCATACCTACCTACTACATGGTAGTTTCTCCTCCATTCCAAAGTAAATTGCTTGAGTGCTACCTTTAAAATTCCATCATTCTCCTTTGCAATATATAGCTCATGGGACAAATAGCTTAAAAACTATTGTGGTATTGAATATGTACTTATGCACTTTATCTCTTATTAAGTTGCTTGTTGTGCGATAACCATGTTTTGGGACGCCATCAACTATTCTTTGTTGAATATCATGTGAGTTGCTATGCATGTCCGTCTTGTCGAAGTAAGAGAGATCTACCACCCTATGGTTAAGCATGCATATTGTTAGAGAAGAACATTGGGCCGCTAACTAAAGCCATGATTCATGGTGGAAGTTTCAGTTTTGGACATATATCCTCAATCTCATATGAGAATAATAATTGTTGCCACATGCTTATGCATTAAAGAGGAGTCCATTATCTGTTGTCCATGTTGTCCCGGTATGGATGTCTAAGTTGAGAATAATCAAAAGCGAGAAATCCAAAATGCGAGCTTTCTCCTTAGACCTTTGTACAGGCGGCATGGAGGTACCCCATTGTGACACTTGGTTAAAACATGTGTATTGCGATGATCCCGGTGCCAATTAGGACAAGGTGCGGGCACCATTAGTATACTATGCATGAGGCCTCGCAACTTGTAAGATATAATTTACATAACTCATATGCTTTATTACTACCGTTGACAAAATTGTTTCTTGTTTTCAAAATCAAAGCTCTAGCACAAATATAGCAATCGATGCTTTTCCTCTATGGAGGACCATTCTTTACTTTTATGTTGAGTCAGTTCACCTATTTCTCTCCATCTCAAGAAGCAAACACTTGTGTGAACTGTGCATTGATTCCTACATACTTGCATATTGCACTTATTATATTACTCTATGTTGACAATATCCATGAGATATACATGTTACAAGTTGAAAGCAACCGCTGAAACTTAATCTTCCTTTGTGTTGCTTCAATGCTTTTACTTTGAATTATTGCTTTATGAGTTAACTCTTATGCAAGACTTATTGATGCTTGTCTTGAAGTACTATTCATGAAAAGTCTTGCTTTATGATTCACTTGTTTACTCATGTCATTTACATTGTTTTGATCGCTGCATTCATTACATATGTTTACAAATAGTATGATCAAGGTTATGATGGCATGTCACTCGTAAATTATCTTTGTTATCGTTTCTGCTCGGGACGAGCAGAACTGCTTAGGAGGTTGATATCTCCGACGTAACGATAATTTCTTGTGTTCCATGCCACATTATTGATGATATACATGTTTTATGCACACTTTATGTCATATTCGTGCATTTTCTGGAACTAACCTATTAACAAGATGCCGAAGAGCCGGTTGCTGTTTTCTGTTGTTTTTGGTTTCAGAAATCCTAGTAACGAAATATTCTCGAATTGGACGAAATCAACGCCAGGGTCCTATTTTGCCACGAAGCTTCCAGAAGACCGAAGAGGAGACGAAGTGGGGCCACGAGGCGTTGAAACCATAGGCGGCGCTGCCAGGCCTTGGCCGCCGGCCCATAGTGTGGGCCCCTCGTGCGGCCCCCGACCTGCCCTTCCGCCTACTTAAAGCCTCCGTCGCGAAACCCCCAGTACCGAGAGCCACGATACGGAAAACCTTCCAGACGCCGCCGCCGCCAATCCCATCTCGGGGATCGGAGATCGCCTCCGCACCCCCCGGAGAGTGGATTCATCTCCGAGGACTCTACGCCGCCATGGTCGCCCTCCGGAGTGATGAGTGAGTAGTCTACCCCTGGACCATGGGTCCATAGCAGTAGCTAGATGGTTGTCTTCCCCAATTTGTGCCTCATGTTCTTGTGAGCTGCCTAACATGATCAGATCATCTATCTGTAATACTATATGTTATGTTTGTTGGGATCCGACGAATAGAGAATACTATGTTATGTTGATTATCAATTCATGTCTATGTGTTGTTTATGATCTTGCATGCTCTCCGTTATTAGTAGATGCTCGATAGTGGGTTCATGTCTCCGTGAATCTGGAGGGGTGACTATGCTCGATAGTGGGTTCATGTCTCCGTGAATCTGGAGGAGTGACAAGAACCTCTAAGGTTATGGATGTGTTGTTGCCACTAGGGATAAAACATTATGCTATGTTCGAGGATGTAGTCACTATTACATTACGTGCAATACTTAATGCAATTGTCCGTTGTTACAACTTAACATCGGAGGGGTTCGGATGATAACTCGAAGGTGGACTTTAGGCATGTATGCATGTCAGATAGCGGTCTATGTACTTTGTCGTAATGCCCAATTAAATCTCACTATACATCATGATATGTATGTGCACTGTTATGCCCTTTATTTGTCAATTGCCCAACCGTAATTTGTTCACCCAACATGCTGTTTATTTTTGTGGAGACACCTCTAGTGAACTCGTGGACCCGGTCCAATTCTCTATACCGAAATACAATCTATCGTGCACATCGTTTTCTTCGTAAACAATCATCTTCCACACAATACGGTTATCCTTTGTTACAAAGAAGTCGTGGGAGATTGACAACCCCATCAAGCTGCTGGGGCAAAGTACTTGGTTGTGTTGTGCAGTTCCACGCTGGCGCCGACCTTCCTGTGTCATACGCACTACATCCCCCGCCGCTGATCAACCTTCAACGGCTTGACTCCTAACGTTCGATTAAACCTTGGTTTCTACTGTGGTTGCTGCCGTGCGCATCACACCTTCCTTGGGGTTCCCAACTGACGTGTCAACTACACGCATTGTGGGCCGCGCGGGCTCCCCCCTAGGGCCGCGCCGCCTATGGTGTGGGGCCCCTCGGGCCTCCACCCGACTTGCCCTTCTGGCTCCGTGCGTTTTGGGAAAATAGGGCCTTCCGTATAAATTCCGAGGATTTTCCCGAAAGTTGGATTTCGGCACAAAAACGAGACACCAGAATGTTCTGCTGAAAACAGCGATAGTCCGTGTTAGTTGTATCCAATATACACAAATTAGAGGCAAAATAGCAAAGTGTTCGGGAAAGTAGATACGCTTTGGACGTATCCATCTCTCATAAGCTTAGCTATTGCTTGTCCTCAAGCAATTCAGTTAACAACCGAGCGATAAAAGAACTTTTACGTAACACATTTGTTCATATGATGTATATATTCTCATGCTATGGCTAACACTTAGGCGGTTCATATAGGATACATGCAAATAAGATCATCTAATAGCTATGTCAATCATGAACAGGTACCAACAATCAATAATAAGCATCATGAATCATGTCTATATGCAATGTTCATAAAAGGGTATGATAAAGTGGTATCTCGCTTGCCCGAATTTGAACAGCAAAACATAAATGCCCAGGCACCTCCGAGGTTCATAGAAAGACTAGAAATAGAGATTGTCAAAGATAAAAGCATCAAAGTTATACCACAATCAATAATATTTTGAGACAAGCATATTATACTAAGAATGACATAATTGTGCTCTCAAGATAGTGCTCAAAGAAAGAATGGAGACACAACACAAAAGTAAAAGATTGACCCTTCACAGAGGGAAGCAGATTAACATGCGCTGAGCTTTTCATTTTTAAAACAGGAGTAAAATTATTTTGAGAGGTTTGTTGTTGTCAACGAACGTAATGGGTACACCAACTACCTTGCCAACCAGACTTTCAAGAGCGGTTCTCTCATGAAGGACGTTATCTCTACCTGCAAGGTAGATCATCCCTCTTCTTTTGTTTACACACGTACTTTAGTTTTTATTATGGGTGACACTCCCCCAACCTTGGCTTTCTCAATCTATATAACCGAATCCTTGGGTGCCTTCCATCAATCACATACCATGGAGGAGTGTTTGTTTGGTAAAATTAAGTTGCTTAACATGAACTGTGAGCAAAACATGTGGGAAGAGAATTATTAATGAAGTTTGATTAATTGGGGCTGGGAACCCGTTGCCAGCTATTTTTGCAAAATTATTGGATAAGCGGATGTGCCACTAGTCCATATGAAAGTCCACAGAGTAAATGACAAGGTTGAAAGAGAAACACCACATACTTCCTCATGAGCTATGAAACATTAACACCAATTGAGAAGCATTTTGAAGGTTTTAAAGGTAGCGCATGAGAATTTACTTGGAATGCTTTGAAATGCCATGCATAGGTATTTATAGTGGAATGAAACAACTTGGTTTTCAGGTGTTTGGAAGAACGAGCGTCAGCACAAGTGAAGGCTAGCAATAGACTGGGAGCTACAAATCAAGAGAGCAATAACTCGTCATAATCATGCTTATGCAAATAAATTAATGGAGGCGTAAAAGTGATACAAGAACTCGGAACAATGTAAATCATCGAGGCTTAATTGACTTTTGTTCAGTCATATGCATGCGTGAGCATGTGCCAAGTCGATATAAATGAATTATTCAGAGGAGGATACCACAACGTCATACCTATTTATGAATAAAACAATGCAAGCAAACATCCATGACGTGCTACTCATATTAATAAATTGGAGCTAAACATGAGAGATCACGAACTACTAGACTTTCTCAAATGACATATACCTCATATGAACCAACTAAGCATGCTCACATGGATGAGTATATGTACAAAAATGAAACAAACAGAGTTCATACCAGCCTTCTCACCACAATCCAATTGTCGTAGATCGTCATTATTGCCTTTCACTTGTAGCTTGGATAATATGAAATGAAACCACGCTTCCAGCCACCGAAGACCATTGAACTCAAAATGAACTTTACAAACCAAAGAAGAACAGCAAATATTTTTGGTGTTTCGAATTAATTAGAAACAAGAACAAGAGGAAACAAGCTAACAAAGCAAAATCTTTTTGGATTTTCTTATAGCAAACCAACGATAGCAAATAAAGCAAAGTAAAAGCAAGAAACCAAAATAAACAAATGGTGAAGAGAAACAACAGAAATATTTTTGGTCTTTTTATGTTTTAGGAAAGAAACAAAGCAAAAACAAGAAATGGCAAACTAGAAGAGCCACATAAACACAAAGCAGCAGAAATTCGTCAAACTTGACAGCAGTACAGTACTCGATTTTAAAGAATTCTTCCACTGCTCAAATCGAAAAGTGTTCAACTAATGAAAGTTAGATAACAACCTGGGGAATATGCTCAAAAATTGGCAACGCAAAATAACGTTCTGGTTGTTTTTGAGAATTTTTTTGGTACAGTCCAGAATCTGTTTTCAATCAGCACTTCCTCAAATATCATCTCCTCTCATTAGAAAACCACTCAATAACTAAATAAGTATGTACAAGTATCCAGCAATCATAATATGCAAAGAATGAGTGATGCCGTATACCTCCCCCAAGCTTAGGCTTTTGACTCTTCTTGATCATATACATCCTCCTCTCTTGACCTTTGAAAACTTCTGCCACACCAAACTTCTCATAAACTTCATTAGAGGGGTTAGTAGTCAAAAACTTTAATCCACTTTAGTCTTGTAGTGACACATTGCAAGAACTCAATAAAACATTAGCTACAGCTCTCCACGTCTAGAAAGTCTTACTTAAAGTCTACAAGAGATAATGCAAAAAACAGACAGAATCTACAAAACAGAACAGCTAGTAAAGACGAATTTTTAAGAGTTACTTCCGTTTCTCAAATCAGAAAACTCAAAACTAATGAAAGTTGGGTGCAGACATATCTGAGGATCACTCACGTAAATTGGCAGATTTTTCTGAGTTACCCACAGAGATACCTACTCAAATTCGTGACAGATAGAAATCTGTTTCTCATGCGCAGAAATCCAAATCTAGTATCAATCCTTTCCATTAGAGACTTTACTTGGTACAACATTGCAATAAAATAAAGATACAAAGGTATTGCTACAGCGAGTAAAACAAGTGGAGGAAGAAAGAAATGTTGTTTACCTCCTCTATGCATATAAAATGAATTTGTTAACAAGGTTGATCAAGTCTTGTCATCAAATAAATTTTACATAACATATGAAGAAATAAACTCAAATCAATCATGTTACCTTGAATTGTATTGATATGGATCCAATCATAAGATTTTGATATCCTTCTTTAGGCTCATATATAGGACAATCAATAGTTCCAACTTTAATAGTTCTCACATTAGAAATGGTATTAACTCCACATACTTTATCAATCCTCTTGGGGAAATAGACGGTATGCTCCTTATCATCAACATTGAGTAACTTTTCCTTTATTGCAATCAATAACAGCCCCTGCGGGGTTAAGAAAAGGTCTCCCAAGAATAACAGACATATTATCATCTTCAGGCATTTCCAACACAACAACCAGTTAATATCACAAATAGTAGTAACTTGGAATGAACATCCTCACATATACCAACAGGAATAGCAGTAGATTTATCAGCCATTTGCAAAGATATATCAGTGGGTATCAACTTATCTAAATAAAGTCTCTTATAAAGAGAAAAAGGTATAACACTAACACTGCCCCAAGTCACATAGAGTAGCTTTAACATAATTATTCTCCAATGTAACAAGGAACAGTAGGTATACCGGGTCGCCTCAACTTCTTTGGAACTTTGCCATCAAAGAGTAATTAGCAAGCATGGTGAAATTTCCTCATTGAGGATTTTCCTTTTGTTAGTAAAAATATCTTTCATATACTTTATAACGAGGCAATTTAATAGCATCAGCCAAAGAGATTTGCAAGAATAAAGGTTTCATCCAATCGTAAAATTTTATATTGTTCTTCTTCCTTTGATTTTAGTTTCTTAGCGGGAAATGGCATTTGCTTTTGAACCCAAGGTTCCTTTCATTACCATGTTTCTTAGCAATAAAATCTTCTTTTAGTATACTTTTTATTTTTAGTATGCTTTTCAGGTTCATCTTCAACCTTCTTTATCAGAAGCATTATTCTTATCATTATCATTACCATTATCATGTTCATTACTACTTTCAGTTTCAGCATCAGAAATAGAACTATTAGGATCATTAACAGGTTCATAGGATTCTACAACATTTTTATGTTTCTTTTTCTTTTTCTTAGAAGGAGCACTAGGTTCAATTCGTTTGAGAATCTTGTTCAATTCTTTTGGGATGCCCTTCCAGGATATAGAGGATCCTGGGTAGAGAGACACCACCTCTAGTTGTTACTTCATAAGCATGTTTCTTTAGAATTATTTTTTAACAAGTCATTTTGCACTTTAGTGAGTTGATCAATTTGAGTTTGAACCATTTGAAAATGTTTAACAAGCATCTTAACATCATTGGAGGTTCTCTCCACAATATCATGCAAATTACAATAGCTTGAGAATTTTCCATTAGATGATTCTCTACTCTCATATTAAAATTTTCTTGCTTACCAATATAATTATCAAACTCATCTAAGCATTGAGCAGGAGGTTTTGAATACCGAATATCTTCCCTAGTAAAGCGTTGAAGAGAGTGTACCTCAATCATGGATGAAGGAGGAATTATCTCACATATATCTTCTATGGGAGGTAGATTCTTCACATCTTCGGATTTAATACCTTTTTCCTTGAGAGACTTCTTGGCTTCCCTCTATATCTTCATCATTCAATTCAATTAAACCCCTCTTCTTCAATATTGGCCGTTGGAGTTGGTTCAGGTATATTCCAATCATCATAATTCCGCTATTCTAGCCAATAATTCTTCAACTTCGTCCGGAGTTCTTTTCCTAAAAACACAACCAACACAACTATCCAAATATGCTCTAGATTCAATGGTTAGTCCACTATAAAAAATATATCAAGTAGATCATTCTTTTCTAAATCATGTCCGGGTCGAGCTCTGATAAGAGAACAAAATCTTGCCCAAGCCTCAGGCAATTTCTCTTCATCTCCCTGGTCAAACCTATAAATTTTCTTGTAAAGCAATATGTTGAGCACTAGCAGGAAAGTATTTTCGAAAGAAAACATCACGCAACTCAGTTGGATTTTTAATAGAACCAGGAGGCAAATTATTATACCAAGTTTTAGCATCATCCTTTAATGAGAGGAAAAAATTTAGCGACAAAATAAGTGCATCTTGACATCATCAGAAAACAAGCTACTCATAGAAGAAAGTTCAATCATGTGTTCTACATCACTTTCTTTTTCAGTACCACAAAAGGGTGCTTTCTCTACAATAGCTATATGAGATAGATCAAGAGAAAATCATAATCTTTATCCTTAATGCATATAGGAGATGTGGCAAATCTAGGATCAGGAGATAACTTATGTCTAACAGTATATTGTCTGAGAAACTTTTTAATTTTTCTTGCATCAGCAGTAGCATTGCATCTATTAATAAAATCATCATTAAGCTCCACATAATCCTCATCAAGATCATCACTAGAATAATCAAGTTCAGCAAGAATTAACAAGTGTAGCAGCATTAGGAGTTTCAAAGATTTTCAATTTGTCTAGACCTAACAATTGTAGCATCTAGAAAAGGATCCCAATGAACCACTATCATCAAGCACAACAAGCAGAAATATTATCAATATTATGAGAGTTTTCAGATTCAGCAGAAGTACCAGCAAGTGAAGCTTGTGAACAAGTTGACTTATCACAGATGGTGAATCAAGTGTAGCATAGGTACTCGTAGTTGTACCTTTCTTGTATTGATGGTAATATAATACTTCTGTGGATCTAAGTAGTTTTACCTATGATGGAGAATTTGCAGTGAACAATATCAATCCAAGTGGACTTCCAAATAAAGCTATGCTCTTGCAAGAACGGCGCCTTAAAAAATGTACTTGATGACCCACAAGTATAGGATCGCAGCTAGTCTTCGCGGGTAGTAAACCCAATTTATTGATTCGACACAAGGAGACAAAGAATACTTTGAAAGCCTTAACAATGAGTTGTCAATTCAAATTAAGACTGGAAACAGACTTATTTCAGAAGAGTTTATCAAGAGGTCACTTTATAGCAATAGGCAGAGAAATAGTAGCAAAGTAGTAGCAGAGAAAGTAATAGTGATTATAGTAAACAACAGGATTAAATACTGTAGGCACAGGGATGGATGAACGTGCGTTGCATGGATGAGAGAAACTCACAACAATTACAGCGGTGGTGCATTTGGCAGATAATAATAAAACGGTGTCCAAGCACAAAGCAATCAATAGGCATGTGTTCTATATATAGTCGTACGTGCTCGTAATGAGAAATTTGCACAACATCTTTTGTCCTACCAGCCTGTGGCAGCCGGGCCTCGGGAATCTATCGGATATTAAGGTACTCTTTTAATAGAGTACCGGAGCAAAGCATTAACACTCCGTGAACACATGTGATCCTCACATCACTACCATCCTCTCCGGTTGTCCCGATTTCTATGGGCCATTGGTTCCGGACAGCTACATGTGTATACAACTTGCAGTAAGATCATAAACAATGAATATCATGATGAAACAATAACATGTTCAGATCTGAGATCATGGCACTCGGGCCCCAGTGACAAGCATTAAGCATAACAAGTTGCAACAATATCATCAAAGTACCAATTACGGACACTAGGCACTATGCCCTAACAATCTTATACTATTACATGACTAATCCCTACCATCCCCTTCGCCTACGGCGAATTACTCACACATGGATGGGGAACATGGCTGGTCGATGGAGAGGCATCGGTGGTAATGATGGCGAAGCCCAATTCCTGCTCCCGCTGAGGCGACCCGAGACTTCGGCTCCCCGAGACTCGAGTGCTCGCGATGTGGCCATGCTCCGGGAGGGCTCTCCCACTTCGGCTTCTCCCCAGCTTTTAGGTCGAAGGCAACAAGTAGTCCGGAGCGAGGGCGTCTGAGGCCGACCGAGGGGGCCACACCATAGGCCCGCGGCCCCCCCTAGGTCGCGCCGCCTTATGGTGCCACCGCCTCGTCGCCCCTCCGACTTGTCCTTCTGGCTCCGTCAGTTTCCTGGGAAAATAGGGCCTTCGTATAAATTCCGAGGATTTTCCCGAAAGTTGGATTTCTGCACAAAAACGAGACACCAGAATAGTTCTAACACCGTTAGTCCGTGTTAGTTGTATCCAAAAAAAATAAATTAGAGGCAAAACAATAGCAAAAGGAATTTGGAAAGTAGATACGCTTTGACGTACGACGTCCGACCTCCTTGCCTCAGTCAAGCAGCGAAGTAGAAGCTCTTTCTGAATCCGACAACACGACGGCGTATGTTTGCAGTAGGAGAATCTGCAGAGCTTACGCGTGCGGGATGTGGTGGAGGAGAGAGGCCGCTAGGGTTTGGGAGAGGGGGGCGCCGGCCACTATAGGGGTGCGGCCACCTTGTGGTGTTTTGGTTTGGCCGGCCCCCTCCCCTTGGCCCTCAATATATAGGTGGAACACCCAAGAGTTGGTCTACAAGTCTTCGAATAAGACCCCAAACCAAAACCTTTCCATAACACATGAAACCTACTTCCAAGCTAGACTCCCACTAGAGGTGGGGAATCCCAATTCTCCTTGGGAGGGGTGGCCGGCTCCCCTGGGGAGTCCACTTGGGACTCCTCCTCCTTAGGCTGGCCGGCCATGGTGGGTGGAGTCCCATGTGGACTCCACTTTCCTTGGTGGTTTCTTCCGTGACTTTTCTAGAACCTTCTAGAAACTTTCCATAGAACCTTCCGAATCATTTTAAATCACATAAATGACATCCTATATATGAATCTTATTCTCCGACCATTCCGGACCTCCTCGTGATGTGAGATCTCATCCGGGACTTCGAACAAATATTCGAACTCCATTCCATATTCAAGTTCTACCATTTCAACATCCAACTTTTAAGTGTGTCACCCTACGGTTCGTGAACTATGCGGACATGGTTGAGAGTACTCACTCCGACCAATAACCAATAGCGGGATCTCGAGATCCATAATGGCTCCCACATATTCAACGATGACTTTAGTGATCGAATGAACCATTCACATATGATACCAATTCCCTTTGTCACGCGATATTTACTTGTCCGAGGTTTGATTAGATATCACTCTATACCTTGTTCAACCTCGTCTCCGACAAGTACTCTTTAATCGTACGTATATGGTCTCTTATGAACTTATTCATATACTTCTTGTAAGACATTAGACGACATTCCACCGAGAGGGCTCAGAGTATATATCTATCCGCCATCGGGATGGACAAATCCTACTGCTGATCCATATGCCTCAACTCATACTTTCCGACTACTTATCCCCCCTTTATAACCACCCATTTACGCAGCTGGCGTTTGATGTAATCAAAGTACCTTTCCAGTATAAGGGATTTATATGATCTCATGGTCATATGACTAGGTAACTATGTATCAAAAGCTTATATCAAATAACTTAATGACGTGATCTTATGCTACACGCTTAATTGGTGTGTCCATTACATCATTCATATAATGACATAACCTTGTTATTAATAACATCCAATGTTCATGATCACGAAACCATGACCATCTATTAATTAACAAGCTAGTTATACAAGAGGCTTACTAGGGACTCCTTGTTGTTCACATAACACACATGTATCAATGTTTCCGTTAATACAATTATAGCATGGTATGTAAACATTATCATAAACACAAAGATATATTATAATAAATCTATTTTATTATTGCCTCTGGCATATTTCCAATAACAGCTCATAGGTTGTACTGCTATCTAAAAGAAGGAAAGGCGTCTCCCGTACGTCTGAAGTCCTGTTTCGATAGGTGTCCATGCCCTGGACCACCCTTACACTTGCAGACCCAAATTAAGGCGAGAAAACTACTACGCTACTTCCCCTTCCCACTTCGTGGTAATGTGGCTACACTGCTAGGTCCGATTGTTGTACTCAGTCAACAAAAGGTTTTTCGAAAAAACATTCTTCATTTCTCTTTCTCCCAGCAAGTCCTTTCTGCTCAATTTTTTTTATCAAAACCACACTTGGGCAGGGCTACCCCATTCCAAGGTTTTCGAGAAACTTCTTTTCCAGAAAACATTTTCATAACCATTTTTCCAGGGCTCCCACCTATAGTCCAATTCTTCTTTGAAAAGCGGCGACAAGGATGATAAGGTGTTAAGCACCATATCACTAACATGTATTTGTTTAGTAGGTATCAACGAGGGCTGCACCCGTAAGGGTGGAATAATAAAACTCCGGGTGGCAATAACCACCCACATAAATAAATAAAATCATGCATTTATAAAATTTCTAGTAATGCAAGAGTAAGACAAATAGGAATAAGCATGCATCAAGAGGTGGCCTTTGGTTGGCTATTTGTCCCTGGACTTCATCTTCACGAACCATCTGCTCTTCCTTCCTCTTCGAAATCCTCACCAATGTCCTCTCCCTCTTCTCCGATAGCGTTCGCATTCTACCGTCGCAAAATAAAAGGCGAACAATCAACACATAGACATAGCATCAATCGCACATACAAGATTAGTAACAAACCACCCAATCAGAGTCACTAAACATATCAAATGAAAAACACCTAAGGCAAAGTGGTCATTTTATTTATAAAGGGGCTGATTTTACCGCTACTCGAAAAGGTCTTAACATAACATCTATTAGCTAAAACGGCTTTAGCTCACACCAAGATATAATCCGCATAAGTACTGGTAGGTAATGAATCTTGGAAACCACCAGAAAGGGTCTGGTGCCAAAGTTCATTACAAAACATTACTAACAAAAACAACTCAATTTCCCTAGGGTAAAATAAGCAACAACACCACATTAAGAAGCTACTCCAGAACAATGCACACAAAAATTTGGTAAAATCACAGAGAGTAAATATTGGTTTTATAAAACTACATGAATTGGATTCACCCAAATTGAGTTTTCAAAAGAAAAGATATGATTTTTCTAAAACTAGAAATGGCTTAGGAACTAATTAAATGGCCTAAAAATTTCCGTGGTTCAAAAAAAATACAAACAAGGTATCTAATGGAAGCTAATAACATGAAGAACTCACATCCGGTGGAATTTGTCAAAAATATGCTTTTAAATATTTTAAAACATTTTAATAAGTCATAAACTAGAGCAATCCATTTTTAAAGCACACAAACATCATAGGGTTAGGGTTTAGGGTTAGGGGTAGGGTTAGGGATAAGGTTAGGGTTAGGGTTATAGATAAACCTTATAGTGCTCCGATTCATATTACTTGATGATAATATAGATGTATCTAGACACATTTTAGTTATAGATACATCCATTTTAGCATCAAGTAGTATGAGAGGTAGTAGGATCGGAAGTTTTTCTTGTATGGTTATTTTATTTCAAGGATTCATTTCCGTACTAGCTAGTATTCTTCCAAACAAACTTCCAATTACGCTAAATTTCATAGGAAATCTAACGAATATCCACCCATATGTATATACCTCTATTTCATGTGGTGGAGTCAAACAAACTATGGTTAGGGTTAGGGTTTAGGGTTAGGGTTTAGGGTTAGGGCTTAAGCTTAGGGTTAGAGTTAGGGTGAGGGTTTAGGGTTTAGGGTTTAGTGTTAGGGTTAGGGTTTAGGGGGTTAGGGTTAGGTTTTAAGGTTTAGGGTTTAGGGTTTTTTAGGGTTAGGGTTATAGATAAACCTTATAGTGCTCCGATTCATATTACTTGATGATAATATAGATGTATCTAGACACATTTTAGTTATAGATACATCCATTTTAGCATCAAGTAGTATGAACCAGAGGTAGTAGGATCGGAAGTTTTTCTTGTATGGTTATTTTATTTCAAGGATTGATTTCCGTACTAGCTAGTATTCTTCCAAACAAACTTTCAATTACGCTAAATTTCATAGGAAATCTAACGCATATCCACCCATATGTATATACCTCTATTTCATGTGGTGGAATCAAACAAACTATGGTTAGGGTTAGGGTTAGGGTTTAGGGTTAGTGTTAGGGTTAGGGTTTAGGTTTAGGGTTAGGGTTAGGGCTAGGGTTAGGGTTTAGGGTTAGGGTTTAGGGTTTAGTGTTAGGGTTAGGGTTTAGGGGTGTAGGGTTAAGGTTTAAGGTTTAGGGTTTAGGGTTTTTTAGGGTTAGGGTTGTAGATAAACTTTATAGTGCTCCGATTCATATTATACTTGTTAATATAGATGTATCTGGACACATTTTAGCTATAGATACATCCATTTTAGCATCAAGTAGTATGAATCAGAGGCAGTGGGATCGGAAGTTTTTCGTGTATGGTTATTTTATTTCATGGATTTATTTCCGTACTAGCTAGTATTCTTCCAAACAAACTTTCAATTACGCTAAATTTCATAGGAAATCTAACGCATATCCACCCATATGTATATACCTCAATTTCATGTGGTGGAATCAAACAAAGATGGTTATGGTTATGGTTATGGTTATGGTTATGGTTATGGTTAGGGTTTAGGTTTAGGGTTATGGTTTAGGGTTAGGGTTAAGGGCTAGGGCTAGGGCTAGGGTTAGGGCTTAGGGGCGGGGTTAGGGCTAGGGTTTAGGGGTTAGGTTTATGGTTTAGGTTAGGGTTAGGTACACGTTGTGTCTATGGGAGGGGAAGTGGGTAAGAGGTGGGATGCATGGGGGCAGGGTGGGGTCAATGTGGGTGTGGTGGTGTTGGAGATTGAGGGAAATGTGGGTGTTTAGTTACTAGGTCCGCGGAGACGGGGATTAAAGTGTAATCGGGAGGCGGAAGTAGGTCAATGAACTTCAAAAAACGTGAACTTCCCAAACAATCAATGAACTTCGAAAAATGAAGTGAAAATAATAAGTGAACTTAAAAAGTGAATTTCAAGAAAAATAAAGTAACCTAAAATATGGACATAATCAGAAATGAAGTGAACTTCAAAAAATATAGCGAACTTTCGTCGCATCTGAACTTCTCTGGACACAACTAAAGTTAACTTTGAAAATATGACAGAACTTTCTAAAATGAAGTGAACTTCCTAAAAAAATGAAGTTGATACGTCCAAAATGTATCTACTTTAACACTTTTGCTATTGTTTTGCCTCTAATTTGTGTATTTTGGATACAACTAACACGGACTACCGCTGTTTTCAGCAGAACTGTCTTTGTGCAGAAATTCAACTTTCAAGAAAATCCCCGGAATTTATGTCGCCAGGGTCTTATTTTTCCAAGAAGCTTCCAGAAGTAGGGCAAGCCTGGTGGAGGCCCGAGGCCCCCACACACTAGGTCAAGACGGCCAGGGAGGGGCGCCGCCCTACCGTGTGTGGCCGCCTCGGGCCGGCTCCCGACGCCTCACTTCGGACTACTTAAGGGGTTTCAACCTAAAAACACGGAGAGAAGTCGAAGTCACCAGAAACCATCCAGTACGCCCTTAACGTCACAAACTCCGTCTCGGGACCAAAAACTCCGTTCTCCGCCGGGACGGGGAATTGGAGTAGATCATCGCCATCATCACCACCGACGCTTCTCCACCAAAGAATGTTTCGCCCATCCATGTGTGAGTAATTTCCCCTGTAGGTTGAAGGGGATGGTAGGGATTGTATGAGATTGGTCATGCAATAGCATAAGATTGCTAGGGCATAGTGCCTAAAGTGTCCGTAATTGGTACTTTAATGATATTGTTGCAACTTGATATGCTTAATGCTTGTCACTAGGGCCCGAGTGCCATGATCTCGGATCTGAACATGTTATTGTTTCATGATGATATTCATTGTTTTATGATCTTACCTAAGTTGTACACACATGCTGTCCGGAACCGAGGGCCCCGAAGTGACAGAATCAGACAACCGAAGGGGAAGGTGTTGATGGAGGATCACATGTGTTCACTACATTGCTTTGTCTTAGATTTATTAAAAGGAGACTTTAATTTCCAAAGACTCTCTAGAGTGCCCGGTCGCCACCTACCGGTAGGACAAAGATGTTGTGCAAGTTTCTAATTGCGAGACGTACGACCAAATATGGAACACATGCCTATGGATTGCTTAGTACTTGGACACCGTTTTATTATTATCTCCAAATGCCCCGGCTTTGATTGTTACATGAGCTCTCTCATCCATGCAACGCCTGTTCATCCATCCCTATGCCTAAAGTATTTTAATCCTCTTCTCGTTTACCAAAATCACCATCATGTCTTTGTTACACTTCGTCATTGCTATTCTACCATCGCCATCACATAAATCACATTATCGATAAACTCTTAAGTAGCAAGTTCCGTTTCAAAAGTAAATGAATTGACAACTCCGCCGTTAAGGCTTTCGCTATTCTTTGTCTCTGTGTTTAATCACAATTGGGCTTTACTCTCTCGAAACTTATGTATCCCCTATACTTCTGTGGGTCATCAAGACTATTTTCTCGCTACTGCTGTCGTGTATATAGCTTTATTTGGAAATTCACTTGGATTGATATTGTTCGCTGCAACTCCTCCATCATGGGTAAATCTCGCGATCCTAAAGCTCGCCATATTACCATCCACTACAAGAAAAGGTACAACTCTGAATACCTCTGCTGCTTTCACCATCTGTGATAAGTCAACTTGTTTCTCCACCACAAGCTGCACATGCTGGTACTTCTGCTGAATCTGAAAACTCTTATAATTTTGATGATGCTTCTGCTGTGCTTGATGATAGTGGTTCATTGGGATCTTTTCTAGATGCTACAATTGCTAGGTCTTCCATGTAAATTGAAAATGCCGGAACTCCTAATGAAAACATCATAATTGCTAGTTCACCCGACTCTATTGAATACTCTAGTGATGATCCTGATGAGGATTATGTGGAACTTGATGATGATTTCATTGATAAATGCAATGCTACTACTGATGCAAGAAAAATTAAAAAGTTGCTGCACAACATACTCGTTAGATATAATGCTCTCCGATCCTACCTACACATCTCCTATAAACATTAAGGATAAAGATTATGATTTTTCTCTTGATCTATCTCTTATAGCTATTGTTGAGAAAACACCCTTTTGTGGTACTGAAAAAGAAAGTGCTGTTGAACACATGAATGAACTTTCTTCTATGAGTAGCTTGTTTTCTGATGATGTCAAGATGCGTACTTATTTTGTCGCTAATTTTTTCCTTTCTCATTAAAGGATGATGCTAAAATTTGGTATAATAGTTTGCCTCCTGTTCTATTGATAGTCCAAAAGGTTTGCTTGATGCTTTCTTTCGAAAATATTTCCCGCTAGTGCTCAACATATTGCTTTGAAGAGAATTTATAATTTTGACCAGAAAGATGGAGAGAACGTCTAAGCTTGGGCAAGATTTACCTCTTTTATCGTAGCTCAACTCCTAACATGTTCTCGAAAAGAATGATCTACTTGATATATTTTATAGTGGACTAACAATTGAGTCTAGGGCATACAAAGAACTGCAGACGAAGCTGAAGAATTATTGGCTAAAATAGCTTAATCACATGATTGGTCTACACCTCGAACTGTACCCGATGCTGATATTGAAGAAGAGGTTTGATTAAATTAAATGATGAAGATATGAGGGAAGCCAAGAAATCTCTTAAGGAGAAAGGTATTAAATCAGAAGATGTGAAGAATTTACCTCCCATAGAAGATTTATGTAAGATAACTCCCCTTCATCCATGATTGAGGTACACTCTCTTCAACGCTTTACTAGGGAAGATATTCCATATTCAAAACCTCCCGCTCAATGCTTAGATGAGTTTGATAATTATATTGTTAAGCAACAAAACTTTAATATGAGAGTAGAGAATCATTTAATGGAAAATTCTCAAGCTATTAGTGAATTGCATGGTATTATGGAGAGAACCTCCAATGATGTTAAGATGATTGTTAAACATTTTCATATGATTCAAACTCAAATTGATCAACTCACTAAAGTGCAAAATGACTTGTTAAAAAATAATTCTAAGAAAAACATGCTTATGAAGTAACAACTAGAGGCGGTGTTTCCACCCAGGATCCTCTCTATATCCTTAAGGGCATCCCAAAAGAGTTGAACAAGATTCTCAACTTAACTAAAGAAATTAGTGCACCTTCTAAGAAAAAGAAAAAGAATATAAAATGTTGTAGAATCCTCTCGAACCTGTTAATGATCCTAATAGTATTTCTATTTCGGATGCTGAAACTAAAGTGGTAATGAACATGATAAAGATAATTATAAGAATGATGCTTCTGATAAGAGGTTGAAGATGAACCTAAAAAGCATGCTAAAAATAAAAAGTATACTAAAGAAGATTTTATTGCTAAGAAACATGGTAATGAAAGAGAACCATGGGTTCAAAAGCAAATGCCTTTTCCTGCTAAGAAACTAAAATCAAAGGAAGAAGAACACTATAATAAATTCTATGATTGGATGAAACCTTTATTCTTGCAAATCCCTTTGACTGATGCTATTAAATTGCCTCTTTATTCAAAGTATATGAAACATATTGTCTCTAACAAAAGGAAAATTCCTAATGAGGAGATTTCCACTATGCTTGCTAATTACTTTTTCAATGGCAAAGTTCCAAAGAAGTTGGGCAACCCAGGTATACCCTATTCCTTGCTCTATTAAGAATAATTATGTTAGAACTGCTCTATGATTTGGGAGCAGGTGTTAGTGTTATGCCTTTTTTCTCTTAAAAGACTTTATTTAGATAAGTTGATACCCACTCTGATATATTTTTGCAAATGGCTAGCCGGGATAAATCTACCTATTCCGCTGTATATGTGAGGATGTTCCCTGCTCAAGCATTAATAACCGCTTGATATTAACCGATTTTGGTTGTGTTGGAAATGCCTGAAGATGATACTGTCTATTATTCTTGGGAGATCTTTTCTTAACACCGCGGCCTGTTATTGATTGCAATAAAGGGAAAGTTACTTTCAATGTTGATGACAAGGAGTATACCGCTTATTTCAAGAGGATTGATAAAGTATATGGAGTTAATACACTTTTTAATGAGAATTATCAAAGTGGAGCTATTGATTGGTCCTAGTATAGAGCCTGAAGAAGGATACTGTAAATATTATGATTGGATCCATATCAATACACAATACAAGGTAACATGATTGATTTGAGGTTTATTTATCTTATGCCATATAAAATTTATTTGGTAGCAAGCTTGATCAACCTTGTTAACAAATTCATTTTATATGCATAGGGAGTTAAACAACATCTCTTTCTTCCTCCACTTGTTCTATTGTTGTAGCACTTTTGATTTGCAAAGTTCTTTGGGGCTTGCATAGAGACTTCAAAAATTCTTGCTCTAAGAATAATAAATTTAACACCTATAGAAATGTGCATTTTTCAAAGTTTTCAAAAATTCACAAAAATTATACCATTGGTCTTATTTTGGAACAAGCACTGAGCACTAGATGACCAAAATCTGTATGGCACCCACAGTTGGGTCACGGCCAAAGAAGGGGGGCGCACCACTCCCGGTGTGTGGGCCCCACCTTGCCCCACTACTTCATCTCTTCCTCCCACTCTCTTTCTCTCTCCCGAAAAACTCGCACCAGCTTTCTCTCACTGCGTTCGCTCAAGAGCTCAAGATTTCTCGATCTCTTTGCTCAGCCCCGATGGCTGAAATTTGGCACATTTGCTCTCCCGTATGTGACTCCTCCGATTATCCAAGTAGAATTTTGTTTGCTGAGTATATCTTGAATATTTTGTGCTGCTGTAGGTAACATGTTTAGTGAGCTTGCATGCTTGTTCTAAGTTGTAGAAACTAGTTTTGATGCATGATTAGTACTCTAGCAAGTTCCTATAGTAGTTTCCCTCAATTATATGTCACCAAATCAAATTTTATAATGTTTGTTGAAAAATTTCAGAAAGGGAAGATGGATAACTATAACTTTGGAGAAGTGTTTGAAGGACAGACGACAAGCACGGGGAGGCCCTCAAGGTCATCCACTCAGGCGATCCTATAATGAGGACGTCATCGCGCCAAGCTTCGAACCCGAAGAGGACAATGGAGCCCCTAATGCTTCATCTTTCCCATGTTATAACTTTTTGAGTAATGCAGGGTTGCTGAATGATTTCTTGACCCTCGTTGGTAAGGCGGGCTTAACCACCTACATGGGAGATGAGAGGGAGCAATACCATATGCTCACTAAAATCTTTGTGGAGAGCTTTAAGTTCAACAACAAGCACTACCACCCGACAGTTGCATTCAAGATCTATGGTAACCCTATTACTATGAAGTTGGAAGATTTTTGTACTGCATTGGATATTGCCCCTGTAGGTACAGCAAAGAGGATCGAGGACAATCCCAGGGCTTTGCTTGAGCTCTATCGGGAGATCACCAATGATGATTGCCGCACCATTCAGCCGTGGCAAGATAAGAAACATCCAACTCCCCGCCATTAAGTATTTTGCTTATTACCTTGCTACTAGCATTCTTGGTAGGGAGAATACTAGCAATATTTCTAGCTATCATCTTGCTTTCTTAATTGCTGCACTCACCGGAGAGACACCTTTATCATCTTGGTGCTCTTGTTGCTCGCCGTTTGTCTAACAAGGGGCCTATTTTTGGAGGAATTATTGCATCACGCATTTTAGCATATCTAGAACTTCCTCTTGACCCTACTGATGTGAAACTAACTCCTATAAGGCTTGATATTGCTGCTATGAAGAGTCATCAATTTGTTACAACCGACTCTAGTTTAGATAATATGGTCTATAGAATGTTTTTTGGCCGACGGGGATGAGAGGGGAAGTCCCTTTGCCACAACCGTATTTGTTCAAAGGTTGACAGGAAAACCATGGTCGCGTCTAAGGAGGAGATGGATGAGCAAATGAAGATACAAGGCTTCCACCAAAGAGCATGACCCGATGACGCCGAGCATCCTACGACTCACACTGTCACGTATCCGGGTGCTTCTTCTAGCACATACCTGGAATATGATCCATCTTCGTCATACTACGGAGGTGCCATTTGTAGGCACCATGGGATTGATCTCCACTTGTGGCCAAAAGCCTAAGCTTGGGGAGGTATACCAGCATCACTCATTTTTTTTGCATATTATGATTGCTGGATACTTGTATATACTTGTTTTGCTTCTTTAAGTGGTTTTCTCATAAGAGGGAGATGATATTTGGCGAAGTGCTGATTGAAAACAGATTCTGGACTGATACCAAAAAAATTCGTACGCACAGCCAGAACGTTATTTTGAGTTGAAAATTTTTGAGCATGTTCCCCAGGTTGTTATCTAACTTTCATTAGTTGAACACTTTTCGAGCTGGGTAGCGGAAGAATTTCTTAAAAATCGATTACTGTACTGCTGTCAAGTTTGACGAATTCCTGCTGCTTTGTGTTTATGTGACTCTTCTAGTTTTCATTTTCTAGTTTTTGCTTTGTTTCTTTCCTAAAACACAAAAACACCAAAAATATTTCTGTTGTTTCTCTTCACCATTTGCTTATTTTTGGTTTCTTGCTTTTATTTTATTACTTTATTTGTTATCGTTGGTTTGCTATAAGAAATCCAAAAAGATTTTGCTTTGTTTGCTTGCTTCCTTTTGTTCTTGTTCTATTCGAAAACACCAAAATATTTGCTGTTCTTCTTGGTTTTGTAAAGTTCATTATGGAGTTCAATTGTCTTCGGTGGCTGGAGCGTGGGTTTCATTTCATATTATTCAAGCTGCACCAGTGAAAGGCAATAATGACGATCTACGACAACTCGACTGTGGTGAGAGCTGGTATGAACTCCATTTGTTTTCATTTTTGTACATATACTTGATACTGCTCCAACGATCGATAATTTCTTATGTTCTATGCCACATTATTGATGTTATCTACATGTTTATGTACACTTTATGTCATATTCGTGCATTTTCTCGAACTAACCTATTAACAAGATGCCGAAGTGCTAGCTTGTCGTTTTCTCGCTGTTTTTGGTTTCAAGGCATCCGTAAGAACGAAATATTCTCTTTAATTGACGAAATCAACGCCCAGGGTCCTATTTTGCCACTAAGCCCAAGACCGAAGAGGAGACGGCTGGCCACGAGGCGCCCAAACTCCTAGGGCGGCGTGGCCCGGCCCCCGGCCGCGCTGCCCTATGGTGTGGGCCCCTCGTGTGGCCCCCCGACCTGCCCTTCCGCCTACTTAAAGCCTGCGTCGCGAAACCCCCAGTACTTTCAGAGCTCACGAGCACGAAACCTTAATGAGACGCCGCCGCCGCCTAATCCCATCTCTGGGATTCAGAGATCGCCCGGCACCCCGCCGGGAGAGGGAATCATCTCCTTGAGGACCTCTACGCCGCCATGTCGCTTCCTGAGTGATGTGTGAGTAGTCTACCCCTGGACTATGGGTCCAGGCAGAATAGAGCACACTGTCTTCTCTCATTGTGCTTCATTGTCGTGTCTTCAGAGCTGCATAACATGATCAAGATCATCTATCCGTAATTCTATATGTTGCGTTGTTGGGATCCCATGAATAGAGAATACTTGTTATGTTGATTATCAAAGTTATGTCTATGTGTTGTTTATGATCTTGGATGCTCTCCGTTGCTCTAGTAGATGCTCTGGCTAAGTAGATGCTTGTAACTCCAAGAGGAGTATTTATGCCTTGATAGTGGGTTCATGTCTCCTTGAATCTGGGGTGACATAAATCTCTAAGATTATGGATGTGCTGTTGCTAGGGCTAAAACATTAGTGCTATGTTCGAGGATATAGTCACTGATTACATATGCGCAATACTTAATGCAATTGTCTCGTTGTTAGCAACTTAATACTGGGAGGGGGTTCGGATGATAACCGAAAGGTGGATTATCATAGATGCATGATGGATAGCGGTCTATGTACTTTGTCGTAATGCCCAATTAAATCTCACAATACTCATCATAATATGTATGTGCATGGTCATGCCCTCTTTATTTGTCAATTGCCCAACCGTAATTTGTTCACCCAACATGTTGTTTATCTTATGGGAGAGACACCTCTAGTGAATCTGACCCCGGTCCATTCTTTTACATCGAATACAATCTACTGCAATACTTGTTCTACTGTTTTCTCCAAACAATCATCATCCACACTATACATCTAATCCTTTGTTACGGCAAGCTGGTGAGATTGACAACCTCACCGTTTCGTTGGGGCAAAGTGCTTTGGTTGTGTTGTGCAGGTTCCACGTTGGCGCTCGGAATCTCTCAAAAGTTGCGCCCGCACTACATCCCGCCGTCATCAACCTTCAACGTGCTTCTGCCCCTACTGGTTCGATAAACTCCTGGTTTCATACCTAGAAACTTGTCGTCGTACGCATCACACCTTCCTCTTGGGGTTCTCTTTGGCAACGGACGCGTGTTGTACGCGTATCGTTTTTCTCGCGCCTGCTGTTTGGGAGATCAAGACACGCTTCAAGGGGAGTCTCACTTCCAATCCCTTTACTTTGTTTTTGTCTTGCTTAGTTTTATTTACTACTTTGTTTGCTTGCACTAAATCAAATACAAAAATTAGTTGCTAGTTTTACTATATTTACTGTCTTTTGCTATGACTTAAAACACAAAAATTAGTTACTTGCATTTACTTTATCTAGTTTGTCTTATACTAAAATGGCTACCCCTGAAAATACTGTTGTGTGACTTCACAACCACAAATAATAATGATTTCTTATGCACACCTATTGGTCCACCTGCTACTACAGCAGAATTCTTTGAAATTAAACCTGCTTTACTGAATCTTGTTATGCGAGAGCAATTTGTGTTAGTTCCGATGATGCTGCTGCCCATCTCAATAATTTTGTTGAATTATGTGAAATGCAAAAGTATAAGGATGTAGATGGTGACATTATGAAATTAAAGTTTCCTTTTTCATTAAGAGGAAGAGCTAAAGATTAGTTGCTATCTCTGCTTAAGAATAGTATTGATTCTCGACTAAATGCAAGGATGCTTTTATTGGTAGATATTATCCCCTCGCTAAAATTATATCTTTGAGGAGTAGCATAACGAATTTTAAACAATTAGATATGAGCATGTTGCACAAGCATGGGAAAGAATGAAACTTCTGCTAAAAATTGCCCAACCCATGGACCGACTACTTGGATGATCATCCAAACCTTTATGCAGGATTGAATTTTTCTTCATGAATTTATTGGATTCAGCTGCTTGAGGTACCTTTATGTCCATCACTCTGGTGAAGCAACAAAGCTTCTTGATAATATGATGATTAATTACTCCGAATGGCACACGGAAAGAGCTCCACAAGGTAAGAAGGTAAATTCTGTCGAAGAAACCTCTTCCTCGAGTGATAAGATTGATGCTATTATGTCTATGCTTGTGAATGATAGGACTAATGTTGATCCTACTAATGTTCCGTTAGCTTATTGGTTTCCCAAGAAGAACATGTTGATGAAAACTTCATTAAAAATAATAATTTCAACAACAATGCTTACCGGAACAATTCTAGCACAAATTATAGGCCATATCCTTATAATAATGGCAATGGCTATGGTAATTCCTATGGGAATTCTTACAACAATAATAGGAACACACTCCCTGGACTTGGAAGCTATGCTTAAAGAATTATTAGTACACAAACGCTTCTTTAACAAATCATTTAAGAAAAGCTTGGAATGAGACATTTGCTTCTAAAGTTGATAGTCTTGCCTCTGATGTTGATCTTTTGAAATCGAAAGTTATGCCTAATGAGAATCATCATAATAAAATTGTTACTACAAATGCAATCCAAGTTAGAATTAATGAGAATATAAGATTAATGGCCGAATTCATGCTAGGTGGGAGAGAGAAGAAAATGAAAAACTAGCTAAAGAGAAGAATGTAGCTAAAGTTTGGACTATTACCACCACTAGTAATGCTAATGCTACACATGTTGCTGCACCTCCTACTATTAATAATAAAAGAATTGGTGTTAGTAATGTTTCCACTTCTAATGCAAAGCGCGAGAAACTACCCGAAACTGCTAAAACTGCTGGCTCGTGATAAAATCGCTTTTGAAATTTTTTCCCAACATTGGGGATGATGATCCCATTGCTTTAGATTATAATGGTTTGAATTCTGATGATTGCCACATCTCTGAAGTTATAAAGTTCTTGCAAAAACTTGCTAAAAGTCCTAATGCTAGTGTTATAAATTTGGCTTTCACACATCATATTACAAATGCTCTCTAAAAGCTAGAGAAGAGAAACTAGAGCGCGAAGCCTCTATTCCTAGAAAGCTAGAGGATGGTTGGGAGCTCATCATTAAAATGAAGGTTAAAGATTTTGATTGTAATACTTTATGTGATCTTGGTGCAAGTATTTCCGTTATGCCTAAGAAAATCTATAATATGCTTGACTTGCCACCGCTGAAAAATTGTTATTCGGATGTTAATCTTGCTGATCATTTTACAAAGAAACCTTTAGGGAAAGTTGATAATGTTCACATTACCGTTAACAATAATGTTGATTTTGTTGTCTTGATATTGAATGCAATGCATCTTGTCTCATTATATTGGGAAGACCTTTTCTTCGAATCGTTGGTGCTACTATTGATATGAAGGACAATATAAAATATCAATTTCCCTCTCAAGAAAGGTATGAACACTTCCCTAGAAAGAGAAGGAAGTTACCTTTTGATTCTATTATTAGAACAAATTATGATGTTGATGCCCACCTTCTTGATATACTTGATACACACTCCCTTCGCGCTCTAGCCGAAAGGCGTTGGAAGAAAAGCGCTTATGGGAGATAACCCATGTTTACTACAGACTTTGTTTTTATTTTGTGTCTTGAAGTTGTTTACTACTGTAGCAACCTCTCCTCATCTCTAGTTTAGTGTTTTGTTGTGCTACAAAGTCGTTGATAGTAAAGTTCATACTAGATTTGATTACTGCGCAGTTTCAGATTTCTTTGCTATCACGAATCTGGGTCCACCTCTCTGTAGGTAACTTAGAAAATTATGCCAATTTACGTGAGTGATCCGCAGATATGTACATGCAACTTTCATTCAGTTTGAGCATTTTCATTTGAGCAAGTCTAGTGCCATTTTAAAATTCGTCAATACGAACTGTTCTGTTTTGACAGATTCTGCCTTTTATTTTTCATTGCCTCTTTTGCTATGTTGGATGAATTTCTTTGATCCATTAATGTCCAATAGCTTATGAAATGTCCAGAAGTGTTAAGAATGATTATGTCACCTCTGAACATGTTAATTTTTATTGTGCACTAACCCTCTAATGAGTTGTTCTAAGTTTGGTGTGGAGGAAGTTTTCAAGGATCATGAGAGGAGTATGATGCAACATGATCAAGGAGAGTGAAAGTTCTAAGCTTGGGGATGTCCCGGTGGTTCACCCCTGCATATTTTAAGAAGACTCGAGCATAAGCTTGTGGATGCCCAAGGCATCCCCTTCTCTTCATCGACAACATTATCGGAGGTTCCTTTCCTGAAACTATATTTTTATTCCATCACATCTTATGTGCTTTTCTTGAGCGTCGGTTTGTTTTTGTTTTTGTTTTGTTTGAATAAATGGATCCTAGCATTCACTTTATGGGAGAGATAGACACGCTCCGCGGTAGCATATGGACAAGTATGTCCTTAGTTTCTACTCATAGTATTCATGGCGAAGTTTCTTCTTCGTTAAATTGTTATATGGCTGGAATTGGAAAATGATACATGTAGTAATTGCTAAAATGTCTTGGATAATGTGATACTTGGCAATTGTTGTGCTCATGTTTAAGCTCTTGCATCATATACTTTGCACCCATTAATGAAGAAATATATAGAGCTTGCTAAATTTGGTTTGCATATTTGGTCTCTCTAAGGTCTAGATAATATCTAGTATTGAGTTCGAACAACAGGAAGACATTGTAGAGTCTTATAATGTTTACAATATGTCTTTTATGTGAGTTTCACTGCACCGGTTCATCCCTGTGTTTGTTTCAAATAACCTTGCTAGCCTAAACCTTGTATCGAGAGGGATTACTTCATGCATCCAAAATATTTGAGCGCCAACCAATATGCCATTTGTGTCCACCATACCTACCTACTACATGGTCTACCATTCCAAAGTAAATTGCTTGAGTGCTACCTTAAATTCCATCATTCACTTTGGTAATATATAGCTCATGGGACAAATAGCATAAAAACTATTGTGGTATTGAATATGTACTTATGCACTTTATCTCTTATTAAGTTGTTTATTGTGCGATAACCATGTTCACTGGGGATGCCATCAACTACTCTTTGTTGAATTTCATGTGAGTTGCTGTGCATGTTCGTTGTCTGAAGGAAGAGAGATCTACCACCTTATGGTTAAGCGTGCATATTGTTAGAGAAGAACATATTGGGCCGCTAACTAAAGCCATTATCCATGGTGGAAGTTTCAGCTTTGGACATATATCCTCAATCTCATATGAGAAAATTACTAATTGTTGTTACATGCTTATGCATAAAAGAGGAGTCCATTATCTGTCTATGTTGTCCCGGTATGGATGTCTAAGTTGAGAATAATCAATAGCGAAAAATCCAATGCGAGCTTTCTCCTTAGATTGTACAAAGCGCATAGAGGTACTCCCTTTTGTGACACTTGGTTAAAAACATGCATTACATGGATCCCAGAGTCCAAGACAAGGTGTGAGCACTATTAGTATATCATGCATGAGGCTTGCAACTTGTAAGATATAATCTATATGATACATATGCTTTATTACTACCATTGACAAAATTGTTTCATGTTTTCAAAATCAAAGCCTTAGCACAAATATAGCAATCGATGCTTTTCCTCTATGGAGGACCATCTTTTCATTTTCAATGTTGAGTCGGGCCACCCATTTCTCTCCACCTCGTTACAAACACTTAGTGAATCGTGCATTGATTCCTACATATTTGCATATTGCACTTATTATACTACTCTATGTTGACAATATCCATGAGATATACATGTTACAAGTTGAAAGCAACCGCTGAAACTTAATCTTCCCTTGTGTTGCTTCAATGCCTTTACTTTGAATTATTGCTTTATGAGTTAACTCTTATGCAAGACTTATTGATGCTTGTCTTGTATACTATTCATGAAAAGTCTTTGCTTTATGATTCACTTGTTTACTCATGTCATATACATTGTTTGGATCGCTGCATTCACTATATATGCTTTACAAATAGTATGATCAAGGTTATGATGGCATGTCACTCAGAAATTATCTTGTTATCGTTTTACCTGCCTGCTCGGGACAAGCAGAACTAAGCTTGGGGATGGTGATACGCCTCCAACGTATCGATAATTTCTTATGTTCCATGCCACATTATTGATGGTATCTACATGTTTTATGCACACTTTATGTCATATTCGTGCATTTTCTCGGAATCCAATCATTAACAAGATGTCAAGTGCCATTGTCAGTCATGCTTGGTTCAAATCCTAGTAACGAACATTTCGAATTGGACGAAATCAACGCCCAGGGTCTCATTTTTCCCACGAAGCTTCCGTAAGACCGAAGAGGAGACTAGCTGGGCCACGAGGCGCCCAACCCAGGCGGCGCGCCGCCCCCGGCCGCGCCCTATGAGCGGGCTCCCTGTGGCCCTCTCGACCTGCCCTTCCGCCTAATTTAAAGCCTCCGTCGCGGAACCCCCAGGTAACGAGAGCCACGATACGGAAAAACTCTACCGAGACGACGCCGCCTAATCCCATCTCGGGATTCAGAGACGGTCGCCCGGCAGACTCGCCTCTGAGAGAGGGAATCATCTCCTGCAGGACTCCTACGCCATGGTCGCTCCGTGAGTGATGTGTGAGTAGTCTACCCCCTGGACTATGGGTCCATAGCAATTAGCTAGATGGCTGTCTTCTCCTCATCGTGCTTCATTGCCGGGTCTTGTGAGCTGTGCATAACATGATCAAGATCATCTATCCGTAATTCTTACATGTTGCATTTGTTGGGATCCGATGAATAGAGAGTTACTTGTTATGTTGATTATCAGATATGTTCATGTGTTGTTTATGATCTTGCATGCTCTCCACATTAGTAGATGCTCGGGCCAAGTAGATGCTTGTAACTCCAAGAGGGAGTATTTATGTCGTATAGTGGGTTCATGTCTCCGTGAATCGGGGGAAGTGACAGAAATCATATCTCCAACAGTTGCCACTAGGGATAAAACATTGATGCTATGTTCGAGGATATAGTCACCGATTACATTACGCGCAATACTTAATGCAATTGTCTCTGGTTGTTAGCAACTTAATACTCGAGGGGGTTCGGATGATAACCTGAAGGTGGACTTTTTAGGCATAGATGCAGTTGGATGGCGGTCCATGTACTTTGTCGTAATGCCCAATTAAATCTCACAATACTCATCATAATATGTATGTGCATGGTCATGCCCTCTCTATTTGTCAATTGCCCAACTATAATTTGTTCACCCAACATGTTGTTTATCTTATGGGAGTAGACACTTAGTGAACCGTGGACCTTGGTCCACCTCATCAAATACAATCTATCGTAATACTGTTTCTACTGCTTTTCTTCGTAAAACAATCATCATCCACACTATATATCTAATCCTTTGTTACAGCTAAAGCCTGAGATCACAACCTCATCGAAGCTTGGGGCAGCACTTTGGTTGCCAGCAGTTCCACGTTGGCGCTCGAATCGTGCTGCGCCTCTCGCACTACATCCCGCCGCCATCAACCTTCAACGTGCTTCTTGGCTCCTACCGGTTCGATAAACCTTGGTTTCATACTGAGGGAAAACTTGCCGCTGTACGCATCACACCTTCCTCTTGGGTTCCCTAACGGACGCGTGTTGTACGCACCTATACTCATCCATGTGAGCATACTTTAGTTGGTTCATGTGAGGTATATGTCATTTAAGAAAGTCTAATAGTTCATGATCTCTCATGTTTAGCTCCATTTTATTAAGTAGCATGTCATAGATGTTTGCTTGCATTGTTTTATTCAAATAGGTATGACATTGTGGTATCCTCCTCTAAATAATTCATTCGAATCGACTTGGCACATGCTCACGCATGCATATGACTGAACAAAAGTCAACTAAGCCTTGATGATTTAATTTACTTCAGAGTTCTTGTATCACTTTTATGCCTCCGTTAATTTATTTTGCCGCAAGCATGATTATGACAGTTACTGCTCTCTTGATTGTCGCTTCCCAGTCTATTGCTAGCCTTCACTTGTACTGAGCGGGAACGCTGCTCGTGCTTCCAAACCCCCGAAAACCAAGTTATTCCAAAGTGTCCACCATAAATACCTATGCATGGCATTTTAAACTATTCCAAGTAAATTCTCATGCGCTACCTTTAAACAATTAAAAATGCTTCTCAATTTGTGTCAATGTTTTATAGCTCATGAGGAAGTATGTGGTGTTTATCTTTCGACCTCGTCATTTACTTTTGACGGACTTTCATAATAAGAGCCGGCAACGGGGTGCCCAGCCCCAAATTAATCAAACTAAATTCTCTTCACATGTTTTGGTCTCCTGATTCATCAGTAAGCAATTTAATTTTGCAAATAGACACTCCTCCATGGTATGAGATTGATTGGAAGGCACCCGAGGATTCAAGTTAGCCATGGCTTGTGTAAGAAAGGTTGGGAGGGTCATCCATAATAAAACTAAAATACGGTGTAAATAAGAAAGGGTGGAAGGAGTGCCACCCAAAAATAATTCATGGGAGCCGCTCTTGTGAGTCCGGTTGATGAGGTAGTTGGTGTACCCATTACCATTCGTTGACAACAACAAACACCTCTCAAAATAATTTTTACTCCTGTTTTAAAAATGAAAAGCTCCAGCGCATGTTAATCCCCGCTCCTCCGCGAAGGGTCAATCTTTTACTTTTATGTTGAGTCACCATCCTTTCTTTGAGCAATTTCTTGAGAGCACAACCGTCATTCTTAGTATAATATGCTTGTCCCAAAATGTGATTAATTGTGGTATAACTTTGATGCTTATCTTCGACAATCTCATTTCAGGGTCTTCCATTAAATCTCAAAGTTCCAGCATTTAAGGGCTTTGCTGTACAAATACCAAAGCTTAGATACCACTTTATCATATCCTTTTATGAACATTGCAATCCTGCTGATAGACATGGTTCATGATGCTTATTATTAATTTGTTGATACCTTTCCATGATTGACATAGCTATTGGATGATCTTATTTGCATGTATCTTATTATGAATTGCCTAAGTACTTGTCCATATCATGAGAATATTTACATCATATACAAAAATGTGTTCGTGAAAGTTCTTTTATCGCACTCAGTTGTTAACTGAATTGCTTGAGGACAAGCAATAAGCTAAGCTGGGGTGAGTTGATACGTCCAAAACGTATCTACTTTCCCGAACACTTTGCTATTGTTTTGCCTCTAATTTGTGTATTTTGGATACAACTAACACGGACTAACGCGGTTTTCAGCAAACTGCTCTGTGTCTCGTTTTTGTGCAGAAATTCAACTTTCAACCCGGAATTTATGTCAAAGGTCTTATTTTTCCTAAGAATTACGGAGCTTGTAAGGGCAAGCTGTGGAGGACCTATGGCCCCCACACACCAGGCCCTGGCGCCAGGAGGGGCGCGCCGCTCACCGTGTGGCCGCCTGCCCCGACGCCTACTCGGACTACTTAAGGGGTTTCGACCTAAAACACGGAGAGAAGTCGAAGCCGCCAGAAACCCTCCAGAACGCCCCCCACCATCGCGAAACTCCGTCTCGGAACCAGAAACTCCGAGTACTCCGCCGGATGTGGAATTGGAGGAGATCATCGCCATCATCACCACCGACGCCTCTCCATCAACTAGCAATGCTTCCCCCATCCATGTGTGAGTAATTCCCCCGCTGTAGGCTGAAGGGGATGGTAGAGATTGGTCATGTGATAGCATAGATTGTTAGGGCATAGTGCCTAGTGTCCGTACTGGTACTTTGATGATATTGTTGCAACTTGTTATGCTTAATGCTTTGTCACTAGGGCCCGAGTGCCATGATCTCAGATCTGAACATGTTATTGTTTCATGATGATATTCATTGTTTTATGATCTTACCCGCAAATTGTATACACATGTCGCTCGTCCGGAACCTGAGGCCCTATGACAGAACGGAAATCAAGGGGAAGGCAAAGATGCAGGATCACATGTAAGTCCACGCGAGTGTTACTGCTTTGCTCCGTACTCTATTAAAAGGAGTACCTTAATTTCAAAGATTCCCAGAGGCCCTGGCCAAGCCACCGTCGGTAGGACAAAAGATGTCATAAGTTTCTGGTCATAGCACGACGACTAAATATGGAACACATGCTTATGGATTGGTTAGTACTTGGACACCGTTTTATTATTATCTCCAAATGCCCTGCTTGGATTGTTACATGAGTTTCTCTCATCCATACAACGCTCATTCATCCATCCCTATGCCTATATTTCAGTATTTTAATCCTCGCTGTCTTTGTTACACCGCCGTCGTATTTCACTATCAAGTAACGCTATAAAACCCGTTACTACCGATAAACTCTGCAGCAAGTCCGAAGCTCTGTGCAAATGAATTCATAACTCCGTTGTTGAGGCTTAGTATTCTCTTTGTCTCCCCTTGTGTCGAATCAATAAATTGGGCTTTACTTCCCTCGGACTATTGCGATCCTCTATACTTGTGGGTCATCAACTTCCAAAACAAGTGAAGTGAACTTCCCAAAAGTCTAAGTTTTTTTTTTTTTAACTATTAAAAAACACAAAATCATTAATGGTTGAACAAGTATAAAAGAATATATAAAACATAACTTTAATAATCTAAAACTTAAAACTTTATAAAATAAAAATTAATATAGGAAATGAAAATTATTCAAAAAACTAAATTTTAGGAATTAAAAAAACTTAGTTTTATAGTACACAAACTATATATGAGGGGAGGTCAATATCTAGGATTTTTAAGGTTCTTAATAACAAATCTAACAATTGGTGGCCCACATGTCAATCGTGGCATCCATGCTAACAAATCGATACGCGGACATCCGTTTAGTTTTTTTAGCATGTAGATGAGTTATATGTTTCGGAGGAAAATTTCCATCCATTTAAACCTCACACGTTACAAATCCTTTGAATCCTCTCTCTCTCTCTCTCTCTTTGAAACTTGGTCTACTAGGCTCTGACAGGCCATCATAAACACGCCATTTGATTATCCACATCCCGAGGGAATAAGTTCTATTTTATTTTACTTGACGAGGAGAGAAGTATTTGCTTGTTAAATTTCACAAAAGTTCCCTTAACACAAGATACATCTGTAAAATAGCAACAACTCAATTCGATGAACGGAAGTAGTATTATTAATAAACGATCACGAACGCAAGCAATAAAGCATCAAAAACTGTTTAATCGCAAACAAACGCAAGCGGTCGATCACAAGCTCACATAGATACAACCGTTTCTCTATGCTACCTAAGACAGCCAGAATCCTTGCATAAGATAACTTGGAAGGTAGGTGGCCACGACAGCTCTAGCACGTACTCCAGCTCGACGCCCCCACCCGGTAGCATGACCGGCGAGGACTGAGACGAGAGCTCCGCGGACTCTTTTTCGAATGCAAGAACGTAGTTTCCGACCGACCAGTGGGCGAACCGCTTGTTGCTCCCGATGAAGCTGATCGGCCCCGCGGCCGTCCAGTAGTCCTTGCCGCATAGCACCCTGCTGCTACTCGCGGTGGCGCCGGAGGAGGTCCAGCGGCCACCAGAGGCGGGGGACAACGCGTAGGTCTTGGCGATGCCATTTTGATAGAACGTGCACATCACCCTGAAATTTGATAGACTGATGCGCGCCGCAGCGTCCTCGCCATGGAGGACTTACTTACGAAACGGCTGTGAACCACCCCGAGGGAGGGATCGTCATGTGCGATGTTCCAGGCCGTGCACGATGGCACGTGACAGCTTTACCCAAGACCATCCATCTTCGGCGTGGGTTCAAGTCCAAAAGGAGTAGGAGGTCGAAGCCAACGCCGGCGAGCTCTCATAAGGAGCTCGCCCGTCTTTCGTCCGAGGAGTGTCGAGCGCGTATTCTGCGGCGCTCCCATCCCAGGTGGCCGGGCAGAGGGAAAGAAGACGTGATGACCGGCCACGCATACGACAGCCGTGTGAGCGCTCGTCGACGCAGGTAGCTGCCTGCGACTTTGTATAATAGCTATTAATTATACAAACCCCTCGCTAATTAAAGACATTCTAAACCCGACTCACCCACTCAACTGATAATTAAACCCACCTCCCCCACTAATAAATAACTATCCTCATCCATACCCCACACCCACCGCAGCCTGCCTCCTGCCAACATCACCCACCCTGCTTTCCGCCGACACACACACCCCACTACTGCATTCCGACCCCACAGGTACCCTACCACGCCACCCGCCACGAGCCTACCCCGACCCACGTACGTACCTCTTGTGCTAACCCAACCCCAACACCACGTTTCGCTAAACCCACCACAAAAACTTCCTCGCACACCGACCCGCCCACCTCCCGGTGACACCATTCGACCTTCCACCGACCCTAGACCACCCACCTACCATAGACCCCACACACTCTACCTCGGCCACCCCGTCGACCCCAACCATCCCATCTTCTGTTGACCCCACCCTACCTTCCGCTGACCACCACACATCCCATATATCTCCCGCTAACCCCACCCAATCTGCCTTTCATGGACCACGTACATGTTTCACAGACTCCGGTATAGTTGGACCCCACCCACCGACACAAATTAAATCCCACCACACACCTCACCCGCCAACCCCATACACCATGCCACACATTCCATGCATGGAGACCCCACACCACCTCAACTCTCTCCGTTCCACCCCACCTTCCGTCAACCCGACACACCAACTTTCTGGAAGTTAATTCATTCCATTTTTGTTAGGAAGTTCACTTTTTTTTGAAATTTCCCTTCATTTTTGGGAAGTTCACTTTATTTTTTCTGAATTTCACTTTTCATTTTCTGATTACACTGTCCATGTTTTCGAAGTTCACTTTTTTTTTGGAAGTTCACTTTTCTTCTTCGTTAAAGTTAACTTAATATTTTTGGAAGTTCACTTCAATTTTTTGGAAGTTATCTCAATTTTTTGGGAAGTTAACTTCATTTGTTCGAAGTTCACTACATTTTTGAAACTTCACTATTTTTTTGGAAGTTCATTTTTTTCAAAAGTTAAACATCAATTTTTGGAAGTTCACTATTTTTTTGGAACTTCATTATATTTTTTCCAAGTTCACTTAATTTTATGTGCAAGTTTGCTTCATTTTTGGAGATTAACTTATTTTGGAGGTTCACATTTTTTTGGAATATATTCATATCTATTTTTTTGGAAGCTTACATTAATTATTTTTAAGGAATATATTACGAAAACCACACATGAGGGTTCAATGAACTTGCACGTGCAAAATAAAAGAGAATACATAAGTGAATATTTAGTGTCCTATACTATTCAAAAATCATTTTTTGTGTGTAGGTCGTCTATTGTCATATTTTCGGATGAAACTTCACAGACACACAAGATATTATATAGGAGTATAACACTATCTAGGCCCATGCATGGTTTTATTTTAGATTTTTTGAAAACTGGTAAGTGCGAACATAAAAAAAGTTAAAAGTTACTACCAATTTGCGGAGTGTTTGACCATTTGCACGCGGCACGGCATATATAAAAGGAGGAGACTTCTTAAAATTTGACCAACTATATCGAAAAAGTGTCAACATTTATAATCCCAAATTAATATTTTTAAAACCATCATGAAACATATTTTCATATTATGTGCATTTAAAATTTTAGATGTTGATATTTTTCTATACATAGTTGCTCAAACTTTAAAAAGTTTGACTTTGACTGAAAACTATAGGCATCCTAATTTGAGGAGGGGGTACTGAAGTTCCGAATGTCCCAATACATGTCGCGTCCTCATTTTGTGTGATCTAACTTTGTCCATTCATCATTTAATTTATAATATAAATGTTGCTTGTTATGAAAATATTATTAAAAACTGTATTCAAACACAAATTTAATGTGGTGTGGTATTTTCCGATGGTAAGTTTGTGTTCGGTGGGGTACGCATTCGGCACGATCAAATGGTAGCACGTACAAAAGCGGTGGTGAAATGTGTCTCCAATGGATTTATACTTTCTACAAAATATAAGATGTTTTAGTGAGCTAAAACAGCCTACTAAAATGTCTTATATTTTGGTACGAACATAATATGATCGTAAGCAGCAAGCTCAGTGGCTTCCGGTTTTCGGTGCTGATGCAATGCTTGGTGGTGGTGTTTCTTAGCCGAGTGAATTCCACTTTTTACTCTCTAGTTATGCATTTGTGACATTAATTACCCCGCCGAGTGAAAATTCGTATAAATTACGCATTCAAAAAGTTTTGGATCCTTGTTTTCTGATGTGTGTTCATTGGGGAAGATGTTAGGTGATGACCGTTGTCCAGAAATATCAAGACGGTAGTGAGGAATGGAACATGTGGATTAAAGAAGTTTGGGAATGATTGTCCATGAGGCCCTCTGATATTTACATATTTTGCCGTTCCACATCGACGTATCATGTCTTTCCTATCAAACAATTACAAGCAAAATGTTAAATTAGTTCGAAACCATGTTTAAAGTCTTGTAAATGGGATATTTGGTAGAAGCTCCACTAAATGAGATATTTGGTAGAAGCTCCACTAAATGGGATAATATGTGTCACAATTGGTAAAAAGTGAAATTTACTCTTCTTAGCCAATAAAAAGTAGTTCTGATTTTTCAGATAGAAGGTACGGAGAAGATGAAGAAGATTGATCGATCTCTCTGTCATGGACTGTTGACATCTTTGAGTGGAAAAAAGATGGATAACCTTCGTGCTCTTGCAATGCGTCTGGCGACGCACGGCTGCGGCCGTTGTGAAGGACGAATTTCTTCTTAGGCCCGACGAACTCTAATTTGATGCAGACAGTAATGCTTTATACTATGATCCTAAACACCAAGTATACTACCTTACGGTTCTTGGTGCTGATGCAATGCAATGCCTAGTTGTGGTATTTTTTTGTAGCCAACAGAAAGCAGTTCAGATTTTTCAGATAAAAGATGTGGAGAAGATGAAAACGAGAGAATGCACTTGTCCATGCATGGGACATCCCGTGCATGCATGCACCATTGATTGTTTGGTAGCTTCTTTGAGATTAAAACATATTGGAATTTTTTTGGATGCGTGTGGTACAATGTCTCTCTCTCATCTATTAGTGCACACATTTGATTTGCACAAACATATTTGAATTGGTTATATGTGGAATAAATATCAAAATAAAAAATTAACACGTGTTTTTGTTTCGCTGATATCTTTTGAGCAAGCTAAAAAAATAAAAAATCAAAACCTTAATATCAAAACACAATGAAACGTCATGGTTCACAATAAAATATCATTAATTTGCCTCTGTTTCAAAAATACATTATTAAAGACTTTATTCATGTATAAATTTAATGTGTTGTGGTATTTTCGGTTTGTGAGTTTGTGTTCGATGGGTACACGTTCGACATGATTTTTTTTTGAAAAGGAGTTGTATATTACTTAGTCAGAGAAACTGTTCTTACAATCTTGCATAACCAGTTCAGATATATAAGCCGGAACATGATCGAGCAACACATCACCACACAACTCACTCCGCCCCATCTGGGCAAGGTTATGGTCAACCCCATTAACCTTCCTACTAACATTCACTAATTTGATTGATTTATCCTCAGGTTTCAACAAATGGAACTCCTGTGCTATGATACTTGCTAGTGATCTGTCTGCTGATCCCGGGTCAAAAACCTTCAGCAAAGAATTACAGTCTGTTTAAGCAAATCACCATGCGTGAGGTTAATAGCTAGTTTAAGGCCTTCGATACAAGCGATGGCTTCAGCCATTTCCGCCGATTGACATTGAGTGCCAGTGTCCCACGCAGAGAACACAACGGAGCCATCGTGTGCTCTTGCAACATCACCCCATGCTCTGCTTGAACTATCTTCCAGGAAAGAAGCATCAACATTAATTTTAGTCCATCCTTGTTTAGGTCTCTCCCAACTTTGGATAGCGGGCGAGGTAGCGTTTTCTTCACTGCTTACTTTCAGCACATACACCTTTCCTTTGCCTTTTCTATCAATGTTTCGGTTCCACTTTTAATTGTCTGCATAGAGTCAAAACAATTATTGATGAATCTTACCGAATGCGTAATACTCGCCTTTCCTGTGTAAAAAATTATATTGTTTCGATGGTGCCTAGCTCTCCACCAAATGAACATTATTTTGGTTTTTATCTCCTCATCTAACTTGTCCAATAAAACTGTCACCCAATCCTTTCCGGTGTAAACCAGATCACTCTCCAAAGGAAGCCCCCAAATTTTTCTAGCTTCCTGTCTAATAGCTTTTGCCACAGTACATGTCATTACCGCATGGTATCCATCTTCATTCTCCATCCAACATATCGTACATGTTGGTATTACATTATGGAGGCGCCTGTTTCTATTTTCCTGTACAGCAAGTGCATTAGTAGCTAATCTCCACATAAAAACTCTTACCTTTGATGGTACGTTAGCTTTCCAGATGGTATTCCAAAGTTTTCTGTCACCATTTGAGATGTGAATTGAGTTTGTATTGATTGACATCTTATCATCAAGGGCTAATCTGCAGGCAGACCGAACAGAAAAAATACCATTACTTTCACTTGGCCAAGAAATAAAATCCTCTGTATTAAGGCTGGAAGGCTTATCTTTAATACTTCTTTAGCGTCATGTGGCATAAAGATCTTTCTCAGAATTTCCTCCTTCCAAGTGACGCTGAAGCCACCGGCGGCGGCGGGAGGCAGTTAGGGTTTGGGGTGCGGTGGTGAGGTGGAGAGGCATGGAAGCCAGCGACAGCTGATATCGCAGGTGGAGGGCTGGCGTTCGGCTGCAGCGATGCTCAGGGCGTGTGCGGTGTCTCCGGACATCGCGATCTACGCTTGGTGTCTCCGGCAGTAGCTGTGGCCAGATGGTCGCCGACGTGGGGACCCGACCTGAATAAAGGCGGCGGTCCTAGGGTCTCTCTTGGCGAAGATGAAGACTGACCTGAGGTTTGCCTTCTCGGTCTGGCAGTGAGTGTTGAGTTCCCGAAGGCGCCACGGCAAATGTACGTTTTTTTTTTGCCTGGAGTTTGTTGGATCGGTGGTATTCGGTCGTGCGCACCCATGCTTTTATTCCGGCCGATTGGTTCTGGAGGGAGCGGCGCGAAGCTCTGGTCTGTGTTAGCATCAAGTGACATTTTGGTCCAGAATGCAGTCAGATGAAGGGAATAACATGAAGACTGGAGCGAAGAAGTTCAAGTCTCCGTGTTGTTGAGAGACTTGCTTGGTCTCCCGGGATTTGCAGCAGTGATATGGAAGTGGGGGCGGCAGCACAGGTGAAGTTCAGAGTCCTGCATTTCAGGATGAAAACCGAAGGTCTGACCTTAACTGGTTGTGCCTCGCAATGACCTTGTTGGAGGCATTGTTTTGAGAGCGGGGACTATCTTCAGGGTGAAAACCTAAGATCTTTGGTCGGGCGACGACGGCGCTGGTGCACTGTTTCCTTCTTAGAGGCGTCGTTTTTGGAGATGCTGTATTTCAGGTGATGCTATAGCGGGACTTTTGTTTCTTAGTTTTATTTTATTTTTTTGGCTGTGTGCATCCGTACTGCCATTAGGGTGTTGCGTTGTTGCAGAGGATGGATGTAATTGGTATGTTTTGATATTAATATATTCTCTTTATCGAAAAAAGTATGATCATGTTGATTAATCAAGTCGGCAACCTTTCGGAAAATGAAACTTTGAGGGGTTTCTTGTTATCTTCAGTTTCCCCCTTGTATCCAATTGTCTCCCTAGATACGAATTTTTCTACCATTGCCTACTCGTCACAGTATCCCTTTCTTTAGTAGCTCTAGACCATGCATATATAACCCCTTGCCATCCGGCGAGGCATTCTTTATAAATGATGTATCCGTTAATTCACCAGATGGGTAATACTTTGCCTTGAGGATTCTAGCAAGTAAGGCTTGGTTGAATAATTTTAAATCTCTGAAACCCATCCCTCCTTGTCTTTTTCTTTTCGTTAAATTGTCCCAACTAGTCCAGTGTATGTGTCTTCTTTCTGTATCATCATCCCACCAGAAATTTCTAATCATCTGCATCAGGTCCTCACATAAGCCCGACAAGAGTTTAAACACACTCATAGTGTAGGTTGCTATTGCTTGCACGACACTCTTGATGAGGGCTTTTGGCTGCCCCTGCAAGATATTTTTCTGACCAATCTGTCATTTTCTTTTTGTATCTATTTTTTATTGGTTGGAAGCGTCCATCTTTCATACGCCCTTCAGGGACCGGTAGTCCCAAATATTTATCCTCGAAGCTTGCATTTTGGACCTCAAAAATCGATATGACTTGCTGCGACTTCTCCTCGCTGCACTTATTTCCTAGGAGCATAGAGCACTTCCGTGGGCTGAGCAACTGGCCAGTAGCTTTTTCATAATTGGACAAGACATTTTTTTACCCGTGCATCATGTTCTGGTTCCGCCTTAAAAAAAGAGCAATCAGTTGTGTGCGAAGAGAAGATGGGATATGCCGGCGCTTTGCCTGCAGATTTTGACATGATTTGATGGTACAACACATGGGAACCGTTGTGAAGGACAATTTTTTTGAGGCCCGACGAACTCTAAAGCAGAAAATTTTGATGCAAAATATGAGACACGAATGCTTTATACTATGATCACAAACACCAAGCATACTAGCTAGCTTCCGGTTCTTGGTGCTGATGCAATGCCTAGTGGTGGTATTTTTGTGCCAGTAGTGTGTTTTTAAACAGTAATTCTACTAGTGAGACACGATTATTCTCCATACATGCAAAAACCTCTTGGAAGGTACCACGTACAGATTATTCGATCACTGGCCAACACGTCACCTGATATATCATCTCACATCATGCATCCTGGGAATGATTAGTTGCGTACGCGTTGTCAACTCGATGCGACATTCTTAACTGAGAACGACTTGGATGGTTGCTTATTACCAGCCGTGTCGAGGTTCTTCTCAGCCTTACGCCGCATGGCTCTCTGCATGGCGTCCTCATCCGTCGGCCCCGCCCCATCCACCGCAAGAGCGTACCTCCCACTCCGCCTCACCATCGGATGAACAACGGGAGGAGGGACCGTGGGTGGCGGCTGCTGCAGGGTGGATACCGGCGATGGAGAAGTCGAGGGCGGTGGAGACCAAGCCGGTGAGGGAGAAGAGGTCGTCGATACAGGGGTAGAAGGTGATGTAGCCCCCTGTATCACAGCAGCCCCAGGCGAGTCCCCCTTCGCGGGGGAAGAGGGTGTCGAAGAAGAAGCGCCCTTCGTCCCATCAGCCTGCCCCTCAGCCGGCCGGTGCATCGGCCCCAATGCCAGCAGGCCCGTGGTCAGCTGCAGCGACGCTGGGGTCACCGCGGCCGACTGCTGCATGTTGACGATAGGGACGCAGCGAGGCGCCTTCTGCACAGCCATCACGGCCCGACCGAACCAGGCCCATCGACTTTGCGGCCCACTAGAGGAGGCCTCCAGTGCCGCATCCGCCGGTTTGAATCGCGGCTCGAGACCCGCCGCGATCAACGGCCGCACCGCCGGCTCCTTGGCCGTCACCGAAGGCGAAGCTGCCGGCGTCGCCTCCACGACCACGCAAGGGCGAGCGGCGGCGGTGAAGATGACTCTGGAACGATACGGGACCTGGTCGATCTCCCGTGATCGAATGCTGTTGTCGATAGGGACGCAGCGAGGCGCCTTCTGCACAGCCATCACGGCCCGACCGAACCAGGCCCATCGACTTTGCGGCCCACTAGAGGAGGCCTCCAGTGCCGCATCCGCCGGTTTGAATCGCGGCTCGAGACCCGCCGCGATCAACGGCCGCACCGCCGGCTCCTCGGCCGTCACCGAAGGCGAAGCTGCCGGCGTCGCCTCCACCACCACGCGACTCAGCGTCGGAGACGCCCCAAGCACCACGGAGGTAGCAGACCCCAACGAAGGATCCACCGGCGCGATCGCCGCCGGCCGACGTGCCGTAGCTGCAGCGAGGAAGTCCCCAAAGACAGGCGCCGGCGTGACTCGACGACGCGGAAGCGGACCTCTCCAGGGCTTCATCCGCGGCATCTGGGAAAGCCGCAGACCTACCGGCGACGAGGACGCCGCCCTCATCACGGACCTCTTGACCTATGGGTAGCAGGTCTGATGAGATTTCAGTTTCGGCCAATGTGTTGAGACAGACGGAGCTTGACCGTCTAACGGTTGTTCCGAATGTTTCCACTGGGCATGAAACAACAGTAGTAGACGATGAGGAAGAGGATGACATCCTAGATGGTCAGCTTCTCTCGGCTATTATTGGTAATATTTCAGAAGTCGATTTAGAACACGTGGAGCTTAGTTCTGATCTACAAGCTTCTGAACGTGGTTCTCGATCGTCGGCTGGAAAGAAATCTCGTAGATATAGCAAGAATACTAAATCTAAAATAGTTTCTCGATGAATGGCATGTTTTTGGAATAGCAGAGGTCTTGGTGACTTGGCTAAACATTCCCACATTGCCGATGGTTGTAGAGATTATGATTTAGATTTCATTGCTATATCGGAGACGGGTAGGCGAAATTTCACACAGTTTTCTCGACCGACTGTCAGGCGGGATTAACTTTCAGTGGTTTTCTCGCCCGCCTCGTGGTAGGTCCGGTGGCATTTTACTTGGCGTCCGTATAGACACCATGACTGTCTTAGCTAGTTCTGATGGAGAGTATCACATTAAGCTCGACATTCGAATAAAGCAGACGGTTTCATGTGGAGTCTGGTTGCTGTGTATGGTGCCGCCAGGATGCTTTTAAGGCTGACTTTTACGTGAGTTGGTAAATCTTACAAAAGATAATCCTTATCCGATTTTAATCGGAGGCGATTTTAATTTGTTGAGATTTCCTCACGAGAAAAGTAAAGACCGTTTCGATGGACATTGGCCTTTCTTGTTCAATGCTGTCATTGATAGCCTTGATTTAAGAGAGGTGTTTATGTCCGGTCGACAGTTTACTTGGCCAACAGCTTGCCTGAACCCACATACGAGAAACTAGATCGCGTGTTGATGGATACCGAATGGGAAAATAAATACCCTATGGTGTCAGTCCGTGCACTAGAACGTATTGAAAAACTGTCCGACCATGCTCCCATCCTCCTAACTACTGGGAATCCCCGTCCTGTTTGTAAACGGCCGTTCAAATTTGAACTTGGCTGGCTACATCGAGAGGGATTTCATGATATGGTTAAGAAGGTTTGGGAGAGACCGGTCGGGGGCAGCACTCCAATTTTGAGATAGAATAATAAGATGCGGACAATGCGCAAACATCTCTCTGGTTGGGCTACCCATACGGCCGGTATCCTTAAAAAAGAGAAGGCTCGCTCATCAAATGTAATTGATGAGCTTGAGGCTGTTGCGGAGGTTAGACCGTTGTCCACGCAGGAGATTGAACTTAAAAATCAATCAAATGCGCAGATGGCGAGTCTTCTTCGCGAGGAGGAACTCAAATGGTATCAACGTTTCAAAGCTCAATTCATATTGGAAGGAGATTCAAATACGCGATATTTCCATGGCTTAGCCAATGGGAGACATCGAAAAAACGTATTCATTCTCTTATTCAAGATGAAGGGTTGATTGAAGGCCATGAGCAACTCAAATCTTACATTACTAATTATTATAAAGGTCTGTTTGGTCCTCCGGAAGAAAGCACATTCTCTCTTAATGAGGACTTAACGGACGATATACCCCAAGTATCTATGGAAGAAAATGGTCTACTAACCGCACCTTATACTGAGGAAGAGGTTCAGAAGGCAATTTTCCAAATGGAATGCAACAAAGCACCGGGTCCCGATGGTTTTTCCAGCGGAGTTTTATCAAACTTTCTGGGATACGATTAAATCGGACCTTCTAGATTTGTTCAGTGACCTACATATTGGACAACTAGAATTATTTCGTCTAAATTTTGGTGAAGTAATCTTGTTACCGAAAGTTAATGAGGCAGAAAGGATTCAACAATATAGACCTATTTGCCTCTTAAATGTAAGTTTTCAAGATTTTCACGAAAGTGGCCACCATTAGACTTAATACGGTTGCGGATCATGTTGTCCAGCCATCACAGACAGCCTTTATGCAAGGAAGGAACATCCTTGATGGAGTGGCGGTCTTACATGAGACGGTACATGAGATGCATTCTAAGAAATTACATGGGGTTATTCTAAAACTAGATTTTGAAAAGGCGTATGATAAAGTTAAGTGGTCTTTCCTACAGCAGACACTCAGATGAAAGGTTTTTCTCCAGAGTGGCGCGCTCTAATAAATGATTTTGTGTATGGAGGTAGTGTTGCAATCCGGGTTAATGATGACACCGGCCACTATTTCCAAACACGAAAAGGGTTACGCCAAGGGGATCCGTTATCACCGATGTTGTTTAACATTGTAGCGGATATGCTGGCTATACTTATAGAGCGGCTAAGGCTGATGGCCAGATTGAAGGAGTGATTCCACATCTGGTTGATGGTGGTCTATCTATACTTCAATATGACGACGATACAATTCTCTTTATGGATCATGATCTTGAAAAGCTCAAAATCTGAAATTAATTTTGGCGGCTTTTGAGCAAATGTCTGGATTGAAAATTAATTTCCATAAAAGCGAATTGTTCTGTTTCGGTGATGCCCAAAACGATACGGCTCTATATACAGAGTTGTTTGGTTGTGAGCAAGGCCAATTTCCTATTCGTTATTTGGGTATTCCGATTCATTATCGGAGACTTACAATAGCGGAATGGAAATTAGTGGAAGAAAGATTACAAAAACGCCTTAGTAGTTGGAAAGGTAAATTGTTGTCCCTGGGAGAAAGATTGGTACTCATTGTACTAACAAATATGGTACTGTATATGTTATCATTCTTCATCCTACCGAAAGGAATTCTGCATAAACTCGATTACTATCGATCCAGATTCTTTTGGCAAGGGGACAGTGAAAAAAAGATCGATCTGGTTAAGTGGAGTATAGTTTGTAGTCCCAAAGATCAAGGAGGGCTTGGAGTTCATGACCTGGAGGTCAAGAATTCAGCTCTTCTGGGTAAATGGCTGTTTAAGCTACTTACCGAGGATGGGACTTGGCAAACTATTCTTCGGAGAAAGTATATCGGTTCGAAGACATTATCCCAAGTGGTTTGGAAACCTGGGGATTCTCACTTCTGGGCTGGTCTTATGGCTACAAAAAATGTATTCTTTTCGCCATGGTACTTTCAATCAGGAATGGAGCACAATACGGTTCTGGGAAGATGCTTGGCTAGACAATGCACCCTTAAGTGAAACAGTATCCTGCTCATATAGGATTGCTCGTCGCCAAGGTGATACCATTGCTACTGTAATGGCTACCTCACCTCCGAATGTGACGTTCAGACGGGTTTTACTTGGACAAAGACTTGTGGCATGGAATACCCTAATTCAACGGCTCGGAGATATTCAATTATCGCCTGAACCATACGAATTTAGATGGAACCTTCATGTAGATGGTACCTTTTCCGTAAAATCTTTCTACAATGCGATCCTTCTTTCTGACTTACCAGTTGACAACAATAAGAAGATTTGGAAGATGAAGATACCATTAAAAATTAAAAATTTTGGATGGTATCTTCGTCGTGGGGTTATTCTCACCAAAGACAATCTTGTTAAGCGGAATTGGCATGGAAGTAAACGGTGTGTTTTTTGTCATCAGGACGAAACAATCAAACACTTATTCTTCCAGTGCCAGTTCACGAGATCTATATGGTCTGTCATCCAAGTAGCGTCTACCTTGTATCCTCCGACTAGTGTCGCCAATGTCTTTGGCAATTGGCTTCATGGTATAGATTCAAGGTTTAAGTTGCTTCTTAGGGTGGGGGCGCTAGCAGTTATCTGCGCTATGTAGAAATGACAAGATCTTTAATGACAAAATTGTTCTTTGTTGCAGGTCATCTACAGATGTACAGTATTCTCCGTTCATGGTTACCTCTACAATGAGTGGAGAACCGACAGCTATGTACGGAGGTCTATACACGCTGGAGGCTACGGCTAGGGATACTTTTTCTCCTACATGGGTGGCAGATAGTTCACGGATAGATGCCCCACCTACACTTTAGGCGTTATATGATTCATCGTTCCGACATGTATTTCTAGTTTTTATTATTTATCCTTTTGGACTTGAGACAACAAACTACTGTGTGCATCCCTAGTTATGCGCAGAGTGGATGTAATTGCTTATTAAAGTAATAAAGCATCCTTTATCGAAAAATCTTTACCTACTAATAAAGGAGGTAAGGTTTCTCTTTTTTTTTTGGTCCGTTTTTTTGTTACCCATATTTTTCCATGTAAATTACAATCAGTGCCACTGCCTACGAGAAAACGATTTTAGTAAAAGTCGCTCAATGATTCGTCCGCGCCGCGCTGGAGATATAGCTCCCTTCGCTTGACCGTGGGCCGGCCGAACGGCCCAATGCACGATCACAGGAAATCTGTAGTCTTCCTTTCGTAAGACATTCTTATTATTAATCCCACCTCGGTACTTCATATGAATTTCCACCGGTTCATATACCACGCAATTGACCGTAGTATCAGCAAGGTGTCCCAAAAATGACAAGCAACAGATTGATGCACACGTATGGATGGATATATGAAGTACGGCGACGGAATATAAACATCGGGAGGAAGGATCAGAGGGAGCAGAGAAAGATGGCATCGTGTAAAGGGAGGGCCTCCTGGAAAACGTCCCCGAGCGGGCAGAGAAATAACTCAAAATTTGGATGTTAAAGTCAAACTTTGCCTAAATAATTACGAAAAATATCATCATTATATTTTATATTACCTCTGTCTATAAAAGGTTGTCATAAGTTTTCTAAATTTTCATACATCCAAATGTAGACAAATCCCCGACATCCTATGGCCGGAGGGAGTATTATACATATTTCGCATTATATATTTGATATTCTTTCATATTCTTGATCAAAGTTTGCAATTATTAACTTTGACAAATATTAGAATGCAAATTAAATAAAAACAAAGTGAGTAACTTTATGATCAATACCAACTTGATGCATTTCTTACAAACAATCTTGAGCAGTAAAACTTTACACCATCACAATCATGCGTCCATCTTAAAACACTAAAAAGCACACTATAAATGGTGCAGATAAGCACATATTGCTAAGATTGTTCAATTAATTTATTAAATAATTAGCTAGGTTTCTTTATATTCATGCAATGCAGTAATGTAGTTACTATTGAATATCCATTACTCCCTCCGTTCCTATATATAAGCCATATAGTTTTTTGAGAAAAATTTCAGAATATAAGGTTTATTGCGTTGCCCTACTTGTATGGACAATATTTTTGGAGATTTGATTAGGTTTACTTATCTTATGCAAAGTCCTCTATTAGCTCACGGCAATTACTTACGGTTAACCCTAGCCAAACATGGTGTAATTTTTCCTAAATATGCGTTTCTTAATTTCCGTGCCAGAAATTATATGGCTTATATTTAGGACCGGAGGGAGTATTTTTTACATGTGGTGTGTATGGCGGTCTCCACTCAACACCCTGCAAATCTATTTCGAGGGCGGACATTTTTTATTGCCCTGACTACTACCTCCAAGTTCAATGACTTTTCAGTTAAATCACGTTATGGATGGGGAAAAACAGGAAGTTACACGCATGGTACACATCGAATGGTGTTTGCAAAATTCTGCAGTTTCAGAAGCTTGATTTGATAGCGTTGGTGTGGATGTCTAACCTTGATGTTCAAAGAAGACAATATCGAGAGGGATATGTTAGATTAGATTATAAAATTATTAGAAACAAAGTATAAGCTTTGGTTTAGAATACTTGTTTAAAAATAAATGTATCTAGCTGATTTTTAGTGCGTAGATTTATCTATTTCCTAACAAGTATTTTAAATTGGAGGGAGTAATATATTTTTACAAAATCTATGATGAAATTAAGTATATGGGTCAAATAAAAAATAGAGACATATAGTAGGTCAAAAATTAACAATTATTATTATTATTATTATTTGTGTGTGGATTGTGTGTGGATTATAGCAACCCTGTTACATGATGGAAGAGAAACAGAGACAATTTATTTGGAGAACTATATATGTGAATATAGAAAGACAAAGTTTCACTATATGTATGTTATATGATGGAGGAGAAAATGGGAAAATGCCAAAGTAAGACTAGGGTTACAATACTCCCTACATTGTCGGGCAAAATATGAGTCGCGTAGTTTATAGTACTAAAATATTGGGTCATGCCCAAAATATTTAGACTTCATATCGAATATTCAATTTCAGACAACCCGATACAACGTATGGGCAAATTTACTAGTTAGTTCTTAATTCTACTACTGTTATACATAAATTCCAAGTCAGTTAAGGATTCGGTCGCACTCGGGCAGGCAAGGGGTCAGGTTCTGAGGGCATCTCCAACCATGCGATCCAAACGGACGCGCTGGGCCGTCCGTTTTGGGCTGTTTGGATTGCCGCGCGGACATCCGGACAGCGGTCCGCGTCCGTGTGTCCGTTTGGGTCGCACGCTACGCCCAACACGCGGACGCATCGCATATTCCAATAAAAACAAAACAGAAATTTAAAATGTAAATTTAAACTAAATTTCATTAAGCATATGCCCTATTTTGGGCAAATTTATACATAGCCCTATTTTGGGCAAATAAACTAACAAAAGAAGTCCTCTATATGGGCTTTAAATTTAAAACAAATAAAAAACCCTAAGCTAGGGTTTGGTCGACGACGCGGTGGCCGCCGGTGCGCCGCCTAGTCCTCGTGGGCGTCGTCGGTCGGGGGTGACGATGTCCCCGGGCGGCGAGGCACTGTTGTGGCTCGACCGCGCCGGGGACTCCGACCACGGAGACCACAGGGCCTCCTCCCAGGCGGAATGGGGGTCCGGAGCCGCCCGAGGAAGCGGCGCCGCGGCAGCACGGAGCTGCGCCTCCCTCTCCTGCCAGGCGAGGCGCCTGGCCTTCTGGCGCCGCTCCTCCTCCGCGCGGCGCCTGGCCTCCTGCCGCATCTGCGCCTCGCGCCGCTCCTCCGCGCGGCGCCTGGCCTCCTGCCGCCGCGCTTCTTCTCACCGCGCCGCGCCGGCTCTCGGGCGAACAACTCCGGTGCCCTCGCGTCCTCCACCGCCTCGCGGCCTCCTCCTCCATCGCGGAGGTGCGATTGGCCGCTTGAGTTGCGGCCATTTCCTCCTCCGCCGCCGAGATGAGCAGCGCGGCGTGGAGGTCGGGGTCCTCCTCCGAGGACTCGGGCTTGGGTAGCAGCAGCGGCGCCGGCGCCAGCGGCGCCGCCGCTCGGCGGCTCCGATGTGGAGGCCGCCCGCGGCTACGCGGGCGGCACGCTCGCCTCGCCATGGCTGCTGCTGGAGAAGTCGCGCTCCAGGGGTGGCGGTCACCGGCGGAGCTCGCCGGGGGAGGACCTCGAGAGGGAGAGACTCCAACCACATTAATAAGCCGGTCGCCAGGGCCTTCGGGGAGCAGCCCAGCGGCCGGGACGCCGCGTACATCCGCGGCCACACAAACCCGCCCAGATTTAGGCCGGTTTGCGCGTTCGGACGCCGCGGACATCCGCATTTGCGGTGCGTCGTTGCGTTGGGCCGCTTTTGTCCGGCTGGACCCATCCGACGCGCGGGCGCGGGATGGGTCGCCGCGTTGGAGATGCCCCGACGTGCGAGCAGACAAACGCGGTCTGCTCGATCCATTCTCTTCGGGCGTGTTTGGTGGTCTGCATGCTCCTTGACTCGCATCGACCCATCAATTTTCGGTCTGTTTGGGGTCATGGGCCGAGCCGCGTTGTTGCATCGCATGGTTCTAAAAGCAGCGTTTTGCCTGCATCTGGAGGAACGCCCGAATCGACCGTTTCTCCAGGGCCAAGCCCGTTCGCACGCCACTTTGGCTCCAGCGATGCAACGTGTGCACGTGCTCGTGCTTACGCTCACTCTCCCTCACACAACTCAACACATACTCTTCTCAAATCAACACAAACATAGTCCGAATCAAAATAAGCTATACATGAAAAAGATGCGTGTTGATGATAGGAATCAATTCCCACAATCTGTTTCAAGTTTCGTCAGTAGTAAATCGTCAATTTCGTGTATGAAGTTTTGCGTGAATTTTGCAAAATTCGTCGCACACTCTCAACCGTTTGAAATTTCCTTTGAGGGGTGGGTTAACCTCACCATTCCGCCATTCCGCATGACTTTCATGTTGAAAGATTTTTGTTTTGGTGGGATAAATAAATGACTCGCTAGTATATTGTAATGTGTACGTACGTGTGAGTACAGTTTGTAGTACTTTTGCTCAACTTGTCGCTTGCCATCTTCATAGACGGTGGCGTGGTGATGATATGTGAGAAATGAGAGGTGATAATCCATGGTGGTGGCGGCATGGTAATGTTCATCTTCGTGATCGACAACGTGGAGATGCTTGTGACCGGCGTGACCAACGGTGTCAGGGTGGTATTCAGCTTCGTCATCGGCGACATGGTTATGCTTGTGACGGGCGTGAACAATGGTGTCATGGTAGTGTTTGTCTTCGTAGTCAGCGACGTGGTGATGCTTGTGACCGGCGTGACCGGCGGTGTCATGGTGGTCTCGTCTTCGTGTTCGACGACATGGTGATGCTTGTGGCCGGCGTCACCGACTACGTCATGGTTGTCTTCGTCCTCGTGATCGGCGAGGTGGTGATTCTTCTAGCCGGCGTGAACGACGGTACCTTGGTGGTCTTCATCTACGTGATCGGCGACGTGCCCATGCTTGTGACCGGCGTTACTGATAATGTCATGGTGGTCTTCATCTTCGTGGTTGGTGACATGTCCATGCTTGTGATCGGCGTGACCAGCGGTGTTATGGTGCTCTTCGTCTTCGTGGTCGGCGACGTGGTGATGGTTTTGACTGGCGTGACGGCGGTGCCATTGTGGTGTCTGCCTTCGTGATCGTCGACGTGCCAAAGAGGTGAGAGGTAAGGTCACCATGGAGATAAATGGTGAGGCTAGAACTGGGCTCGATAGACCACTACTAGACTTTCACTAAAAAAACACCTCTAGGAGAGTTCTATATATGTATTGTAGTTTCCCCATATGTTAGGGGGATTCCTGCATATTAGCACTTGTACATGTACTATATATTGTGGCATTTGGCTCCCCGGTAATACAACAGGCATATTTCCTAACATGGTATCAGAGCGAAATTGATCCGTGCTTGCTCCCCAGCCGGTTGCTGTTCCCGTCGTTGCTCCGGCCGCTCCCCGTCTTCGGTAGCCGCTCCTCCGGCGCCGTTCTGCCTATCCTGGCCGCCCCGTCCTCCCGTCCGCCGTGCTCCACGCCGGCCTCGTCTCCTTACCGCACCGTCTCCTCGCTACCGTTTCCGCCCGCCTCTCGCGCTCGTTGCTCGTGATTCGCCGGGTCGCCCACTCCGCCGTCGCCGTCCACCGCCGGCCACCCGCTCCGCTGCGGCCCGCCCCGCAGCCGGTTTCCTTCTTCCCCGGCTGGGCTGCTCCCGCCGCCTCCTACCCGCTCCGCTTCTGTTTCCCGCCGCGACGGGTTGAATTTGTTTTCGCTTCGATCTGATCTGGAAAAAAAAACGAAAAAATAGAAAGAAAGAGAGCTATGTCTACCTCATCGGGTTATGTTGCGATTCCTCGCTGCCCGGTGATTTTCGATGGCGCGAATTATACTGATTTCGCTGCCTTCATGCGCGTCCACATGCGCGGTCTTCGTCTTTGGGGTGTGCTTTCGCGAGGTCTCCTGTCCGCCCCGTTACTCCTACGGTGCCCGTTGCACCGCCGCTCGTTGCCCTTGCCCCTGATGCTACTCAAAGCGGAGGATGAGCCAAGAGTGCCGATGACACCTGCTCTGGCTGATTATGACCGAAAGGTCCAGACCACTTACTGCCGTTGTGACTTACCGGCTGGATATGACCGACTACACTCAGTGGATCGATGAGGATGCTCGTGCTGGTCTGTTCTCACCTGTCTCCGCCTCGCATGTCGCTGAGTTTATGGGTCTTCCACCGTCGCGCTCGCGCTGTCTGCACATCACTGCCGTCTGGGGATGCTCTTTACCCGTTCTGTGGTCCGCCAGAGCATGCTCTTTAGGTGGTGATTCTACTATTGATGAGTTCTACACTCGTAGTGCTGCTATTTGGCGTCGCCTGATTTCTTCGTACAGCCGTGTGTGCACTCGCCCGCGTTCGATCGTGCGCGGATCCTGGAGTTTCAGCCGTTTTTGAGTTCTTGTCGCGGCTCCGTAAGGAGTTTGAGCCGCACCGTGCACAGCTGCTTGCCCGTGGACGTGTTCCGCTCTCTGAGGTACTTGCTGAGCTTCGTGCTGAGGAGACTCGTGTTCGTGGTGCTGGTCTCCTTGAGGTTCCCTCTATTCTTGCTGCTCGCGGCCCTCATGTGCCGTCTGCTCGTGGACCTCCTACACCGCCGGCTTCATTGAGGTCTCCAGCACCGCCGATACTCTCTACTCCTCCAGTCCAGGGCCAGAGTCAGCCCCACCAGCCTCGTGGTACGACATCACTTCCCTGCACCTATTGTGGCAGGACTGGCCACACTGTCTCTACTTGCTGGCAGAGGGATCCCAGCTTACGTCCGCGGCACTATACTCGTCGTCAGGCTGGTTCTTCAGGATCTTCTCGTTGCGCTATCTCGACCGACATTATCCGTGGTCTTCATGGTTTGCTCGCGTTATAGGCTCTTCCTCGACGGGTACCGCTGGTTCTCCGTGCCCGGCTCTTCCCAGACGCGCGACCATCACCTTTCTACACACATTATGTCATCCCCGTGTATCCGGATTCGGAGCTTCTTTTCATATGACTTCTGCGTCTTCTATTCTTTTTGCTCTTCGTTCTCTTGTTTCTCCTATCCGTGTTATCACGGCCGATGGCACCTCTTCCTGTTTCCAAATCGAGGCACCCTTTTACTTCTTCTTTCTTCTCTCCTCGATGTTTCTCATGTTCCTAGTCTTCGATGAACCTCGTTTTCCGCTAGCTCACCGATTCTGGTTGCCGCGTCATTCTTGATGCTGATTCTTGTGTTGTTCAGGACCGCCTGACACGGGCCCCGGTTGAGCTGGCCCTCGCAATCTTGAGTCCCGGGCCTGGGAGTTAGACTCGCTCGTGTTCTTTCCGCCGACACTTCATCTACCAGTTCTCCCGCGGTTGCTGCTTCGTCACCGGATCTTTCAGCAGTGGCATCATCGGCCGGGTCACCTCTGTGGCTCCGTTTATCGTCATTAGTTCGTAGTGGTCTTGTGGGGTCTGTCTCAGGAGACGTGTCTTTGCATTCGTGTCAGCCAGAGGTTGGTAAACAAGATTCAGCCTACCTATCCTACTAGTGCGTTTGTATCCCAGCGACCTTTGATTTAGTTCATCCGATGTTTGGGGTCCGGCCCTTACCTCTCGAAAGGGGGTCATCGATACTATATTTTGTTTATTGACGATTTTTCGGTACACCTGGTTGTTTCTTATGCACTCTCGCAGCGAGGTGCTCTCTATTTATCGCTTTGCAGCCATGATTCGTACTCGTATTCCACGCCATTCGTGTTTCGTGCTGATTCTCGCAGAGAGTATATCTCCAAGACCGTGTGGTTTTCTTGCTGAGCAGGGCACCCTTGCTCGCTCTCGTGTCCCGCGCCCATGCTCAAAATGGTGTCGCCGAGCGTAAGCATCGTCATATTCTTGAGACTACCCGTGCTATGATGATTGCCTCCTCTCTTCCGCCGCATTTCTGAGGCTGTCGCTACGTCGACTTACCTCATTAACATTCAGCCTTCCGCGCCCTTCAAGGTGGCATTCCTCTCGAGCGTCTTTCTGGTCGTTCTCCCGATTACTCGACTCTTCGTTTATTTGGTTGCATTTGCTATGTCCTTCTCCCTCCTCGCCAAGCTGACTGCTCAGTCTGTTGAGTGTTTTTTTCTTGGATACAGTGATGAGCATAAGCGCTATCGCTGTTGGGACCCTGTTGGTCGCCGGATGCGCATCTCTCGTGACGTCACGTTGGATGAGACGCGTCCCTTCTATCCCCGCTCCACCACGGGTACTTTTACTCGATGGATGATATCTCTTTTCTTCTTTTTCTGGATGCACCCCCGGTCCCTTCTCCTCCTGCTCCTAGTTCGATGGGCCTCCTTCGGTGCCATACTCTCCTCCGTCTAGTCCCCCTCGTACTCCCCGTTCTCCGGCTTCGGATCCTTCCGATGTTGTCCCTTCTTCCTCTTCTTCTCGATGAGTTGTCTTCGCCCCACGAGCTCCCTCATTCACGGCCTGTTTGTCAGCGTCGTGTTCCAGCCCATTACTCTCCTAGTCAGTATGGTATCTCTATCGTCTCCGAGACGCCTTCTTATCGGGATGCCGAGCGTCATCCTCGAATGGCGCTTGCCATCGCGAGGAGATCTCTCGCTGAGCGCACTAGCACCTGGGATCTTGTTTTCTCCCTTTCGGTGTTCGTCCTATCACGTGTAAGTGGGTCTATAAAATTAAGACTCGCTCCGATGGATCTCTTGAGCGCTATAAAGCGTGTCTAGTGGCTCGTGGCTTTGAGCAGGAGCACGGCCGTGACTATGATGAGACTTTTGCCCCTGTGGCTGATATGACCACTGTGCGTACTCTTCTTGATGTTGCTTCTATTCGACGCTGGTCTGTGTCCCGCTTGATGTTCAGAACGCTTTTCTTAATGGCGAGTTGAGTGAGGAGGCTTTACATGCAGCCTCCTCCTGATATTCGTTCCCGATGGGATGATTTGTCGTCTTCGACGTTTCTCTATAATATCTCAAACAGCCCCTCGTGCCTGGTTTTGAGCGTTTCGCCTCGTGGTGACTACCGGTTTCGCTTTCCTAGTTTTCATGATCCATCACTTTTCGTTCACACTTTCTCGTGGACGCACTCTTCTTCTTCTTCTCTATGTTGATGATATGATCATTACTGATGATCCTGAGTATATTGCCTTTATCAAGGCTAGTCTTCAAAATCAGTTTCTTATGACGGATCTTGGTCCTCTTCGCTATTTTCTTGGCATTGAGGTTTCTTCCACTTCTGATGGCTTTTCTATCTCTCAGGAAAAGTATATTAGGGATCTTCTTGCCCGTGCTGCTCTTGGGGATGAGCGCACGGTTGATACTCCTATGGAGCTTAATGTTAAGCTTCGTCCCACTGATGGTGATCCTCTTCGCCGAACTAAGTTCGCCATCTCGTTGGGAGGATATTCCCGGACATGGAATGCATTGGCGGCGAGGCGCTCCCGCGAGGGCGTCGAGCTCGGGCTCGCCCTGCCGCCGGGCCCCATGGCCGGTGCTGGTGCCCGGCTCGGCGTACCCCGTGAGCTCCAGCACGGCCTGCTCTCCCCGCGCCGAGCTGCCACGGTGCCGTGCTCTCCCGCCTCTCCCCGCGCCGCCGTCCCGCGAGGGCTCCACCGCCGCCTGCCACCCGTCCACCGTGGCCCGCTCCGTCGCGGTTTCCTTCTTCACGTCGGGCTGCTCCCGCCGCCTCTACCCGCTCCACTTTGTTTCCCGTCGCGATGGGTTGACTTCTGCTGCCCGATCTGATCTGATCTGATCTGAAAAATGAAAAAAGAGAAAGAAAGAGAGCTATGTCTTCCTCATCGGGCTATGTTGCAATTTCTCGCTGCCCGCTGATTTTCGATGGCGCGAATTATCCTGATTTCGCTGCCTTCATGCGCGTCCACATTCGCGGTCTTCGCCTTTGGGGTGTGCTTTCCTGCAGGTCTCATGTCCGCCACGCCCGTTACTCCTACGGTGCCCGTTGCACCGCCGCCCGTTGCCCTTGCCCCCGATGCTACTCAGGCGGATAAGGATGCAGCCAGACGCTCCGTATCGATAATTTCTTAGGTTCCATGCTTGTTTTATGATAATACTACATGTTTTGTTCACACTTTATATCGTTTTTTATGCATTTTCCGGAACTAACCTATTGACGAGATGCCGAAGGGCCAGTTCTGTCACTGTTTTTTGTTTCTAAATCCTAGTAAGGAATATCTCTTTAATTGGACGTAAATCAACGTCCAAAGCATCTTAGAATCCCCCGGAGCTTCCACACTCGAGAGCCGCCAGAGAGGGGCCACAGTGGGGCCCACACATGGCTGGCGCCAGGCCCCCGGCCGCGCCGCCTCCATTGTCCGCCTCCCTCGCCCCTCTCTCTCGATGCCGCTCGCTATAAGAAGCCCTCGACTAAATCTTCGAGACGGAAAGCCACGGTACGAGAAACCTTCCGCAGCCACCGCCATCGCGAAGCCAAGATCTGGGGACAGAGTCTCTCGTTCCCAAGACGCGCCGGACGGGGAAGTGCCCCCGAAGGCTTCTCCATCATCACCACCGCCATCTTCATCAACGCTGATGTCTCCCATGAGGAGGAGTAGTTCTCCATCGAGGCCTGGGGCTGTACCGATAGCTATGTGGTTAGTCTCTCTCCTATGCACTTCAATACAATGATCTCATGAGTTGCCTTACATGATTGAGATTCATATGAGTTTTGTATCACAATTCATCTGTGTGCTACTCTAGTGATGTTATTAAAGTAGTTTATTCCTCCTGCACGGTGTAATGGTGACAGTGTGTGCATCGTGTTAGTACTTGGCGTAGGCTATGATTGTGATCTCTTGTAGATTATGAAGTTAACTATTGCTATGATGGTATTGATGTGATCTATGCCTGCTTCATAGTGTAGGTGACATGTGTGCATGCTATGTTAGTACTTGGTTTGGTTATGTTGATCCGTCATGCACTCTAAGGTTATTTAAACATGAACAGTGAATATTGTGGAGCTTGTTAACTCCGGCATTGAGGGTTCGTGTAATCCTACACACTTAGTGGTGTTCATCATCCAACAAGAGGGTGTAGAGTCTAGCATCTATCTATTTATTCTCATATGTGATCAATGTTGAGAGTGTCCACTAGTGAAAGTATGATCCCTAGGCCTGTTCCTAAATACCGAAATCGCTGCTTGTTTACTGTTTCACGCATCTGTACTGTCCGTAATATTACCACCATCAACCACACGCTCGTCCTGGGCAAAGCACTTTTCTACTGCTCTTACTTATTCATACCACCTCGTATTTCACTATCTCTTCGAACTAGGTACTTAGGTGTGTTGGGGACACAAGAGACTTCTGCTTTGTGGTTGGCAGGTTGCATGAGAGGGATATCTTTGACCTCTTCCTCCCCGAGATCGATAAACCTTGGGTGATCCACTTAAGGGAAACTTCGCTATTCTACAAACTCTGCTTTTGAGGCCCAACACTGCCTACAAGAATAGAAGCTCCCGTAGACATCAAGCACTTTTTCCTCGCGCCGTTGGGGAGGTAAAAAAGGCACTCATACTCCGGTTCCAGGTACAGTATTTTCTGGCGCCATTGTGTTTGTGCTCGGGCTATTTCCTTTAGATCCCTGCAATTGCATCTTTTTGTTTCTTGTTTACACTAGTAAGGCATAATGGACAACAATGAGCTTCTTATTCTATTTCCTGAGTTAAGACATGGATGGTTTGATCCGAAAATTTAAAAACCCATGGAACATATTAGTATGAATACTTTGAACACCATTGTTGCTAAAGATATGGAAAATTCTAAGCTTGGAGAAGCTGGCTTTGATGAGCATGTTTTTAGTCCCCCGGGCATTGAAGAGAAAATTTACTTTGATGATACTTTACCTCCTATTAATGATGATTATAATGATAGTAGTCTTTTGGTGCCACCTGTTATGGAGGATAAATTTGATTATGATTACAATATGCCTCCTATATTTGATGATGAGAATAATAATGATAGCTACTTTGTTGAATTTCTCCCACTACAACTAATAAAATTGATTATGCTTATGTGGAGAGTAATAATTTTATGCATGAGACTCATGATAAGAATGCTTTATGTGATAGTTATATTGTTGAGTTTGCTCATGATGCTACTGGACATTATTATGAGAGAGGAAAATATGGGTGTAGAAATTTTCATGTCACTAAAACACCTCTCTATATGCTAAAAATCTTGAAGTTGCGCTTGTCTAGTTTTCCTATGCTTATTGCATTATGCCTACATAACTTGTTTATTTACAAGATCCCTTTGCATAGGAAGCATGTTAGACTTAAATTTGTTTTGAATTTTCTTTTGATGCTCTCTTTTACTTCAAATACTATTTCTTGCGAGTGCATCATTAAAATCGCCGAGCCCATCTTAATGGCTATAAAGAAAGAACTTCTTGGGAGATAACCCATGTGTTTATTTTACTACAGTAATTTTGTTTTATATTTGTGTTTTGGAAGTTGTTACTACTGTAGCAACCTCTCCTTATCTTATTTTATTGCATTGTTGTGCCAAGTAAAGTCTTTGATAGTAAGGTTCATACTAGATTTGGATTACGGCGCAGAAACAGATTTCTTGCTGTCACGAATCTGGGCCTAATTTTCTGTAGGTAACTCAGAAAATTATGCCAATTTACGTGAGTGATCCTCGATATGTACGCAACTTTCATTCAATTTGAGCATTTTCATTTGAGCAAGTCTGGTGCCTCTTAAAAATGCCTTCACGGACTGTTCTGTTTTGACAGATTCTGTCTTTTATTTCGCATTGCCTCTTTTGCTATGTGGGATGGATTTCTTTGTTCCATTGACTTTCAGTAGCTTTGTGCAATGTCCAGAAGTATAAAGAATGATTGTGTCACCTCTCTGAATATGTGAATTTTGATTATGCACTAACCCTCTAATGAGTTTTGAGTTTGGTGGAGGAAGTTTTCAAGGATCAAGAGAGGAGGATGATATACACTATGATCAAGGAGAGTGAAAGTTTGCTTGGGGATGCCCCGGTGGTTCACCCCTGATATATCAAGAAGACTCAAGCGTCTAAGGGGATGCCCAAGGCATCCCCTTCTTCATCGACAACATTATCAGGTTCCTCTAGTGAAACTATATTTTTATTCCGTCACATCTTATGTACTTTGCTTGGAGCGTCGGTTTGTTTTTGTTTTGTTTGAATAAAATGGATCCTAGCATTCATTGTGTGGGAGAGACACGCTCCGCTGTTGCATATGGACAAATATGTCCTTAGGCTTTACCCATAGTATTCATGGCGAAAGTTTCTTCTTCGTTAAATTGTTATATGGTTGGAATTCGAAAATGATACATGTAGTAATTGCTATAATATCTGAATAATGTGATACTTGGCAATTGTTGTGCTCATATTTAAGCTCTTGCATCATATACTTTGCACTTATTAATGAAGAAATACATAGAGCATGATAAAATCAGATTTGCATGTTTGGTCTCTAAGGTCTAGATAATTTCTAGTATTGAGTTTGAACAACAAGGAAAGACGGTATAGAGTCTTATAATGTTTACAATATGTCTTTTATGTGAGTTTTGCTGCACCGCTCATCCTTGTGTTTGTTTCAAATAACTTTGCTAGCCTAAACCTTATATCGAGAGGGAATACTTCTCATGCATCCAAAATCCTTGAGCCAACCACTATGCCATTTGTGTCCACCATACCTACCTACTACATGGTATTTCTCCGCCATTCCAAAGTAAATTGCTTGAGTGCTACCTTTAAATTTCCATTCTTCACCTTTACAATATATAGCTCATGGGACAAATAGCTTAAAAACTATTGTGGTATTGAATATGTACTTATGCACTTTATCTCTTATTAAGTTGCTTGTTGTGCGATAACCATGTTCCTGGGGACGCCATTGATACGTCTCCGACGTATCGATAATTTCTTATGTTCCATGCCACATTATTGATGTTATCTACATGTTTTATGCACACTTTATGTCATATTCGTGCATTTTCTGGAACTAACCTATTAACAAGATGCCGAAGTGCCACTTCCTGTCGTTTTTGGTTTCAGAAATCCTAGTAAGGAAATATTCTCGGAATTGGACGAAATCAAAGCCCAGGGGCCTATTTTCCACGAAGCTTCCGAAGTCCGAAGGAGAGACGAAGAGGGGCCACGAGGGGACCACAAGGCGGCGCGGCCCCCTTGGCCGCGGCCCTGTGGTGTGGGGCCCCGCCTCCCTCCTGACCTACCCTTCCGCCTACAAATAGCCTCCGTGACGAAACCCCGCACCGAGAGCCACGATACGGAAAACCTTCCAGAGACGCCGCCAACGCCGATCCCATCTCGGGGATCCAGAGATCGTCCGGCACCCGCCGGAGAGGGGAATCATCTCCCTGAGGACTCTACGCCGCCATGGTCGCCTCCGGTGTGATGTGAGTAGTCTACCCCGGACTATGGGTCCATAGCAGGCTAGATGGTTGTCTTCTCCCATTGTGCTATCATTGTCGGATCTTGTGAGCTGCCTAACATGATCAAGATCATCTATCTGTTCTATATGTTGCGTTTGTTGGGATCCGATGAATAGAGAATACTTGTTATGTTGATTATCAAAGTTATACTTATGTGTTGTTTATGATCTTGCATGCTTTCCGTTACTAGTAGATGCTCTGGCCAAGTAGATGCTTGTAACTCCAAGAGGGAGTATTTATGCTCGATAGTGGGTTCATGCCTGATTGACACCTGGGACAGTGACATAAAGTTCTAAGGTTGTGTTGTGCTGTTGCCACTAGGGATAAAACATTGATGCTATGTCTAAGGATGTAGTTGTTGATTACATTACGCACCATACTTAATGTAATTGTCTCTGCTTTGCAACTTAATACTCGAGGGGGTTCGGATGATAACTCAAGGTGGACTTTTTAGGCATAGATGCATGGATGGCGGTCTATGTACTTTGTCGTAATGCCCAATTAAATCTCACTATACTCATCATGATATGTATGTGCATGGTCATGCTCTCTTTATTTGTCAATTGCCCAACCGTAATTTGTTCACCCAACATGCCGTTTGTCTTATGGGAGAGACACCTCTAGTGAACTGTGGACCCTGGTCCAATTTTCATGAAATACACCCACGCAATACTTGTTTCGTTTCGTAAACAATCATCTTCCACAATACGGTTAATCCTTTGTTACAGCAAGCCGGTGAGATTGACAACCTCACTAAGCTGGGGCAAAGTACTTGCTGTGTCCCACGTTGGCGCCGGAATCCTGGTGTTGCGCCGCACTACATCCCGCCGCCATCAACCTTCAACGTGCTTCTTGACTCCTACTGGTCCGATTAAACCTTGATTTCTTACCGAGGGAAACTTGCTGTGCGCATCACACCTTCCTCTTGGGGTTCCCAACGGACGTGCCAACCACGCATCGCCATCAACTACTCTTTGTTGAATATCATGTGAGTTGCTATGCATGTCGGTCTTGTCTGAAGTAAGGGAGATTTACCGCTAGAATGGTTAGAGCATGCATAATGTTAGAGAAGAACATTGGGCCGCTAACTAAAGCCATGAATCATGGTGGAAGTTTCAGTTTTGGACATATATCCTCAATCTCATATGAGAACATTAATTGTTGCTACATGCTTATGCATTAAAGAGGAGTCCATTATCTCTTGTCTATGTTGTCCCGGTATGGATGTCTAAGTTGAGAATAATCAAAAGAGAGAAATCCAATGCGAACTTTCTCCTTAGACCTTTGTACAGGCGGCATAGAGGTACCCCCTTTGTGACACTTGGTTAAAACATGTGTATTGCGATGATAATCCCTAATCCAAGCTAATTAGGACAAGGTGCGGGCACTATTAGTATACTATGCATGAGGCTTGCAACTTGTAGGATATAATTTACATAACTCATATGCTTTATCACTACCGTTGACAAAATTGTTTCTTGTTTTCAAATCCAAAGCTCTAGCACAAATATAGCAATCAATGCTTCCCTCTGCGAAGGGCCTTTCTTTTACTTTTATGTTGAGTCGGTCACCTATTTCTCTCCACCTCAAGAAGCAAACACTTGTGTGAACTGTGTATTGATTCCTACATACTTGCATATTGCACTTGTTATATTACTTTACATTGACAATATCCATGAGATATACATGTTACAAGTTGAAAGCAACCGCTGAAACTTCATCTTCCTTTGTGTTGCTTCAATACCTTTACTTTGAATTATTGCTTTATGAGTTAACTCTTATGCAAGACTTATTGATGCTTGTCTTGAAGTACTATTCATGAAAAGTCTTTGCTTTATGATTCATTTGTTTACTCATGTCATTTACCATTGTTTTGAATCACTTCATTCATGCTTTACAATAGTATGATCAAGATTATGTTGGTAGTATGTCACTTCAGAAATTATCTTTTATCCTACTCGAGGACGAGTAGAACTAAGCTTAGATGCCGATACGTCTCCGACGTATCGATAATTTCTTATGTTCCATGCTTGTTTTATGATAATACCTACATGTTTTGTTCACACTTTATATCGTTTTTATGCATTTTCTGGAACTAACCTATTGACGAGATGCCGAAGGGCCGCTTTTCCGCTGTTTTTGGTTTCAGAAATCCTAGTAAGGAAATATTCTCGAATTGGACGAAATCAACGCCGCATCTTAGAATCCCGGGAGCTTCCAGAACACTCGAGAGCCGGTAGGGCCACAGGCCCACACATGGGCTGGCGCGCCCAGGCCCCGGCCGCCGCCCTATTGTCTGGTGGCCCCAGACCCCTTCTGACGCCGCCTCTTCACCTATAAGAAGCCCCTCGACCTAAATCTTCGAGACGGAAAAGCCACGGTACGAGAAACCTTCCAGAGCCGCCGCCATCGCGAAGCCAAGATCCTGGGGACAGAGTCTCTGTTCCGGCACGCCGCCGGACGGGGAAGTGCCCCCGAAGGCTTCTCCATCATCACCACCGCCATCTTCATCAACGTCATGTCTCCCATGAGGAGGGAGTAGTTCTCCATCGAGGCTCGGGGCTCACCGGTAGCTATGTGGTTAATCTCTCTCCTATGTACTTCAATACAATGATCTCATGAGCTGCCTTACATGATTGAGATTCATATGAGTTTTGTATCACAATTCATCCGTGTGCTACTCTAGTGATGTTATTAAAGTAGTTTATTCCTCCTGCACGGTGTAATGGTGACAGTGTGTGCATCGTGTTAGTACTTGGCGTAGGCTATGATTGTGATCTCTTGTAGATTATGAAGTTAACTATTGCTATGATGGTATTGATGTGATCTATGCCTCCTTTCGTAGCGTGAAGGTGACAATGTGCATGCTATGTTAGTACTTGGTTTGGTTATGTTGATCTGTCATGCACTCTAAGGTTATTTAAACATGAACATTGAATATTGTGGAGCTTGTTAACTCCGCATTGAGGGTTCGTGTAATCCTACACAGCTAGTGGTGTTCATCATCCAACAAGAGGGTGTAGAGTCTAGCATCTATCTATTTATTCTGTTATGTGATCAATGTTGAGAGTGTCCACTAGTGAAAGTATGATCCCTAGGCGTTGTTCCTAAATACTGAAATCGCCGCTTGTTTAATGTTCTACCGCATCTCGTACTTTCCGCAATATTACCCACAACCACACGCCGCCCTGGACAGCAAAGCACTTTTCTGTGCGCTGTTACCGCTCATACTTATTCATACCACCTGTATTTCACTATCTCTTCGTCAACTAGTGCACCTATTAGGTGTGTTGGGGACACAAGAGACTTCTCTGCTTTGTGGTTGCAGGTTGCATGAGAGGGATATCTTTGACCTCTTCCTCCCCGAGTTGATAAACCTTGGGTGATCCACTTAAGGGAAACTTGCTGCTGTTACAAACCTCTCTTGGAGGCCCAACACTGTCTACAAGAATAGAAGCCCGTAGACATCAGCACAAGAGTGCCGATGACACTGCTCTGGCTGATTATGACCGAAAGGTCCAGACCACTCTACCGCCGCGACCACCGGCTGGATCCGACCGACTACACTCGCTGGATCGTGAGGATGCTCGTTGCTGTTCTCACCTCCGTTATGCCTAAGTATGCCGCTGAGTTTATGGGTCTTCCACCGCCGCTGCTCAGTGGGCTTTTCTTCGTCAGCGCTATCGCAGTCTGGGGATGCTCTTTACCTGTCTCGTGGTCCGCCAGGAGCATGCCTTCAGCAGGATGATTCTACTATTGATGAGTTCTACACTGAGGCCGCTATTTGGCGTCGCCTTGATTCTCTTCGCATAGCTGTGTGTGCCACCTGTCCCTCGTCGTTGACTGTGTGCGCGGATCTGGAGTTTCAGCGCGTTTTTGAGTTCTTATCGCGGCTCCGTAAGGAGTTTGAGCTGCGCCGTGCACAGCTGCTTGCCCAAGGGAGACGAGCAGCCCAGCGCCCGGACGCGCCCGGACGCCGCGTGCCATCCGCGGCCACGCAAACCTGGCCCAGATTTGGGCCGGGTTTGCGGCTGCTCCCGATGCCGCGACCATCCGTATTTGCGGTGCGCCGCTGCGTTGGGTCGCGTTTGTCCGGCTGACCCATCCGGACGCGCTGGCGCGGATGGGTCGCCGCGCTGGAGATGCCTCGACGTGCGAGCACAAATGCGGTCTGCTCGATCCATTCTCTTCGGGCGTGTTTGTGGTCTGCATGCTCTGACTCGCATCAGCCCAACAATTTTCGGTCTGTTTGGCTGCCTGGGCCGAGCCGTGTTGTTGCATCGCATGGTTCTCAAAGCAGCGTTTTGCCTGCATCTGGAGGAATACCCAAATCGACCGTTTCTCCAGGGCCAGGCCTGTTCTCACGCCACTTTGGCTCCAGCGATGCAAAGTGTGCACGTGCTCGTGCTTACGCTCACTCTCCCTTACACTACTCCACACATAGTCTCCTCAAATCAACACAAACATACTCCGAATCGAAATAAGCTATACATGAAAAAGATGCGTGTTGATGATAGGAATCAATTCCCACAATCTGTTTCAAGTTTTGTCAGTAGTAAATCATCAATTTCGTGTATGATGTTTTGAGTGAATTTTGCAAAATTCGTCGCACACTCTCAACCGTTTGAAATTTTCTTTGAGGGGTGGGTTAACCTCACAATTCCGCATGACTTTCATGTTGAAAGATATTCGTTTTGGTGGACATAGATGGATAAATAAATGACTCGCTAGTATATTGTAATGTGTACGTACGTGTGAGTACAGTTTGTAGTAGTTTTGCTCAACTTGTCGGTTGCCATCTTCATAGACGGCGGCGTGGTGATGATATGTTAGAAGTGAGAGGTGATAATCCATGGTGGTGGCGGCATGGTAATGTTCATCTTCATGATCGACAACGTGGAGATGCTTATGACCGGCGTGATCGACGGTGTCATGGTGGTATCCAGCTTCATCATCGGCGACATGGTTATGCTTGTGACGGGCGTGAACGGTGGTGTCATGGTAGTGTTTGTCTTCGTAGTCAGCGACGTGGTGATGCTTGTGACCGGCGTGACCGGCGGTGTCATGGTGGTCTAGTCTCGTGGTCGACGACATGGTGATGCTTGTGGCCGGCCTCGCCGACTACGTCATGGTTGTCTTCGTCCTCGTGGTCGGCAAGGTGGTGATGCTTCTGGCCGGCGTGAACGACGGTGCCATGGTGGTCTTCATCTACGTGATCGGCGACGTGCCCATGGTTGTGACCGGCGTTACCGATAATGTCATGGTGGTCTTCATCTTTGTGGTTGGTGACGTGTCCATGCTTGTGACCGGCGGTGTTATGGTGCTCTTCGTCTTCGTGGTCGGCGACGTGGTGATGGTTTTGACTGGCGTGACGGCATGCCATGGTGGTGTTTGCCTTCGTGATCGTCGACGTGCCAAAGAGGTGAGAGGTAAGGTCACCATGGAGATAAATGGTGAGGCTAGAACTTGGCTTGTATGTAACCAAACGATGGGGTCTAGGTTTCTTCTTCGGCGCGCAAAAGACCGCACAGCCTACCAAACGACCCGGCTTTTATGACCCACGGTCAGTTCGCAACGCGCAGGTGAGCCCATCTTACTGGTGTAGTGAGCCATGATTTCGATGTGGGCAACCAAACGCGCCCTTCAACGATCGAGCCCCGGCCAGCACTACTGCACTGGTGGATGTACCGGTTTACTGTTACTGCTGATGAGAAGTTCAATTGTACTGCTGAGACACGATTATTAGGAGATCACCTTACTCCCAACTGCTCTTGGAACCCGAGTACAGATTGTTGCAGACTCAGTCATGTACTTCCATGCATGGTGGTGGCTTCGCATTGTACCTCCATTGAACCCTTCCACACGCTCGCGCGCCACAAAGAAACACAATACTTTTCTTTGTGCTCGATAGACCACTAGTAGACTTTCACTAAAAAAAACACCTCTAGGAGAGTTCTATAAGAGGCAGTTCGCGAACGACACGGTTTGCGCTCTACGGGACAAAGCTACATTGACTTGACCTGGAGCTGGAGAAGCGCGGAGAGCTTGGTAGTCCATATATTCACTGGACATCGTGTTCTCTCACTCCCTCAATCGGTAACCAGCGTCCGCAACTTAACTGGACCACTCACACATCTCAGTCCAAGTCGCCACAAGGAGGTACACCGCATTGTCGTCGTCTTCGAGAATCGAGATCCCTCCTCGCCTCGGTGTTGAGCATGGATCACCAGCCAGTTCACCCAGGCCCGGAGAGTCCGGTGGTCGACTTGGAGATGGGCCACCAAGCAGCCGAGAGCACGGCCGTGAACCAGCAGCGCCTCGGCTGGCACCGGCCGAACCCCTGGGCCAGCCACGACGCCAACACGCTGCTGGTGGTGGCCACGCTGATCACCACGCTCTCGTACCAGATCGGCACCAGTCTCCCCGGCGGGTACTGGCAGGAGACCAAGAGGCAGGACGGCAAGATGCTCTACCGCGCCGGCGACCCCATCATGCGCGACCTGCAGAACGCCAGGTACGTGCGTGCGTGCGTACCGTTCGATCGATCGATCGGCTGGTGGGGTGTGGGCATCACGATTTTCATGTTCATGGTGGCGCTTGTAGATACTGGATGTTCATGGTGGCGAGCTGGATGGGGCTGATCAGCTCCATGTTGATGACGATGAGCCTACTGGTGGGGATAGCGGTGGACTCGTGGCACGTGCGTTGGTCCTTCGTGGTCGCCTACTCCAGCCTCCTCCTCACCTTCGTCTTGTCGGGAAACAGGACCAAGCTGCACATCGACATCATCTTCTGGGCGGGCAGCCTCGCCTTCTTCTGGGTCGTCATCTACTTCCGTCCCGAGCACCACAAGCGCATCGTTCAAGTGCTCCGCTCCATTCCTGCAACCACACCAACTAATTCAACCAGTTGACGGATCCCACGTCCAGCACATTGCATAGTTAATTTGGTCATCGCTAAAAAACTATATTGTCGAGTCCGGAGCCCATTAGTATATAGCACACCCTCGGTCCCAATGTCCCAATGCATATATGTCGAGTGCTCTTTTGGGTGTTTTAACTTTAACTATTCATATGAGTACATGTGTTGTTTGTTATAGAAAACTAGCAAGCATAGGCGCGGCGGCACGCCGCGCCATGGTGTTACCTTTTTAGCATGTGGGGTTGATACTATTTTTTTTTGAGTGCACATATGATGATATGCAGAGTAGCAGATTTAAAATGTGTTTTTTTTAAAGGAGCATCCCTAGATTTTAAATTTGATAGTTGAGAAATGATGAGCAAGTTCGATTTCTTCCAAGATCAGTATGTATTGAAAGAAAATCATCGACCTGATTTTACGGTGAAGTAGGATAAGATAGATAACATAAGCAATCACGTGGAGAAAGCTGCAGTTGCTTCATATCTAGGACTGTACTGGGCCAGAATGGCGCTCACGCAGCCTATCGAGTATGACCAGAAAGCTTATGTGTGCGCTAGTAGCTAGCTTGAGTTTTTGGCGATGGATGAATGTTGGGCAAGAGCAATAGATAAGCAAATGTTTGTAAGAGAAACGATGCACGACAACAGTATGATAGTTCAGTTTATGAGTTACGGATGTATAATTCTCTGAGATCAGCCTCATTTGAGCTCAGGTAGACACACAACTGTTTTGTTCTCATACAGAATATTCTTCTGAAGGGTCCTTGATGAAAATCTGGGAGAAAGTTGGAGGTAAAAAACATTTTACTAAAAATGTAACTACTTGGATATTTTACATAACTGGCCAATAAAATACATAATAGTAGCAGTGTGTACTGTCCATAAAAGGTCTTCCTGGGCTGCTTTAGATGATCAGCTGCTTGAGTCTTGGCCAGATTAAATGTGGAGACTATGCTTGTTTTACTTCATGGCTTGCAGGAAAAAGAAGTTAGTCAAGCTACTGTTTGTTCATACAAAATGCATCAAACCTGAAGAAAAAATTATTAGCAGATTATATGTACTTTCACATAATTAATACCCATACTACATCAATATTATTGTGTATTATCTTATGATTATTTATTAGAACTTTTTTCTGGGAAGAAGTAGCTATATGTAAGAAAAGATTATAATGATCAAACAAAATAGGTTGCTGCCTATAAAATTACACCATAATGAGTGAGGAAGGCAGAAGGGTATCATTTCTGAAAAAACTAATAGGCTGCCTGCTTAGCTAATGTAAAACTGTGTATAGACGAATGACCTGTTGAGGCATGAAGATGGGCTGTTCTACTTAGCTGGGAATAACTCCTTGGAAGCTGATGACATTCTTTTTGTCATGCGTTGCATAGCAGAAGGAAAAAATGTGTTCAACTATGATCCGGAGGCATGCGTATATGCTTGTGAGCTTCCTCTCTTCTTGCCATCACTTCTTGAGCTTGTTGGCAACCTTCCTATCTACCCGTTGCTTTCTGCACCTGCAATTTACCATTGCTCATATCAGCCCCTGTAATAATCCAGCTCTCATGGAAAACGCAACACAAATGGTGCAGAAATGAGCATGAATGATTTGTCCTGAAAACTCCAATCAAAGATGTAATAATTGGCTCATATTCATAAATTCGGACACGCCAAATAACATATCCAAGATAGCAAAATCTAAAGTTTGGCAAACAGGCCATGAATTTTCAAAACCCAGGTACGGAGGCACCTACAGTTAAGCATCTCAAATTAAATAGGAAAGCATAGCGCATAAAAGAATCATAAAATGGAGGTACTTTGCAGCAGACTCACAAGAGTTAGTACCTGACCTGGTTTACCAAGATACCCAGATCAAAGAGAAACAGGAAACCACAAAATAAACATGTATTCAAAAAATAATGCAATATTCTTCAAACAGAAAACGATAAGAGCATACAAAATCCCGCAGTCACTTAAGAAATATGTTGAATCATTTAATTTTCTATATTTCCCTAAATATATAGGTCTCTAGACTACTGACATTGATCTATCAATAACCTGCAGTATGGGCCAAAGGCTATGCACACTCTGTTTTTCTTGATGTTACTTCCCTTTAAAAGGAGCCTAAATCTAAGGATGAAGGCAATATGGTGAGGCCAGTCAAAAGTGTAACAAGAAAACATACAAGAGTCATGCCTGGAAGCGTAGGAACTCGGCCGCGAAGTTTACATCAGTTGAAGGTGCAGAAGAACAGGTCAAAAAAAAACTGGAAGAGAAGACGCATATCAATAAATTTGGAAGACCTGCAGAGACGCAAGAAGTAATCATCTTCAAATATCATACATATATATACAGAGAAAAAAGTGGAGCTAAAACTCCACAATCCCATGTATTACAAACATCTAATCGCAATCACACAGAAACAAACTTATTATAATCCTATAAACATGTATTGTACGCATCATTAACTAAAGGAACTCCCTACTACTAATTATTGCTTGCTTCTTCTGTTGACATGTTCAGCATGACCACAGCAGTACACAGCCGAAACCACCACCTCTGAAACAGGGAGCCATTGGTAAAAATTAAAAGAAGAACTTTGCATGATTCAGTGGATTAAATATAACAATATTTTACCCTGCTATGCTCCTATGCAAAATCTGAAATCGATAATTCTTAGAAGTTTCCCCCATGATTAAGTGGCTTAAAAGCAACAAAACCAGATTTGAGTTTCCAGCTTTTTTTCTTTATATGAAAGTATTTCTAATTCCAATTTGTACCGTTATATATTTACATGCAGCAAGTTCGCTAAGAAAAAAACTAATTGAATGACAATAAATATCTATTTTGCTAAGACCTGAAATGATCTTATAAAGAATTATGGGCTTGAACCTCAACCCTTTCTAGTGGATTCTCGAACTGAACCAATCTTTAAACCTAAGGTGGTAGGGTATTACATTTCTTTGTACTGAATGGTAAAATTGGCAATAAGGAAAAGATGGCCTTCAGATCAAACAAAATCAATACAGGTAGCGGATGTAAAAGGAATATAAAGCATATAATCTACGATGCTGTACCATCTCATATCAGGTAACAATATAGCGGAATTTGGTAGCAAATTGGCAAACAGTGAACTGTATTTCTGCACTAAGGCTCCTATGAATTGCTTTTTGTTCCATAAGATGTTTTACTCTCTATAATAAAAAAATACATCCAAAAGATGAAAAAAAATGATTCATAGCATGTTCAGACTTTCAGTGAAAGACTCCCAAACTTCTGCTTAGCAAAAGGAAAATCCAGTGATACATTAAGTAACCACGGAAGATGAGCAGCACCTGAATTTTGTAAGTGGACCCAATAAAATTCTCGATGGCTGCATTGATGATAAACTCGAAATATGTGGTTATTCCAATATAGAAGCAACATGCCAATCTGAGTTTCAACATTATGCACACGCTCTGGTTCTCCATTTCAAACCAAAGGTGCCTTATCATCCTAGAATACAAATCAAACCCAACAGAAGATCAGTTAAAGTTATCACATCTGAAGATCACATTCCAACATCTGAAAACGATAACTGTAGCGAGAGCACCGCACAATGCAGCTAGCAATCTTCCTTCTCACATAGACCAAACGATACAACATGTTGGTAAGGTTTATGCAAGAAGGTAGATGCGAGACAGAGGAACTATACCCTATTTGCCGCCGTGGCCAACTCCGTGGTGACCAACGACTGCGACCGCGGCAGTAGGACACCAACGACGGCACGCGGGCAAGGCAGCGTGGATAAAACCACCTCATGGCCAGGCCCGATACCTTGCTGGGGCCGCATGCCGGTTCCGCGCCCGTCGTGGCTGCTCCTGCGCCACCGTTGCCGGCGGAATACGTCGCCCTCCGGATCTGGTACCTCCATCAGGCCATTGTGTTTCCATGCTAGAGCCGTATGCCGTGAATGCTTTAGCCGGCAGTCGCGGCTCCCGGCCGCCATAGCGCGAAGAAGAAAAAAAGCGAGGTCATGCCAGAGATCTATCATGGGAAATAGAGAAAGCACCGATGTAGGGGCGCCGATGTGCACAACGCGAGCCAGCAGGCAAAATCGCCGCCGCTGCAGCAGATGGAGAAGACGCCCGCCGGGCCGACCGACAGCGCGCACCACGCCGGCCTGCACGTGGCGGCAACCGAGGGGAAAGACGTCCACGAACAGCCGCCCGACGACCGCGACGGCCGACAGCAGCAGCCGTCCCCCCAACAACCGCCCCTCCATGGGCGAGAACAGAGGCAGAGGGCAAATGAGCAGACCCTCCATCAGCAGAACCAGAAGCAAAGCCAACCGGAAGAGGCAAAACCGGCCGACGGCAGGACGGACGCACCATGAAGGAAAGATTGAAGCGGAGAAGAGGAGGAGAAATCCCACGACGGAAAAGAAAAGAAAAATAAAGGGAAAAGCCCATCTCACCGAGGAGACCAGAAAGAGAAAACGTAATATACCTGGAAGAGAACACGCAGTAGCACCGCACCACCCCAGCTGGATTTTAATGGGCCGACAACGGAACAGCGGTACAGGCCCATAGCAAAACGCTAGAGCCACACAGAAAGAAGAGAAAGAAAGGGAAAAGAGAAAGAGATAAACTAAGAAGGAAAAGCAAGGAGCCCCCGCACGTGCACACGAAAACGAATAGATGCACGAAAACACACGTGTCAGCAAACCGTATGGGCCTCAAATTTAACCAAAAATCTGAGAAAAAATGATCTTGTTAAGGTTTAATATAGTAGTTATATCATTAAAAACTTTACGCAAGTAACAAATTTAATGTGTTGTGGTAATTTACAATTGTAAATTTATGATCGGTGTGGTACGCGATCAACACCATCATATGGCAGCACAATGGAAGCGGTTATGAAGGACGACTTTAAAAGAAAGTCGGGCAAACTCTGAAGCAGGAAAAATTAATGAAAACTATCAAAATTGTGTATAGACACTAATGCACCAAGCTCACTAGCTTCCGGTTCTCGGTGTTGATGCAATGCCTGGTGGCGATATTCTATAACTAACATAAAGTGATTCAGATTTTTCGGATAGAAGATATGGAGAAGATGAAGAAGACCTAGAGAAATGCAGTTGTCCCATGCACCGGACCTATGGTGCATGCATGCACCATTGATTGCATGTGGTACTTCACCACCACCACTCTCTCTCATCTATTATTGAACTTTTTTTGCATGCACATATTTGCATTCGTTATATGTGTTGCAATAAATATAAAAATAAAAATCTCTTCTAATCTATATTTTTATTCCATTGATATCTTTTAAACAAGCTAAATATTAACAGAGTTTAAAACATCAGTTTCAAAACACAATGAAATATCATGATTCACAATGAAACATCATGATTCATAATAAACATATTTAGTGTTTTATCTTGTTTTTCATCAATGTATTTTATGGTTTGAAATGTAAGGAAAGTACCAGTTATTTTTCTAACTATGAAGAACAAAGTTTGAAACACAGCGAAATAAATTGTTTCAAAGCAATATTTCACGTCATATCATTAAGTTTTCAAAGTTTCATTAGGTTGCAAAATTTGATTTTCTAATATTATTAAAATTCATTCACTATTGCACTTGTTTTGATGCTCCTGTCACTAGAAACCCAAATATTCAAACGATTTTTTAATTGAACTTCTTGTTTAAAACTATGAAAATTTTAAGTTCTAGAACTAGTTCACATGAAGTATGTAATGAGAGAAAAGAATCTAACAAAAGGTAGAGAAAAACCGAACGAATGCCTGTGGGAGAAGACTAATCGATCTTTCTAACATGGACTAGTGAGGTCTTTGAGTGGAAAAAAGATGGATAACGCTTTGTGCTATCATGATGCACCTAGAAACTCCGTGGTGACGAAGTGCACGGCCTCCGCGCAGACGTCTCCCCCCACCCCACACACACACTGATAGTGGTTGACGGGCTTGATGATTCCTTAGCAACTACGCCAAAAAGATCTTGATACGTTGGGACTCCTGCAGATTGTTGTATCAAGGGAGTATCTTCTCCACAAGGGTGACTCGAGGGTTTATATCGAACTCTCGAGGAACTGGATGGAAAAGTATTCTCTTCTTTGTTCTTCAAGCAACCCTGCAGGTAAAGTAAATGCCTTGTGTCCCCAAATCCACTTTGTGGTTGTCAAGCACAAGGTTGCGTGTAATTAAATAACACAAGTAGTAATAAAACAAGTAGTAAACTAAACTAGATGAAATAACTAAGTAAAAAACTGTAAAGAGATTGATTACTTTTGGTGCTTTGGATGCAAATAAGAAAGAAAATATTTTTGTATTTTGAACAAAATAGTACAACAGATAGAAAACAAGGTAAATGCAATATAAAGGTGTTTCTTATGATAAATAGGGCCGAGGTTCATGGGTTCACTTGACTATTCTCTCGTAAAGTTGTGGTGACAAAAAACAATTCATCAATGAGATATGAAGGTACAAATAATATTATATGTAAGATCGGATTTAATATAGGCATCACGTCCTAACATAGAGATGATGCAACACACACTCTCTTATGCTCCACAAGAATGAAACTTCATCAATCTTGTATTAAGAATTAACAGAGCATAGCAATAATACTTTGACATGAAGTTTGAGTATCAAATATGCTACCTTGAACAAACAAGATCATCATTACTGTCACATGATGAACATATCACATGCATTCACTTTATCCGTAATGAGGTAGCAAAGGAAAAGGCAAAGCCACAATAGCTCTTGAACATATTGTCACTATCCAACCACTAAAACACTGCTACTCCATCTAACACGCACATCACCCAACACGCTCTTGCATATATAGATGTTGGATCAGAACATAAACTTAAGCATGGGGTACATAATATATATCTACCAATACATCTCACAAATATAATAATATCAGATCTCATATAACAATATCATAGAACAAGGATCCACGACATAAGTATTACAAATATGGCCATAATCATGATAGGCAGCTCATACGGCACTAAGTTCTATGAAGAACATGAGAGAAATAGATCAAGCTAGTACGCAAACTCGTAGTCCAGGTGGACTACTCACTCTTGATCATGGTGATGGTGATGAAGATGTTGGAGAATGTGGAGATCCCTCCGTCGGTGATCCTGGTGGAGTTCCCTCCTCAAATCTTCTCTGCAACAGCCTCCATTTTGGTGTTTCTGTCTTTATGTGGCCCTCTCCTCCCGAGAACTCTTCGGATCCATATATAGGGCTTTTTAGGGGAAAACAAGTCGGCTCGCGAAAGAATTAGGGAAAACGGGTGCTCGAGGGCTAAACATAGGTGGGTGGCGCGGCCCAGAAGTCTGGCTGTGCCACCTGGCCTCGTTTGCCCCTCGGGCCTCTCCCGGTGTGCTTCAAAAGTCCATTGTGTTCCTCCCGATGGAAAAATGATGCTCCAAAAATCACAGGTCAATTTGACTCTGTATAGGTCCCTAAAAGTGAAAATACGCGAAACATGGTTTCCTTGTTCTGCAGGGTTATAAACCAAATAAAGGGGATCATTGGTAAATCCCCATAAATCAATGTAAAACATTGTATCATCATCATATATGTTGAAAATATGTGGGAATTCAATATGATAAAGGAAACAGTTCATATATGCATTTTACATGCATCACACACACACACACACACACACACACACACACACACACACGTCTCCGCTGTCGGAGTCATGCAAAGGTCTGGGTTTCCGCTTTGGTGCTGGCAGACGTGGCAGAGGAGCAATGCTTGGAGAAGGCACCTAGGGTTACTGATACGTCCCAAACGTATCTATAATTTTTTATGCTCCATGCTTATTTTGTTACAATTCTTATATGTTTTATGTGCACTTTTCCACACTTTTTAGAATTTTCTGGGACTAACCTATTAATGCAAAGGCCGCGTTGTCAGTTCTGTCTGTTTTTGTGTTTCGAAAAGTTGTACATAAAGTTTCTCAATTGGACGAAAAAAAAGCCCGAGTCTTATTTTCCGGACGAAGACAGAGCGAATGACAAGCGCAGAGAGCTGCCACGTGGCAGTACACAGGGTAGGCGCGGCCCAACCCTTGGTCGCGCCTGGCCCATGTACTGGCGCCTCGTCGCCTTGTTTGCTCCGCCCTTCCGCTTATTTATTCCTCGTATCGGGAAAACCCCAGAGACGAGAGCCTCCATCCACGAAAAGTTCCGACGTCGCCGTCAACCGAAACCCTAGTTTGGGAGGGTTCTGCAGTCCATTCCGGCACCCTGCCGGAGAGGGAAATCACCGCCGAAGGCCTCTACATCGCCATGTATTCACCCGAGGTGATGAGTGAGTAGTTCTCCACGGGACCATGGGACCATAGCAGTAGCTAGATTGATGTCCTCTCCTTGTTGTGCTTCATGTATAGATCTTGTGAGCTGCCTAACATGATCAAGATCATCTATTTGTAATTGCTACATGTTGGTTTGATGTGGATCCGATTTATAAAGAGATTGCTTTGGTTTAGATTATGTATTATGTTATTATGATCTTGCATGCTCTCCGTTTCTAGTAGATGCTCTGGCCAACTAGATGCTAGCGACTCCAAGAGGGAGTATTTATGCTCGATAGTGGGTTCATGCCTCTATTTAACCATGGGAAGTGACCTTGTTCTCTACGGTTGTAGATGTGTTGTTGCTACTAGGGAGAAAACAGCGGTGTTCTATTCAAGAGTAGTTTCATCGTTTACTTTACACACATTGCTTAAAGCGATAGTCCGTTGCTTGCAACTTAATACTGGAGGGTGTCGCGGATGCAATCCTGAAGGTGGATTATTAGTCATAGATGCAGTTGGATTACGTTCTATGTATATTGTTGTAATGCTCACATACTTTCATAGCATGTATTATGTACCAACCCTTAGTGTAGAATCTCTGTTTGTCAATTGTCCATTTGTAATTTGTTTACCTAGCATATTTATTTATTGGGGAGGCGCCTCTAGTGAACTGTGGACTGATACGTCTCCGACGTATCGATAATTTCTTATGTTCCATGCTTGTTTTATGACAATACCTACATGTTTTGTTCACACTTTATATCGTTTTGATGCATTTTCCGAACTAACCTATTGACGAGATGCCGAGTGCCGCTCATGTTTTCTGTTGTTTTTGGTTTCAGAAATCCTAGTAAGGAAATATTCTCGAATCGGACGAAACCCGCAGTAAACCTTCCAGAGCCGCCGCCATCGCGCCAAGATCCGGGGACAGGAGTCTCTGTTCAAGACGCCGCCGGACGGGGAAGTGCCCCCGAAGGCTTCTCCATCGACACCACCGCCATCTTCATCAACGCTGATGTCTCCCATGAGGAGGAGTAGTTCTCCATCGAGGCTAAGGGCTGTACCGGTAGCTATGTGGTTCATCTCTCTCTCTATGTACTTCAATACAATGATCTCATGAGCTGCCTTACATGATTGAGATCCATATGATGATGATTGTAATCTAGATGTCGTTATGCTAGTCAAGTGAATTTTACTTATGTGATCTCCGGAGACTCCTTGTCCCACGTGTGTAAAGGTGACAAAGGTGTGCACCGTGTGGGTCTCTTAGGCTATATTTCACAGAATACTTATTCACTGTTATGAATAGCATAGTGAAGTGCTTATTTATATCCCTTTATGATTGCAATGTGCTTTGTATCACTATTTATCTATGTGCTACTCTAGTGATGTTATTAAAGTACTCTATTCCTCCTGCACGGTGTAATGGTGACAGTGTGTGCATCGTGTAGTACTTGGCGTAGGTTATGATTGTGATCTCTTGTAGATTATGAAGTTAACTATTGCTATGATAGTATTGATGTGATCTATTCCTCCTTCATAGTGTGATGGTGACAGTGTGCATGCTATGTTAGTACTTGGTTTAGTTATGTTGATCTATCGTGCACTCTAAGGTTATTTAAACATGAATATCGAATATTGTGGAGCTTGTTAACTCGCATTGAGGGTTCGTGTAACCCTACACAATTAGTGGTGTTCATCGTCCAACAAGAGAGTGTAGAGTATAGCATTTATCTATTCTGTTATGTGATCAATGTTGAGAGTGTCCACTAGTGAAAGTATAATCCCTAGGCCTTGTTCCCAAATACTGCAATCTCCGCTTGTTTACTGTTTTACTGCATGATTACTTACTACACACCAGCAAGCTATTTTCTGGTGCCGTTACACGCTCATATACATTCATACCACCCGTATTTCACTATCTCTCCGTTGAACTAGTGCACCTATACATCTGACAAGTGTATTAGGTGTGTTGGGACACAAGAGACTTCTTGTATTGTGGTTGCAGGGTTGCTTGAGAGGGATATCTTTGACCTCTTCCTCCCCGAGTTCGATAAACCTTGGGTGATCCACTTAAGGGAAACTTGTCGTGTTCTACAAACCTCGCTTGGAGGCCCAACACTGTCTACGGAAAAGGAGGGGCGGAGACATCAAGCACTTTTCTCTGGCGCCGCTGGAGGAAGGTAAAGGCACTCACACGCCGGTCCCTGTAACCAAACATTGGGTACCGTTGTGATTGCTCGAAGCTATTTCCTTTAGATCCTGCAATTGCATCTTTTTGTTTCTTGTTTACACTAGTTAGGCATAATGGACAACAATGAGCTTCTTACTCTATTTCCTGATTTAAGACATGGATGGTTTGATGCGGAAATTAAAAAACCCATGGAACATATTAGTATGAACGCTTTGAACACCATTGTTGCTAATGATATGGAAAGTTCTAAGCTTGGGGAAGCTCGTTTTGATGAGCATGATATTTTTAGTCCCCCAAGCATTGAGGAGAAAATTTACTTTGATGATACTTTGCCTCCTATTTATGATGATTATAATGATAGTAGTCTTTTGGTTCCACCTACTATGGAGGATAAATTTGAATATGATTACAATATTCCTCCTATATTTGATGATAGCTACTATGTTGAATTTGCTCCCACTACAATTAATAAGAATAACTATGCTTATGTTGGGAGTAGTAATAATTTTATGCATGAGACTCATGATAAGAATGCTTTAAGTGATAGTTATATTGTTGAGTTTGCTCATGATACTACTGAAAGTTATTATGAGAGAGGAAAATATGGTTGTAGAAATTTTCATGTTGCTAAAACACCTCTCTATATGCTGAAATTTTTGAAGTTACACTTGTTTTACCTTTCTATGCTTGTTGCACTATGCCTACACAACTTGTTTATTAACAAGATCCCTTTTCATAGGAAGCATGTTAGGCTTAAATTTGTTTTGAATTTGCCTCTTGATGCTCTCTTTTGCTTCAAATACTATTTCTTGCGAGTGCATCATTAAAATGCTGAGCCCATCTTAATGGCTATAAAGAAAGAACTTCTTGGCAGATAACCCATGTGTTTTTTTTACTACAGTACTTTTGTTTTATATTTGAGTCTTGAAGTTGTTACTACTGTAGCAACCTCTCCTTATCTTAGTTTTATTGCATTGTTGTGCCAAGTGAAGTCTTTGATAGTAGAGTTGATACTAGATTTGGATTGCTGCGCAGTAACAGATTTCTTGCTGTCACGAATTTGGGTTGAATTCTCTGTAGGTAACTCAGAAAATTATGCCAATTTACGTGAGTGGTCCTCAGATATGTACGCAACTTTCATTAAATTTGAGCATTTTCATCTGAGCAAGTCTGGTGCCTCTAAAAAATTCGTCTTTACGGACTGTTCTGTTTTGACAGATTCTGCCTTATTTCGCATTGCCTCTTTTGCTGTGTTGGATGGATTTCTTTGTTCCATTAACCTCCAGTAGTTTTGTGCAATGTCCAGAAGTGTTAAGAATGATTGTGTCACCTCTAAACATGTGAGTTTTTGATTATGCACTAACCCTCTAATTAGTTTGTTTCGAGTTTGGTGTGGAGGAAGTTTTCAAGGGTCAAGAGAGGAGGATGATATATGATTAAGAAGAGTGAAAAGTCTAAGCTTAGGGATGCCCCCGTGGTTCATCCCTGCATATTTCAAGAAGACTCAAGCGTCTAAGCTTGGGGATGCCCAAGGCATCCCCTCCTTCATCAACTTATCAGGTTTCTTCTCTTGAAACTATATTTTTATTCCATCACATCTTATGTGCTTTACTTGGAGCGTCTGTATGTTTTTGATTTTTGTTTTTGTTTGAATAAATGCTTGTGTGGGAGAGAGACACGTCCGCTGGTTCATATGAACACATGTGTTCTTAGCTTTTAATGTTCATGGCGAAGGTTGAAACTGCTTCGTTAATTGTTATATGGTTGGAAACAGAAATACTACATGTGGTAATTGGTATAATGTCTTGAATAATTTGATACTTGACAATTGTTGTGCTCATGTTTAAGCTCTTGCATCATATACTTTGCACCTATTAGTGAAGAAATGCTGTAGAGCTTGTTAAAATTTGGTTTGCATGATTGGTCTCTCTAAGGTCTAGATATTTTCTGGTGAGGGTTTGAACAACAAGGAAGACAGTGTAGAGTCTTATAATGCTTGCAATATGTTTTTTATGTGAGTCTTGCTGCACTAGTTCATACTTGAGTTTGCTTCAAACAACCTTGCTAGCCTAAGCCTTGTATTGAGAAGGATTACTTCTCGTGCATCCAAAATCCTTTAGCCAAACACTATGCCACTTGTGTCCACCATACCTACCTACTTCATGGTATTTCTCCGCCATTCCAAAGTAAATTGCTTGAGTGCTACCTTTAAAATTTATATTCTTTATCTTTGCAATATATAGCTCATGGGACAAATAGCCTAAAAACTATTGTGGTATTGAATATGTACTTATGCGTCTTATCTCTTATAAGTTGCTTGTTGTGCGATAACCATGTTTCTGGGGACACCATCAACTATTTCTTTGTTGAATATCATGTGAGTTGCTATGCATGTTCGTCTTGTCTGAAGTAAGGGTGATTTATCATGATCAAATGGTTTGAGTATGCATATTGTTAGAGAAGAACATTGGGCCGCTAACTAAAGCCATGATCCATGGTGGAAGTTTCAGCTTGGACAACAAACCTCAATCTCTTATGAGAATATTATCTGCTCTGAATGCTTATGCATTAAAGAGGAGTCCATTATCTCTTGGTCCATGTTGTCCCGTATGGATGTCTAAGTTGAGAATAATCAAAAGAGAGAAATCCAATGCGAGCTTCTCCTTAGACCTTTGTACAAGCGCATAGAGGTACCCCTTTGTGATACTTGGTTAAAACATATGTATTGCAATGATAATCCATAAATCCAAGCTAATTAGGACAAGGTGCGGCACTATTGGTATACTATGCATGAGGCTTGCAACTTGTAGGATATAATTTACATAACTCATATGCTTTATTACTACCGTTGACAAAATTGTTTCTTGTTTTCAAAATAAAAGCTCTAGCACAAATATAGCAATCAATGCTTCCCTCCGCGAAGGGCCTTTCTTCTACTTTTATTGTTGAGTCAGTCTACCCATTTCCTTCTATCTCAAGAAGCAAACACTTGTGTTAACTGTGCATTGATTCTTACATGCTTGCTTATTGCACTTATTATTTTACTTTATGTTGACAACTATCCATGAGATATACATGTTACAAGTTGAAAGCAACTGCTGAAACTTATATCTTCCTTTGTGTTGCTTCAATGCCTTTATTTAGAATCTATTGCTTTATGAGTTAACTCTTATGCAAGACTTATTGATGCTTGTCTTGAAAGTACTATTCATGAAAAGTCTTTGCTATATGATTCAGTTGTTTACTCATTGTCTTTACCATTGCTTTGAATCACTTCATTCATGCTTTACAATAGTATGATTAAGATTATGTTGGTAGCATGTCACTTCAGAAATTATCTTTGTTATCATTTACCTACTCGGGACGAGTAGGAACTAAGCTTGGGGATGCTGATACGTCTCCGACGTATCGATAATTTCTTATGTTACATGCTTGTTTTATGACAATACCTACATGTTTTGTTCACACTTTATATCGTTTTGATGCATTTTCCTAACTAACCTATTGACGAGATGTAGAAAGCCTCGTTTTCGCTGTTTTTGGTTTCATAAATCCTAGTAAGGAATATTCTCTGAATCGGACGAAACCGCGAAACCTTCCGCCGCCGCCATCGCGAAGCCAAGATCCGGGGGACAGAGTCTCTGTTCCGGCACGCCGGACGGGGAAGTGCCCCGAAGGCTTCTCCATCGACACCACCGCCATCTTCATCAACGTTGCCGTCCCCATGAGGAGGGAGTAGTTCTCCATCGAGGCTAAGGGCTCACCGTAGCTATGTGGTTCATCTCTATCTATGTACTTCAATACAATGATCTCATGAGCTGCCTTACATGATTGAGATCCATATGATGATGATTGTAATCTAGATGTCGTTATGCTAGTCAAGTGAATTTTACTTATGTGATCTCCTGAGACTCCTTGTCCCACGTGTGTAAAGGTGACAGTGTGTGCACCGTGTGGGTCTTTAGGCTATATTTCACAGAATACTTATTCACTGTTATGAATAGCATAGTGAAGTGCTTATTTATATCCCTTTATGATTGCAATGTGCTTTGTATCACTATTTATCTATGTGCTACTCTAGTGATGTTATTAAAGTACTCTATTCCTCCCGCACGGTGTAATGGTGACAATGTGTGCATCGTGTAGTACTTGGCGTAGGTTATGATTGTGATCTCTTGTAGATTATGAAGTTAACTATTGCTATGATAGTATTGATGTGATCTATTCCTCCTTCGTAGTGTGATGGTGACAGTGTGCATGCTATGTTAGTACTTGGTTTAGTTGTGTTGATCTATCGTGCACTAAGGTTATTTAAACATGAATATCGAATATTGTGGAGCTTGTTAACTCCGGCATTGAGGGTTCGTGTAATCCCACACAATTAGTGGTGTTCATCATCCAACAGAGAGTGTAGAGTATAGCATTTATCTATTCTTCTATGTGATCAATGTTGAGAGTGTCCACTAGTGAAAGTATAATCCCTAGGCCTTGTTCCCAAATACCGCAATCTCCGCTTGTTTACTGTTTTACTGCATGATTACTTACTACACGCCAGCAAGCTATTTTCTGGTGCCGTTACTACTGCTCATATACATTCATACCACCTGTATTTCACTATCTCTTCGCCGAACTAGTGCACCTTTAGATCTGACAAGTGTATTAGGTGTGTTGGGGACACAAGAGACTTCTTTATTGGGTTGCAGGGTTGCATGAGAGGGATATCTTTGACCTCTTCCTCCCTGAGTTCGATAAACCTTGGGTGATCCACTTAAGGGAAACTTGCTGCTGTTCTACAAACCTCTGCTCTTGGAGGCCCAACACCGTCTACAGGAAAAGGAGGGGGCGTAGACATCATGGACCCCGGTCCTTCTTCTTTTAATTGCAATCTTAAACAACATTTTTTTGTTCTGTTCTATGCAAATAATTCTTCTTCCACATGGTTTGTTTAATCCTTTGTTTTCAGCAAAACCAGTGAGCTTGACAACCTCGTTGAAAGTTGGGGACAAAGTACTTGGTTGTTTGTGTGCAGTCTCCACGTTGCTGCTGACGCGGCAGTGCGCCCTGCCACGAGTTGGTTCGCAACACCTCGGGAGAGAACGTTTTTCTCCTACTAGTCGATAAACCTTGGTTTCTTACTGAGGGAAAACTTCCTGCTGTGCTCATCATACCTTCCTCTTGGGGTTCCACTCAACGTTGCGCATAAATTCTCCTTCATCAACTCCGCGCCCAACAAGACTTTTTCTGGCGCCGTTGCCGGGGAGAAAAGCATCTCTTCTGCGAGGGGATTCTCTCACTCTCAACTCTTTTACTTTGTTATTGTTTTGCTTGCATATTTTATTGTTATCTTATTTGCATTTTATATCGAAAATCCAAAAAAATAGTATAGCTTTTATTTCTGTTGCTTGCATTATTTTTATTAAATGGCTACTCGTGAGAATACTAAGTTGTGTGATTTTACTAGCACTGTTGACTGCCAAAACCCACCGGCGGGCAGCGGCCTGTCAACACAGGTAGAGCCGGGAAGAGCCTAGAGCTGCGGCTGGCTGAGACCCCTCCGAGCGACGGCCCGCAATGCTCTTCGGTCACACGCGGCGATGCGAAGTGCAGGGCACTGACCTATACCTGGTCGTGAAGGTGATGGGGATGTCGCTTAGTTCCTGCATGGCATACACGTAAACATTAAATAAGAGCTCGATCGGCTCTCAGTTATCCCGTGAATCGGCTCAAAGAGCCGATTCACCCATGATTCGTACGGGGTGCACGAATACTTGGTGATCCTGCTTGATCAAAATAAAGCTAATGAGATCTACGACGATTTAGGGTTTTCACCGCATAATCGGATCATCCTACTCCAGGCTGGGCCTCGCGGCCACGCACGTGCTCGTAAGCCGATCCTAAACAAGGCCAAAACCAACATGCGTTGATCCTTGAACATCCCGTTTAGGACTTGCGAACGCCACCCTACGTGCCGCCGATCCTCCCCCTTTGTAAGGCCTAACTATTGCAGACATTAAACCAATCTCTGCGAGCAAGGAGCAATCGTAACGGATCAGATCTACTAAATAATGAACAAGCAGGGCCGCCCCCACACCCGAGATAGGTGTGGAGGGCGGCTAGACATGCAAGGGTTGCACTACGTAAGCATGTTATACGGAGAACTATGCTAACCCTAACACATCTATGATAACTACGTGTGCCCGCCATCAAAGACGTTCAGTACGGGCAACGCATGAACGTGAAGCTATACTGCCTAGATCGCAAGATGCGATCTGGGCAGCGCTTACCGATTGAAACCCTCGAGACGAAGGAGTTGGCGATGCGCCGAGATTGGTTTGTTTTGGGGTGAACGTTGTGTTGTTGTTTATTCCATAAACCCTAGATACATATTTATAGTCCAAAGGACTTTCTAATTCGGACGTGCACCTAACCGTGCACGAGTAAATCTCTAATTTTTAATCTAAGATGCGATCTACTAAATTACAGATACATGGGCAATTCAGCCCAACTTCGTGTATAAGGCCAATTCTTGTTCTTCCTTTCATGTATATCTTCAAGTCTATCTCAATCGTGGCCCACCTCTGACTGTCAAATTCTGGTGATAACACATGCCCCCTGGTTTTGGAATTGTAATCCAAAATCACTCGTTTTCCTTCGTCGGGTCATGTCGTGGCAGAACCGTTGCAGTATCTTTCATCATGATGCCCTGCCTTCTCAACTTCTCCGCGTGATCTGGCAGTTTTTTTTTTCTTTAGGCACCACTTCCTCGGACGCTGTGGCATTGAATTTCCACTATATCCCTTTATTTAACCGCCATGAATAGTTCTCCTCCACATCTCCTCCACATTAGCAATCCAAAAAGCCCTCCCGCCACCATGTCTTCTCCTCCTCTCGCTCCATCGGATCCTTCCAGCCAGTCCTCCTCATCCCGTGAGCCGACGCCGGAGTACAACCCGCAGAGGTCCACGCGGCGAACACCCGCCACGCCATTGCGGCCGGGGAGGAGTCAGACACGACTTCTCCATCTGGTCCGAGGGACGACCAATCCTCGAGGACGGGGAGAACGATCTCCGCCCTCGCTCGTGGGGCAACGAGGAGGAAAGCGACGACGACGCTTCTCCCGCGACTTCACCTCTTCCGGGGAGGAGGAGGAGCAGAAGAGGAGGAGGAGGACGACGACGAGAGCTCCTCCGATGAGCCGCCGGCTGTTGTTCATGCCTGGCAGGCACGACTTCGACAACGACGAGGATGACGCCGACGAAGAAGATGAAGACAACGAGGGCCCGGTCGGCGGCCATTGGAGCGACGACGAGCCCGCAGCGCCGACAGCGGCGACGACGGCGACGACGAGGGTGGCAGTGATGGCCCGTAGATAGGACTTCTAGGGCATAGTAGTAGATGGGGCAATGTATCCCCCGGTGTTTCCTTTTGAGAGCAATCAGCTCTTCATGTAAGAAATCTTGCCTATCAATGAAGATCTCTTCCCCAATTTGATTTTGCCGATTTTCTATCTTGCCGACTCGTCCCCTTTGCCAATGCGTAATAAGCCGATAACAACGCATCGGTCCTTCGAAATTCGCCCTTCTTCTTCAACTGATGATTTTTTAAGTCTGTGAAGGAGGCTGCAATGAAAAATCAGCCGATGGCATCCCCATCGGCTCTTTAAACAGAGTATCCACTAGGCCTGCTGCCCCCCGAGTCTTACTCGAGCCTGCTGCCCCCCGAGCCTTACTCGAGGCGAGAATGTCAGAGAGAATGCGCCACAGCCGATCCTCTTTCTTCCTCCGACAGCCGATAATCTTCCATTTCAGCTGAACTAGCCCCAAAAATTGGAAATCCTTGACAAAGAGGTTCAGGAACCCGGATCGGCTCGAAGCAGCTGAAGAAGTTTCCGTTGTTTTACTCACTCGAGGCAACAGAAGGCACCACCGTTGGCCTAGATCTGGTGGAGACTCGATAAACATCGCATAATTCCACTAAAGTCGATGGCTGCGCATCGGCTGTTTCTCAATTCTAAAGTCGATGCCCTTGCATCGGCTGTAAATTTTTTTTACTGGCCGATTTTCTCCTATCGGCCCCCAGTATTTCATTGCACACATGTACCCCTGCATCTGTTCCCATGTTAGGTGCCCCCCGAGCCGAATCTGTTAAAGAATGGCAGATATCGGCTCTGTAGTTCGCACGTCGGCTCCTGATAGGGTCAAGGGCGAACACAAGCAGAACATGTGGTGAGGATAATTTTGGCCGATTGCCGAGATCGGCCTCCATAATGATTGGAGCACTGACTGAAGGCTCTGTAATGTCCCTTCATAGATCTTTGGGGCCGACCACAAGGATCAGCCTCGCCAAGTTGCACGTCGCTTCGCTTCAACTACATGGTCAGGCCAGTGGATAACACCAGCTTAACCCTTCCCTTTGTCACATCGATGCGTTCGCAATCGTAAGTTGATGCCGAGGGGTTCTTGGCCTGCCGCTTCCCATGCGTTCATGCCACTCGTTGAAACTTCAATGAATCATCGGCCTGACGACTTCTACCTCATATCCATCCCACTGTATTATGCATTGGTGCATCGTGGAAGGAATACAGCAATTGGCGGATCCAATTTCCCAAGACAAAGATAATCGTCGTGCTATCGACGATGAAGAACGTTGTAGGGATAGTTTTCCTTCCTACGGTCAGATCCACGTTCAGAACTCCATGTGCCTCAGACGCTTGGCCATTGAAATCGCTCAATGTCACGTTGGTCTTGATTAGATCCGAGCTAGAGCGTCCCAGCCGACGTAGCATAGAGTATGGCATGATGTTAACTGCCGCTCCGGTGTCCACCAGCATCTTGTTTACAGGCCTCCCATCGATATATCCTCGCAAATATAGGGCCTTCAGATCCTGTAGCTCTTATCTCGTGGCTTCTCAAAGATAACCGGCCGTGGCCCAGTCAAGTTGTGCCACGGATGTCTCATCTAACCCTGGAGCACTGAACTCTGAAGGGAGGATGAACACCATATTCGTGCCAGCCGATGTTTCATCATCGGCTCTCCTTTGCTTGGGGCGCCACTCCATTTTCCGTGGACGACCCTCCTCATCCAGGGCTCGCTGACCCAGCAGCAGATCAGGCCGTGCCTTCCTTAGCGTATGCAGGTATAACCTTTCGGCTTCCTCCAGGCCGCGCAACCGGAACCCTTGCTTTTGTGAACGGCTGAGTCCGTCAGGGCACCACCTTGGACGGTGGTACCTGCTCTTCTTCTTCTTCTAGTCCCTCGTCTTCGGAATCCTCAAGATCTGCCCAACGAAGTGACTCAGCGCACGTTTGCTTGGTGGTGGGAGAGGCCCTAAGCGCTCAAACACAGACACGTTGGCTGCCTCCTTCTTCTTCTTGTTGCATTCTGGGCAATTGCCGATTGTGGGCACCCGCTCATTCCGAATCCCAGCAGTGTCTGAAGAAAGGGCAGTCCCCAATCCGGCGTTGTCATCTTGCTCCCTTGATGTTCCGTGGCATGGCGCTGCTCCTCCTCATCGCGATCTGCCGACGATGTCTTCTGGCTTCTCTAGCCGACGATCTCCTTCATCATCATAGTTGGACCGTCGGCGTTGGTCATACTGACTCACATATTTGTTGAGGAGGTGATCAGAGAGAGGTCGTTGATATCTTATGTTCTTCACTTCTCCCTCTGTGATGTAGCGCTTGCCATCATGATGGAGCCGATCGCGTGGAACGGCCTCCTCTGTGTCCTTGCTATGAGAGCAGCTGCCCTCATCTCCATCTTTGCCAGAGTGGTTCCCAGGTCCTACCATGTTGATGCTGAACGTGGGACCTGGCTGGCAACCCTCAGGGTAGATGACTTCTACCATGTTAACGGCGGGGAAGGGCTGGGTGTCTACCTTCATGGCGTACTGGTTGAAAATTAAACGCCCCTTCTCTATCGCCGCTTGGATGTGCTGACGCCACACCCTGCAGTCGTTGGTGGCATGGGAAAGCGAGTTGTGGAATTTGTAGTACGGCTTTCCGTTTAGCTCTTGCGCCGTGGGGAACTTGAGACCTTCAGGAATCGTCAACTGTTTCTCCTTGAGCAGGAGGTCGAAGATTTGTTCGGTCTTGTCAAAATCAAATCCCCGGGGCGGCCCCGGTGGCTTTACCCATTTGCAGGACACGGGGGTTCCTCCCCGAGTCCACTCGGCCACTGCTACTTCTTGTCTCCCGCAGCACTTCACCTTCCTCCGTATCGACCATGACTACCGCACGCTGAACTTGTCTTGGCACAGTCCGGTGGCGCTGTCATATGCCGATGTTTCAACCATGTGCGCCAACAGGGATAATCGCTAGGAGGCCATGTCCTTGAGCTGTTGCAAGGCCAACTACCGCCAACTCGATCGTTTCCTTTTCGCTAATGAACTCTAATAACATCGGTTTCTGGGTTCCGGCGCCGGATGTACTCGTCACCGTTTCTCCGCGCTTCTCGACGTAGTTGTGCTAGATCGCAATGCTAGACTCGGAAGCTTCTCGAATGGTATTGCATAGAATGTTCTTCCAATTGCTTCCAAGACTGGATGGAGTTTGCTGGCAAAGAGGTATACCATCCAAAAGCCGATCCTGTGAGGGACTGTGAAAAGAGCCTCACGCGTAGCTGATCCGACACCGGCCGGCCTAGTTGCGCCAAATATCGTCGATGTGCTCGATGGAGTGGAGCCATCCGATCCACCGAATTTGGAGAAGTCAAGAGCGATATTTAGGTGGCAGCGGATCATCTCGTACTGTCGGGTACGGCTTGGAATAGCCGATTGTTCTTTCGGCACCATGCCGAATCGGTCTCGCATGGTACCGATCTGATCCGCCGTGCCGGCCGGCAGAGATGCACTCGAAGATTCGCCGTGGCGACGTAGCCGCCATGTTTGCTTTTCCAGCTCCGAGCCAACCGCGAGCGGCTCGAGTTTCGTCGTGGTACTTAGTTAGCCACGTCTCGCTTCTCAAGCTCGTTGCGACGTTCCTCCCCGTTTGCGCCGGAGTCCCCGACGTTGTGGCCTGGTTTGAGAGTGGCCGCCACAAACCGGCACGTACGTGCACGCGTATCCTTGAGGGATCTCCCTAGGGCGCCTCAGCCAAGAACTGGAAGTCACTAGGGTCACCACCGATCTTGTAGACGACGAATGCCGGTGCCGGCACTTCCTGGTGCTGCCAACGCATATGGCAGCGGTGGACGGGACCGGAGGCAACTCTCCTTGATGCGTCCCGAGAGCTGGTCCCGACGGCGAGTGCTGGTGGCTCATGATCTCCTGGATCACGCGCAGCACGAGACGCTCCAACACGTTGACCAAGTTTTCAGAGTGGCGGTGTAGCGAGTGAGCCACCAAGTAGTTGATCTCCTGCCGTAGGCCCCTGGTTCCTCCGACGGGGCAGAGAGATCTATCCCATCGAGTGCACCTTGTGGTGAGAATCCCTTCCATCTGATGCCATGGGTACGGGTTCTCTCAAAAGAGCCGATGAGGTCGGCTTCGAGGGTGACCTTGATCTCGTCGTATTTCTTCTTGAGCTCAGTAACTCCTCGTAGGTGACCGGCGTGCTGTCCTCGCCGCATCTCATATGTAGATGGCGATGTGGTTGATGTAGACGATTGTCCCACCGAGCAGCGAATGTGTTGATCGCCAAAACCCACCGGCGGGCAGCGGCCTCACACAACAGCAGAGCCGGAAGAGCCTAGAGTCGGGCCCGAGACTTCTCCGAGCGACGGCCCGCAATGCCTTCTTCTGGTCACACGCGGCGATGCGAAGTGCAAGGCGTGCCACCTGACCTATACCTGGTAGAAGGTGATGGGGATGCCTCGCTTAGTTTTCCGCATGGCATACACGTAAACATTAAATAAGAGCCTCGATCCTCTCAGGTTATCTCGTGAATCGGCTCAAAGAGCCGATCCACCCATGATTCGTACGGGTGCACGAATACTTGGTGATCCTGCTTGATCAAAATAAAGCTAATGAGATCTACGACGATTTAGGGTTTTCACCGCATAATCGGATCATCCTACTCCAGGTTGGGCCTCGCGGCCACGCACGGTGCTCGTAAGCCGATCCTAAACAAGGCCAAAAACCAACATGGCGTTGATCCCTGAACATCCCGTTTAGGACTTGCGAACGCCACCCTACGTGCCGCTGATCCTCCCCTTGTAAGGCCTAACTATTGCAGATATTAAACTAATCCTGCGAGCAAGGAGCAATCGTAACCCGATCAGATCTACTAAATAATGAACAAGCAGGGCCGCCCCCACACCCGAGATAGGTGTGAGGGCGGCCAGACATGCAAGGGTTGCACTACGTAAGCATGTTATACGGAGAACTATGCTAACCCTAACACATCTATGATAACTACGTGCCCGCCATCAAAGACGCCTCAGTACGCGCAACGCATGAACAACGTGGAGTTGTGCTGCCTAGATCGCAAGATGCGATCTAGGCAGCATGTCGCTTACCTGATTGAAACCCTCGAGACGAAGGAGTTGGCGATGCGCCGAGATTGGTTTGTTTTGGGGTGAACGTTGTGTTGTTGTTTATTCCATAAACCCTAGATACATATTTATAGTCCAATGGACTTTCTAATTCGGACGTGCACCTAACCGTGCACGAGTAAATCTCTAATTTTTAATCTAAGATGCGATCTACTAAATTACAGATACATGGGCAATTCAGCCCAACTTCGTGTATAAGGCCAATTCTTGTTCTTCCTTTCATGTATATCTTCAAGTCTATCTCAATCGTGGCCCACCTCTGACTCGGTCAAATTCTGGTGATAACAAGCACCAACAACAATGATTTTATTTGCACACCCATTGCTCCACCTGCTCTGAAGCAGCTTTTTATGAGATTAAGCCTGCCTTGTTGAACCTTGTTATGAAAGAGCAATTTTCTGGTGTTAGTACTGATGTTGCTGCTTCTCACCTCAACAATTTTGTTGATCTATGTGAGATGCAAAAATATAAGGATGTAGATGGTGATATTATTAAGTCGAAATTGTTTCCTTTCTCATTAAGAAGTAGAGCTAAGGAGTGGTTGCTATCTTTGCCTAGAAATAGTATTGATTCTTGGGTTAAATGCAAAGATGCTTTTATTGGAAAAATTATATCTTTGAGAAGTGATATTATGAAGTTTAGACAATTTGATACTGAGCATGTTGCCCAAGCTTGGGAAAGAATGAAATCTTTGGTTAAAAATTGTCCCACTCATGGACTGACTACTTGGATGATTATTCAAACCTTCTATGCAGGACTAAATTTTTCTTCAAGGAACTTATTGGATTCAAATGCTGAGGCACTATGTCTATGACCCTTGGGGCGGCTACAAAACTTCCGGACAATATGATGGTAAATTATTCGGAGTGGCATACCGATGTCTACGGGAGCTTCTATTTCTTGTAGACAGTGTTGGGCCTCCAAGAGCAGAGGTTTGTAGAACAGAGCAAGTTTCCTTAAGTGGATCACCCAAGGTTTAACTCAAGGAGGAAGAGGTCAAAGATATCCTCTCATGCAACCCCGCAACCACAAAGCAAGAAGTCTCTTGTGTCCCCAACACACCTAATAGGTGCACTAGTTCGGCGAAGAGATAGAAATACAGTGGTATAAATAAGTATGAGTAGTAACGGCACTGAAAGTGCTTGCCCATGCAAGAAGTAAACATGCAAAGAAACAAGAAACAAGCGGAGATTGCAGTATTTGGGAACAAGGCCTAGGGATCGTACTTTCACTAGTGGACACTCTCAACATTGATCACATAATAAAACCACTCTACACTCTATTGTTGGATGATGAACACTCAATTGCGTAGGCTACAAGAGCACCTCAATGCCGGAGTTAACAAGCTACACAACATTCGATATTCATATTTAAATAACCTTAGAGTGCATGATAGATCAACACAACTATACCAAGTACTAACATAGCATGCACACTGTCACCTTCATACTATGAGAGGAGGAATAGATCACATTAATACCATCATAGTAATAGTTAACTTCATAATCTACAAGAGATCATAATCATAAACTACGCCAAGTACTACATGATGGACACACTGTCACCATTACATCATGAAGGAGGAATAGAGTACTTTAATAACATCACTAGAGTAGCACATAGATGAATAGTGATACAAAACACATTGCAATCATAAAGGGATATAGATAAGCACTTCACTATGCCATTCATAACAGTGAATAAGTATTCTGAAATATAGCCTAAGAGACCCGCACGGTGCACACCTGTCACCTTTACACACGTGGGACAAGGAGTCTCCTGAGATCACATAAGTAAAATTCACTTGACTAGCATAACGACATCTAGATTACAAATCATCATATGGATCTCAATCATGTAAAGCAGCTCATGAGATCATTGTATTGAAGTACATAGAGAGAGAGAGATGAACCACATAGCTACCGGAGGCCTTAGCCTCGATGGAGAACTACCTCCCCCCTAACGACGGTACCTGGAGGAGGGATCCTCACGAGGGGAGAAGAAGTAGGGCCATAGGGCGGAGTGCACACAGGACGGTGGTACGCGATTTACCCAGCTTCGGAACACCTGCACGATGACAGGCCTACTGCTGCTTGTCTGGAATTATCTGGGCGCTTTCGCGTTGTTACAATGAGTTGTTGTTCTGCCTCTAGGGCTCCCGGGATCCGGCTATAAAGGCGCACGGATCTAGGCTTTACATGGAGAGTCCTACCTGGATACAAGTCGCCTAACTACGGTACAATGTCTTGCCGTGTACGGCAAGGATCCGCCTTCCATCTATGTCGTACCGGATCCGGGTCCCCATGGGCCTCCGTGGTCCGGTTCCTCCTCGAGGTCGGCCTGATCCGGCTCGCTCTCGGGCCGGACATCTTCCGCCAGATCACAAAGAACGGGCCGCCGATGACACATGCCTCGTCACCATCTTCGTGGGCCACCCGGGCTTGCTTGGATCTAGCACCGTCGATGGTACACCCATGAAGTATACCCACAACAGCTCCCGTGAGTTCTCCGTTTCACCTGCGGTTTCCGCCTTGCCGGGTCCATCATGATCTCCGGCAAATGTTGGTAACGCGGAGAAACTTGAAGAACTCCAACTTCACATTTTCTTCTTTTCCCAACTTTTAGTCGGAAAATGCTCCCATTCCGCGGGACTTCATCCATCGACGTTTTGAATACGTTTCCGGGTTGCCCCTGCGTCAAATGAGAACCAACTTCTCGCGCAATTACCCAATCTTTAAAGACTCAAACGGTTCCGCCAATTCTGGCGCCATTTTCGCGCGATTTGTGCGGTAACTTATCTCTAGCCATTTTTACCGTTTAGGGTTTTGGACACATGTCACACATCCAACGGTGCGACGCTTGCGTTCTGACCACAGGATGCGGAGCACGAATCTCGTCCCTCCGGCCTATAAATATCCACCGTCAACCCTAACTCCTCATTCACCCCCCTTTCTCACCTCTCCACGCAGCGCCGCTCGCGAGCTCCTCCTCCGCCGTGCCGGAACCCGCCGGAAAATTCGCCGGAGCATCACCGGAGCGATTTCACCACCGTGGTGTTCATCGTGTTCTTAACTCCGGCGAGCCACCGTACGAAAACCTCATCGCCGGCGACTCCGACCACCGCGGAATCCATTACGGTAAGTTCTCCGAGCTTCGACCCTTTGCCGTAGTTGGTAGGGATGATCGCTAGGTTGACGATGACGGATCTTTTCTTTCTTTCCGCCAAAACCTTTTCTTCAGATGTCTTCAACGACTCCGCCTCCGACCTCGAACCTATCATGGCGACCCCAATCTCCTCCGCCCTCCACCCTTCGTCCAGTCAGTGGATCCTTCAAAGGATTCCGGCAAGGAGGCCAAGGGACCCTGCCACCCGAGAAAGCCTCCGGGGGGTCAAATGGAGCACCAAAGGAAGAGGTCGCAAAAAGTCGAAAGCTCGCAAACGAGACTCCGTCAAGGGTATGGTGGCCCTGCACCACCACCGAGATGGAGCTAAAGAACCTCGAGGCGGAGGGCTTCTGCAACCCGGAAGCTGGAGGTCAGTTCCAAATGAACTAGCTCCAGCTCCTAAGGACGACGAGATGGTGCTGACGAAAGCACTGGTGGAGCGCGGTTTTTCATTTCCGCCTTCGACTTCTTCCTGGAGATTCTGAAGACCTATGGGCTCCAACCCCACAACATTTTCTAACAGCGTGCTTGCAATCCGCAACCACGTCACTGCGGCCATACCTCCCGAGCTCTCTCTGTTCCAGTATTACTTTACTGTCAAGAAGGAGAGGATCCGGCAATCCGCCGAACTCGCTACATGCGGATCCATCACCTTCATGATCCGCCCGGGCCGCGTCTACCCCCCCACCGACCGTCACGAATCCGCGAGGTACTGGTCTGGGGGTTTCTTCTACTTGAAGGACGTCTCCGACCCCGCGAGCGAAAGAATGTCGCCATTCAAGAACTGCCCCACCACCGAACTCCGGATGGTCCACGCCCCCACTTTCCGAATCGCCCAGCTCACACGCGCCGTCAGGCGGATCTGTAAGCTGACGGAGGAGGGGCTGACGGGGAAGGACTTAACCCTTTCCTGGTTCACCAAGCGGATCCAGCCGCTCCAACACAGGGACCGCCTGATGTTCCAATACACAGGGCGCGACGATCCAATGCGCGCCACAAAAGACAATCTTTCCGCCGACGCCATCGACAAGAGGATCCGGCTCCTCATCAAAATCCCACGTGAACTTCACGTTCACGTGTGCAACAAAGACATTCACACGAATGGTTCCGGAACCGCGGTACGTCGTCTTGACTTTAGTCTATTGTTTCTCTTCGCATTCAAACTTTTTTGTCTAAGTGTTTAACTTTGCATTAGCTCGAGGCGCTTGAAGAAAACGAACTCGGAACTCTCCTCCGGGTTCCTTCCACCGGCAACACGGATCCGGAAGCTGCATCGGAGGCGGAAGCTCCCGAGGCCCCACGCCCTGCTAAGAGGAAGAAGCCACTCCAGCCCCTATGCGAAACGTCCCCGCGAAGTGCTTAGCACTGCGGCTACCCGGAAAGCGGAGGCGGAAAAGAAGCGCCTTTCGCTGATTAATACCAGCAACAAGGGGCAGCCTGCCATCCAACATTTCTTCAAGCCTTCCGGGTAAGCGCCTACTTCCGAGATCCAAGTTCTGGTTTCACGCTCAAACTCTTATACTTTTATGTTTTTTCTGAAGCTCCGGAAAGCCCCCCAAGGCCCCAAGGGTCCCGAAGAAAAGAGCCAGGCCATCTCCGGCTTCCATTCCTATTACTCCCGAGGTTGAAGTTCCGCCCAAGGCTTCATCCGCCTCCAAGCCGGATCCGAAAGATGTCATCAACCTTGATGACCTTCCTGAAGATCCCGCTCACCATGGCGACTCCGCCAAGGGGACCTCCTCATCTGTTCCTCCGCAAGATCAACCAAGCGCCGCTTTCGCGGAGCCCACAGAAGAAGAACAGGAGCAAAAGGTAAAGCTCCTTCAAGTCACCAACGCGACTCGGGTCGACCCTCGACCGACTCCGTCCCTTCAAAAGCTTACCCTTGCACAGCGTCACGCGGAAGTTTCCACCATGCTGAACAAAGTGTGGGGAAAGCCGGACGAGGAGATGCGAGAGCTCGCCGACCTGGAGGACGGCCTGAAGGAGTTTTTCGCCAAGCACAAGGAAGTGCGGCAGGTGATACTAGCCCCCAAGCATTGGGTGATATATTTCCGTGTAACATGTATTAGCCGATGCTTTCCCAAAATGTACTTTTAGGCGGAAATTTAAAATTTTTATACCAAGACTTTGAATTCTTCGCTAGCCCCCAAGATTTTAATATCCGACTAACTCCTTGCTGCTTCGCAGACCACGCGGAAATTGCACGAAGATCTGCGCGTGCACGTGCTGGAGCAAATCACGGAGATCGAGGGGCTGCGCCAGAACGCGGAAAATAGCCAAAAAGCTATCCAGCTGCTTGAGACCCGCCTTCAAGGTACGAGATCCGGGTCTTTACTTTTTGTGCTGACATAGTTGTTCAGGATGCATAATATGTGCAACTTTCTGCCTTCAGAAGAGACTGCCAAGCACTCCTCGTTTGATGAGCTTTCCGCCAAGGTCAAGGTGCTTGAGGCGGAGAATGAGTCCCTCAAAACCTTCATTCAAGAATCCACCAATAAGGAGACTGAGGCGAGGAAGGAGCTCTCCGAGAAGCATGCCCGCGACCTGGCGGAGCTGAATGAAAAACTGGAGAAGAGCCAAGGCCGCGTGATTTCCGTGGTAGCCAAGAACAAAGTTCTAGAAGCGGAGGCGGAGGCCATCGACCAACTTATCTTCCGTAAGCTTTTTTCCGTGTCGTTGTTCCGACTGCCTTATATGCTTTCTTTCTAACGGAACTGGACCTCCTTCTTCCACAGCAAGCCTTGGCTTCGAGTGGTCAAAGGAGTCGAACCTGAAGAGGACGGAGGCATACGATGAGGCGCGGATTTCAATTGACGCGTTATTTGAAGCCTGTCGCGGAATCGCCAAGACTTTGTCTCTGAAGAAGGCCAAAACCACAGTCATCGATACGATGACCAATCTTATGGAACAAGTGCCGGATTTCATCAAGGACTGGCAAAAATCTTCAGCACGCGGAGTCGCCTCCCTAGTCTTGGCCACCTGCAAGGCTCACTTCCCCTCGCTCAACTTTGCGAATGTTGCACGCGGAGCCCCCAAGGGTTCCGACATGGGTGCCTCCTTGCGGAAACCCAAGGCTATGAGCAGTTGTTTGTCAGGCGAGTGAATCACTCGTTCTGGTATAACAAACACGATCTGCCCAAGGGATTTTCCGATGCAGAGGAGGAGGAAGCAAGGTGAGCCGGAGTATTATGGGGAAGGCTCCGGGTCAAGCGTCGAGCATTCCGGAGGAAGCTCTGGTGGCGACTCCGAAGCCGGATCCGGTGACAGTGACGACGACGGCTCCGCCTACCAGGAATCTGAAGAAGAGGACTCCGAGTAGAGTTCCTGTTTAGACAATGAAACAAGTTGCATCATTTTGGCCCCAAGTGGGTTTGTAATAAGACTTAAATTCTTAAGTAGCTAGGAAACGAAACGATGCATGGGGCGGAAACACTTATCCTGCTATCCGTTAATATTATTCGCATGTTTCGTTTTATGTTGGAAAGCAAGTGCTGATTTTATTGTTTTCCGGCTTGCCCGCTTGACCTTCCGCGAGCCGGAAGACCTTAGCCGGAAATGCTCACCAGCGGCGACGAAGCCCAATGGCAATCCGTCAATAACCGCGGAAACAAGCCCCCAGCATAGGTGCCGGAAATCGCTACTAGGAATCCACGAGTTCGCAACAGGAGAAAACTTAATCAGTAAAACTTAAGCTCACGTCCTAAAGGACGATTTTGAAAATCACAACTTTCATACACGCCAAGGCGGAAACATCCAGCTCTGCGGTTTTAGTCGGAAAAACATACACGATCTAAAATGAACAAGTAAAGGAGGTAAAAGACTCAAAGAGTGAACCATAAGCTTTATTTCATTGATCATGTATAACTATTACAGAGTTTGGAACTCGGAAAAAATATGCTAAGTGTAGAAAGGACGTAGCTGTGCGATGTTCCAAGGGCGATCTGTCTCATCGTAGATGTCATCCGGATCCTCACGCTTGCGCTTCCGGTGCCAATTAGCGGGTCTATCCCTCAGCTCGCGGAAATCAACAAGGTAGTACGACCCGTTATGAAGCACTTTGCTAACGACGAAGGGTCCTTCCCATGGAGAATGCAGCTTATGGTCTTTCACCTGTCGAAGGCGGAGGACCAGGTCTCCCGCCATGAAGGAGCGATTCCGAACTCGACGACCGTGGGTAGCGCTCGAGCTTCTGCTGGTAGATGGCGGAGCGCTGGTCAGCTAAGTTCCGAGCTTCCTCGATCAGGTCCACGATAGCTGTCTCCGGTCAGCTGTTTCTTCATTGTAGGCGGAAACTCGCGTGAATCGTGGATGATGTCGGAGGGCACGGCTTCAGATCCGTATACAGAAAATGGGGTAAACCGTTGGATCTGTTAGGGTAGTTCGTAAACTCCATTAAAACAGCTTCCAACTCGTCAGCCCAAGCTCCAGCTCTGCCGCAGCGGTTCTTCAAGGCGGCTTAATTCCTGATAATATTAGGCCGTTAGCCCTTTCAACCTGACCGTTGGATTGTGGGTGAGCCACAGATGCAAGGTCCAGCCGTATCCCTACTGTCTCACAATAATCCCTCAACTCTCCTTGAGCGAAGTTTGTGCCATTATCCGTGATTATGCTGTGTGGGATGCCGAATCGCATCACGAGGCTGCAGACGAATTTTAGTGCCGTAGCACCATCGGCTTTTCTCACTGGCTTGGCCTCGATCCATTTGCCGAACTTGTCGACCAGGAGGTATTCAAAACCGCCAGGAGATGATCTTTTTAACTTACCAACCATATCGAGCCCCTGACCGCAAACGGCCAGGTGATAGGATGGTCTTCAGCTCTGGGCCGGAGCATTTGGTTGAGTAGCATAGTACTGACAACCTCGGCAGGTTTTTACCAACTTGTCAGCATCTTCTTTAGCTGTGAGCCAATAAAATCCTAGCCGGAAAGCTTTGGCAACGAGGGACCTGGGAGCGGCGTGATGCCCGCAATCCCCTGCGTGGATCTCTCTGAGGATTTCAATGCCATCTTGATTGGAGACGCATTTGAGAAATACCCCCGTTGCACTTCGTTTGTAGAGCTGTCCATCAACAATTGTGTAGGATCTCGCTCATCCGACGATCTGTCGCGCAAGGACCTCGTCCTCCTGGCAACTTCTCGATCGATGAGGTAGTCCAGAAAGGCTGTGTTCAAGCCGGAATGATAGCCATCACTTCCTAGCCGGAGACACGCCACTTCTGGGTTTTCCGGGTTAGCGCCCTTCACCGAGGGTATCCGGAGATGCTCCAGGAAAATGCCAGGCGGAATTGGTTTCCTGCCGGATCCGAGCTTGGATAGCATGTCTGCCGCTGTGTTATCATCTCTTCTGACGTACTTGACTTCGTATCCGAGGAAGCACTTGGCGATCTCATCAACTTCGTCTCTATAGGCCGCCATGACGGAGTTTCTGGCGTTCCAGGTTCCGGCTACTTGTTGTGCCACCAGGTCGGAATTCCACAAGCATATGATGTGCTTGATCCCAATTTCCTTAGCGATGCGCAGACCGTGTAGAGCCTCGTATTCCGCCATGTTGTTTGTAGCTTCGAAGTGGATCTGCAGAACGTACAGTTCTTCTCCGGTAGGGGACTTCAGGGTGACTCCGGCTCCTGAGCCTTGATGCTGCTTGGATCCATCGAAGTGCATGACCCATGTTTCTGGTTCCGGCTCCAGACTTGCATCCGGAGCTTCTGTCCAATCTGCGACGAAATCCGCCAAGACTTGGGATTTAACCGCGGTCCTAGGCTTGTAAGCGATGTCGAAGGCGGATAATTTGATGCCCCATTTAGCCGTACGTCCTGTTGCGTCAGCGTTGTTGAGAATTGTTGACAGCGGAGCCTTGCTCACGACTGTTACCGGGTGCTCTTGGAAGTAATGTCTCAGCTTCCCTGCCTAGGAACACTCCATAAGCTAGCTTCTGAAAGTGAGGGTATCTTTGCTTTGACTCCGTCAGCACCTCGCTAATGTAATAGACAGGCCTTTGGACGTCATATTCATGACCTTCTTCCTTTCGCTCCACCACGATGACGAGGCTGATGACTTTGTTGGTAGCTGCCCGATAAAGGAGCATTGGCTCTGACTCTGCTGCCAAGATAGGTGGTGAGGTGAGTATTTCCTTCAACTCCCGAAGAGCTGCGTCGGCTGCGTCCTAGACAAATTTGTCTGTTTTCTTCAGCAGCTTGTACAAAGGTAGCGCCTTCTCGCCAAGACGGCTAACAAACCTACTGATTGCTGCGACGCAACCAGTTAGTCGTTGCACATCTTTGAGACAAGTTGGCCGTTTGATGCACAGGATTGCCTTGATTTTTTCCGGGTTAACCTCAATGCCTCTGTGAGAGACTATGAAGCCAAGGAGTTTTTCGGCTGGCACGCCAAAGACGCACTTCAGCGGATTCAACATCATCTTGTACCTGCGGAGGTTGTCGAAGGTTTCTGTGAGGTCACTGATCAAGTCGGATCCTTTCCGGGTCATGACCGCGATGCCGTCGACGTAAGCGTGCACGTTCCGGCCAATTTGGTCCTTCAGTCACCGCTGCATCGTACGTTGGTAGGTGGCACCTGCATTTTTTAAACCAAAGGGCATAGTAACATAGCAGTAAGTACCAAACGGGGTAATGAATGAAGTCGCCTTTTGGTCGGATTCCTTCATCCGGATCTGATGATACCCGGAATACGCATCAAGAAAACACAGAAGTTCCGCCCCCGCCGTCGAATCAATGACTTGGTCAATGCGCGGCAAGGGGAACGGATCCTTCGGGCAATGCTTGTTCGCCGGAGTAATCGATGCACATTCTTAGTATTTCAGTGTTCTTTTTGGGTACAAGGACGGGATTCGCGACCCAATCGGTGTGGATAACTTCTATTACAAAACCTGCCTCTAGTAACTTAGCTAGTTCCATTCCTATGGCGCGGCGCTTCTTATCTCCAAAGCCGCATAGCTTGCTTCACCGGTTTAGCCCCCGGATTTATGTTGAGGTAGTGCTCGGCGAGTTCCCTAGGTACTCCGGACATGTCCGAAGGTTGCCATGCGAAGATATCCATGTTAGCGCGGAGGAACTCGACGAGCGCGTCTTCCTATTTGGGGTCCATGTTGGCTCCGACTGAAACCTGCTTGGAAGAGTCGCCTTTGATGAGGTCGTGCTTCTTGGTTTCTATCGCGGCCTTGAAGGAGGTTTTCGCTCGGAGATCTGCTTCTTGGTGGTCTGCATCTCGCCGGATCCACCGCGGCTCGTAGCCTTTCAGCTCTTCTCTGATATCACAGACTCTGCGAAGGCGGCTTCGCCTAACTCGCACTCATGAGCCTTTTTGTAGTCTCCGGATACGGTAATCATACCTTAGGACCCGGAATCTTGAGCTTGTTGTAGATGTAGCACGCTCTGCGTGGAACTTGTGGTAGGTGGGCCTGCCGAAGATGACGTGGTAGGAGCTCTTGAAGGGCACAACTTCAAACGTGATCCTCTTTCGCGGAAATTGTGAACATCGCCGAAGGCCACGGGAAGTGTGATGCTGCCGAGGGAATTCGCCTTCTTACCCGGAACCACGCCATGAAACTCAGTGTTGCTGTGTTTAGCTGTTCCTTGGTGAGGTTCATTCGCTCTAGATCCAGGTACATGATGTTCAAGCTGGCTCCACCATCCATGAGGCACTTGGAGAAGTCATACCCGTCTATGCGGGGACTTACAACCAAGGCGTAGCATTCTTTTGGCACAATGGCGGGATGATCCTTCCTATCAAATGTGCACGGGATTTCCGACCACTTGACGTACTGCGGCACAGCCGGAACTATGGCGTTCAGGATCCGGGTAGCTGACTTGGTAGCGCGGACTGTTGGGGTTCCGAGGAAAGTGTGGTAAGCCCCCACGCTCTTTTTATCGAATGGGTTGGATTTACCTGCGGATCCTGCCTTGGGATCCGGCGAGTTATCATCCTCATCCATCGCCTTGGAACTATCGTCCTCTTTGTCCTTGTTCTTGCCCTTGCCTCCCTTGCCGCGTGGGCGGTGCTTCCGGGCTCGCTTGTATCCTGCCTCCGGGTCGTTCTTTAGATCATTGACCCACTTGCAGCGGTTGGTGTGAGTTGACTCCCCGTAACCGGATCCAGGTGGGCAGGCAGGGCATGTCTCTGTACTCTCGTAGGTTTGCGGGCGCGGGATCCGCCACCGTGGACCTCGGCATGCTGCCGACCCCCGCCGGCTCCGCCTCCACGACCGCGTCCTCTTCCGCCTCCCGAACCTCCGCGTTGGAACGCCATGGCGACCATCTCGGATCCGCCACTCTTCTGGTCATCAGGGTTCTTGCGCTTATGGCTGCTGCTGTTGCCGTTATCACGGTTCTTCTTTTGTTGATGGTGGGGATTGCTGTAGCGCGAGATCACCGCCCGCGTCATCATCGGCAGTATGATCACTGGCAATGGAGATCATCTCATCCAAAGTCAGCTTGCTTGAGTTAGCCAAACGAGTGAGCGTATGCCTCAGCAATCCTCCTCTCTGCAGTCCACCAATGAAAGCGTACATGGCGGTGGTGTGGTCGACGTTTTCGCACTCGTTCCTACATGCCAACCATCGTGTGAGGTAGTTTCTTGAGGTTTCTCCCTTCTTCTGGATGCAAGCTTGTAGGTCGCTTGCCGTGGCAGGTCTTTTGTAGGTGCCTCTGAAGTGTTTCTCGAAAGCGTTCTTCAGGTCAAACCAGCAAAAGATGGAGTTCTTCTCGAGGTCACTGAGCCGATCCGGCTGGACCTACAAGGTACAACGGAGTGATGCGGCGTGCGATGTTAGGGGTTCCTCCGGCAAAGGTTATGCATTATACTAATCCTCAATCCAGGTATCCGGCCTTTCGGTGCCATCATAATGCTTCAGGTTTCCGGGTAGCTTGAGGTTCATCCTTGGCTTTGGTTCCTCTCGAATCATCCCGCCAAAGCACTTCGGACCAATGTAGTCGGTTCTCAGATTCGCAGGCGATCCCGCGCCGCAAGGGCCGTGGCGAGGAGATTGTGAGCAGAGCGAGATCTCCGCCTGCCTCCGCCTCCACCTCCGCCGCCACCGCTAGGTGGTGGTGAGGGAGACCTGCGAGGTGGTCGGTCCGATTTCTTGCTTCCGCCATCCGATTCTCCTCGGCCTTCCCGGTGCTGGCTCCGGCTCCTGTGGCTGCCTTCGCCATGGCGCTGGCTGCCCTGGTCGTTCCGGCGAGGCTCCGGGTCGCGGCTCCGGCGAGGCTCTGGGTCGCGGCTCCGGCGAGGCTCTGGGTCGCGCTCCTCATTCCGACTCCTCCTGGGCTCGGGCTCACGAACATTGTTCTGGTTCCGGCGTGGTTCCGGCGAGCGCTCCCTGTTTCTGTTTCTTGGCAGCACGTTGTCGCGGATAATAATCCCACCATGCCCTGGGGGCCTGGTGTTTCCGGCTGGACTACGGCGGCGAGGGGGTCGCGGGTAACCGTTAGGCGGAGGAGAGGGGTTGCGATATTTGTCTCGTCCAGAGTACATTGCATCCTTTCCCTTTCTTGGATCTGACGAAGGCGTCTTTGATGGAACGGGGATCGGATTTGGGTGTTCCCTGGTTCTTCTTCTGCGCTCCGAGGATCCGGTGTGTGATTCATCATCGGGACGCCGATCAGCGCGGGCGTCCTTCTGCGCGGTAGATACACAGTTATCCGGATTGGATTCCAACCCGCGCGAAGTATCCGCCTTGCTTTGCTGCTGCATTGCTGAAGCGACAAGTGTGCGGAGGTAGTTGATATCAACCTCTTCGTCCTTCTTCTTCAATAGCTCCGCAGCTTTTAGCATGTTGTCCTTTGGGGTTTCCAGCGGTGCTCTGCGGGCGTGGCGAAGTTGATTCTGCGAGGCGGAATTGCTTCTCTAACAATTCGATCGGCCTCCGCCTGCGCATGTCATCTTTACTTCCCACTCTTTCGCCATGCTCTTGACTGCTCGAGTGTGGCAGTAATTTCGCGATCCTGTCTGTCGAATTGGTCCGCCAATCCTGCAGCTTGTTCCTTTCTTCCTTAATGCGGCTTCGGTATCGGCGAGCTTCTTGGCAGTGGCCGCATTTCCCGTCTAGTAGCCTCTAGAGCCTCCAGATCTGCGGCGTCGCCCGGTTATAGGTTTGTTAAGAACTGCTCGCGCAACCATCTCTTCAGCTGACAGGAGTTCCTCCGAGGAAGAATCCCGTGGGTCGCTCCCGTGACATTGAGATCCTTGGCGGGATAGCCGAGGGTCGGATTGGCGGTCGCCTTCAGATCCAGTTTGTCCCAGGGCTGTTACCGTTGTGAGAACCGCTTAGGCTGGGCGGAATCGACTTCAGGCTGATCACCGAAACCGTACTCCCCTAGCTTGCGGTTAAACTCGTCAGTATCCATGGAGGGGTTCTCCGGAAATTGGGCTCCGATTGCCCAAAATCGAGTCTTCAACCGGAGTTCCGCTTTCTCCGACAGTGTTCAGCCTGATCCGGATCCGCGTCGTTTTCCGGTGCCTCTTGCTCGGACCAGCTCCGTCTCTTGAGGGGCGGTTCCGGCGGTGTGGGCCAAGAAGTGTACGAAGTGGCACCTTTGCTAACACCTGGGAGACCCAGGCGGATCTGCATTGGTCTTCCACCGTTGTTTCCTGCTCAGGGGCGGATTGGGTTTTGAAATTTCCAGATCCGAGGCGGAATCTTCCTTGGGAAGCTCCTGCATCTCGTATCGGATCTTCGCGATGCCAGCTCCGCGGTCGTTGTCTCGGCACTTACCAGTGGTTTCCGTCGGAATCGATGGTTTCCCCGATGAAGATGTGTATGCCGCCAATTGGGACGATGGAGAGCTTGACGGGGTTTGTCCTAGCCGGAATCCAACACTCATCCGGAGGGACGATCGGCAGATTTCCGTAGAGGACGCGCCCCACAGCGATGGTGTCGTCGTAGCTTCCCATGGCGGAACCCTCCCGGTTCCGGCCTCCAGACGCCACAGGCCCCACGGTGGGCGCCAACTCTCTGCCCTCCTCATGGGAGACAGCAGCGTTGATGAAGATGGCGGTAGAGATGGCAGCGGTGTCGATGGAGAAGCCTTCCGGGGGCACTTCCCCCGTCCCGGCGGCGTGCCGGAACAGAGACTCCGTCCCCCGCATCTTGGCTTCGCGATGGCGGCGCTCGGAAGGTTTTTCGGGTTTCGTCGAACGTGATAGGTTTTCGCGACGAGGCTTTAAGTAGGCGAAGGGCAGCCTCGGAGGGGCCCGGTGGGCCCACACACCAGGGGGCGCGCCCCCTCCGGTCGCGCCAGGCGTGTGGGGCCCCCAGTGGCTCCTCTCCGGTTCTTCGATGCTCGAGCTTCCGGGAAAATAGGATGGCGTTGATTTCGTCCGATTCGAGAATATTTCCTTACTAGATTTCTGAACCAAAAACAGCAGAAAACAGAAACTGGCACTGCGGCATCTCGTCAATAGGTTAGTTCCAGAAAATGCATAAAAACGATATAAAGTGTGTACAAAACATGTAGGTATTGTCATAAAACAAGCATGGAACATAAGAAATTATCGATACGTCGGAGACGTATCAGCATCCCCAAGTTTTCGCTCGTCCCGAGCAGGTAAACGATAAAAAAGATAATTTCTGGAGGTGATACGTCTCCGACGTATCGATAATTTCTTATGTTCCATGCCACATTATTGATGTTATCTACATGTTTTATGCACACTTTATGTCATATTCGTGCATTTTCGGAACTAACCTATTAACAAGATGCCGAAGTGCCAGTTCCTGTTTTCTGTTTTTGGTTTTTTAAATCCTAGTAAGGAAATATTCTCGGAATTGACGAAATCATCGCCCAGGGGCCTATTTTTCCACGAAGCTCAGAAGTCCGAAGGAGAGACGAAGAGGGGCGACGAGGGGGCCACACCCTAGGGCGGCGCGCCCCCTTGGCCGCGCGCGGCCCTGTGGTGGTGGGGCCCCGTGCCGCCTCTTGACCTGCCCTTCCGCCTACAAATAGCCTCCGTGACGAAACCCCGGTACCGAGAGCCACGATACGAAAACCTTCCGAGACGCCGCCGCCGCCGATCCCATCTCGGGGATCCAGATCGCCTTCGGCACCCTGCCGGAGAGGGGAATCATCTCCCGGAGGACTCTACGCCGCCATGGTCGCCTCCGGTGTGATGTGTGAGTAGTCTCCCCTGGACTATGGGTCCAGTAGCTAGATGGTTGTCTTTCCCCATTGTGCTATCATTGTCGGATCTTGTGAGCTGCCTAACATGATCAAGATCATCTATCCGTAATTCTATATGTTGCGTTTGTTGGGATCCGATGAATAGAGAATACTTGTTATGTTGATTATCAAAGTTATGCTTATGTGTTGTTTATGATCTTGCATGCTTTCCGTTACTAGTAGATGCTCTGGCCAAGTAGATGCTTGTAACTCCAAGAGGGAGTACTTATGCTCGATAGTGGGTTCATGCCTGCATTGACACCTGGGACAGTGACAGAAAGTTCTAAGGTTGTGTTGTGTGTTGCCACTAGGGATAAAACATTGATGCTATGTCTAAGGATGTAGTTGTTGATTACATTACGCACCATACTTAATGCAATTGTCTGTTGCTTTGCAACTTAATACCGGAGGGGGTTCGGATGATAACCCGAAGGTGGACTTTTTAGGCATAGATGCAGTTGGATGGCGGTCTATGTACTTTGTCGTAATGCCCAATTAAATCTCACTATACTCATCATGATATGTATGTGCATGGTCATGCTCTCTTTATTTGTCAATTGCCCAACTGTAATTTGTTCACCCAACATGCTGTTTGTCTTATGGGAGAGACACCTCTAGTGAACCGTGGACCCCGGTCCAATTCTCTTTATAAATACACCCATCGCAATACTTGTTTCTACTGTTTTCGTAAACAATCATCTTCCACACAATACGGTTAATCCTTTGTTACAGCAAGCCGGTGAGATTGACAACCTCACTGTTTCGTTGGGGCAAAGTACTTTGGTTGTGTTGTGCAGTTCCACGTTGGCGCCGGAATCCCGGTGTTGCGCCGCACTACATCCCGCCGCCATCAACCTTCAACGTGCTTCTTGGCTCCTCCCGGTTCGATAAACCTTGGTTTCTTTCTGAGGGAAAACTTGCTGCTGTGCGCATCATACCTTCCTCTTGGGGTTGCCCAACGAACGTGTGAAATACACGCCATCAAGCATATTTTCCGCGCCGTTGTGGGAGATCAAGACACGCTGCAAGGGGAGTCTCCACTTCTCAATCTCTTTACTTTGTTTTTGTCTTGCTTAGTTTTATTTACTACTTTGTTTGCTGCACTAAATCAAAATACAAAAAATTAGTTGCTAGTTTTACTTTATTTGTTATCTTGTTTGCTATATCAAAAACACAAAAAAATTAGTTACTTGTTTTACTTTACTTAATATCATGCATGTTTTTATTTCACTAGTTAAGCATAATGGAAAACAACAAAAATATGAGAGATCTTTATGAACTTTATCTTGAATTAGGACATGATGTGTTTGAAGAGAGAATTAAAAACCCATGGAACTTTATATGCATGCTAATGGGAATGTTATTACTATGAATGCTTTGAACACCATTGTTGCTAATGCTATGGAAAATTCTAAGCTTGGGGAAGCTGGCTTTGATGAGCATGATCTTTTTAGTCCCCCAAGCATTGAGGAGAAAATTTTCTTTTATGATTACAATATGCCTCCTATATATGATGATAGCCACTTTGTTGAATTTGCTCCCACTACAACTAATAAAATTGATTATGCTTATGTGGAGAGTAATAATTTTATGCATGAGACTCATGATAAGATGTTTTATGTGATAGTTATATTGTTGAGTTTGCTCATGATGCTACTGAAAGTTATTATGAGAGAGGAAAATATGGTTGTAGAAATTTTCATGTTACTAAAACACCTCTCTATGTGCTGAAATTTTTGAAACTACACTTGTTTTATCTTCCTGATCTTGTCACTTTGCTTTTCATGAATTTATTTGTGTACAAGATTCCTTTTCATAGGAAGCATGTTAGGCTTAAATTTGTTTTGAATTTGCCTCTTGATGCTCTCTTTTTCTTCAAATACTATTTCTTGCGAGTGCATCATTAAAACTGATGAGCCCATCTTAATGTCTATAAAGAAAGAACTTCTTGGGAGATAACCCATGTGTTATTTTGCTACAGTACTTTGTTTTTATTTTGTGTCTTGGAAGTTGTTTACTACTGTAGCAACCTCTCCTTATCTTAGTTTAGTGTTTTATTGTGCCAAGTTAAGCCGTTGATAGAAAAGTAAGTACTAGATTTGGATTACTGCACAGTTCCAGATTTCTTTGCTGTCACGAATCTGGGTCCACCTCCCTGTAGGTAGCTCAGAAAATTAAGCCAATTTACGTGCATGATCCTCAGATATGTACGCAACTTTCATTCAATTTGAGCATTTTCATTTGAGCAAGTCTGGTGCCATTTTAAAATTCGTCAATACGAACTGTTCTGTTTTGACAGATTCTGCCTTTTATTTCGCATTGCCTCTTTTGCTATGTTGGATGAATTTCTTTGATCCACTAATGTCCAGTAGCATTATGCAATGTCCAGAAGTGTTAAGAATGATTGTGTCACCTCTGAATATGTCAATTTATATTGTGCACTAACCCTCTAATGAGTTGTTTCGAGTTTGGTGTGGAGGAAGTTTTCATGGATCAAGAGAGGAGTATGATGCAACATGATCAAGGAGAGTGAAAGCTCTAAGCTTGGGGATGCCCCCTGGTTCACCCCTGCATATTCTAAGAAGACTCAAGCGTCTAAGCTTGGGGATGCCCAAGGCATCCCTTCTTCATCGACAACACTATCAGGTTCCTCCCCTGAAACTATATTTTTATTCCATCACATCTTATGTGCTTTTTCTTGGAGCGCGGTTTGTTTTTGTTTTTGTTTTGTTTGAATAAAATGGATCCTAGCATTCACTTTATGGGAGAGAGACACGCTCCGCTGTAGCATATGGACAAGTATGTCCTTGGTTTCTACTCATAGTATTCATGGCGAAGTTTCTCCTTCGTTAAATTGTTATATGGTTGGAATTGGAAAATGATACATGTAGTAATTGCTATAAATGTCTTGGGTAATGTGATACTTGGCAATTGTTGTGCTCATGTTTAAGCTCTTGCATCATATGCTTTGCACCCATTAATGAAGAAATACATAGAGCATGCTAAAATTTGGTTTGCATATTTGGTTTCTCTAAGGTCTAGATAATTTCTAGTATTGAGTTTGAACAACAAGGAAGACGGGTAGAGTCTTATAATGTTTACAATATGCCTTTTATGTGAGTTTTGCTGCACCGGTTCATCCTTGTGTTTGTTTCAAATAAGCCTTGCTAGCCTAAACCTTGTATCGAGAGGGAATACTTCTCATGCATCCAAAATACTTGAGCCAACCACTATGCCATTTGTGTCCACCATACCTACCTACTACATGGTATTTTTCCGCCATTCCAAAGTAAATTGCTTGAGTGCTACCTTTAAAATTCCATCATTCACCTTTGCAATATATAGCTCATGGGACAAATAGCTTAAAAACTATTGTGGTATTGAATATGTAATTATGCACTTTATCTCTTATTAAGTTGCTTGTTGTGCGATAACCATGTTCCTGGGGACGCCATCAACTATTCATTGTTGAATTTCATGTGAGTTGCTATGCATGTCCGTCTTGTCTGAAGTAAGAGAGATCTACCACCTTATGGTTAAGCATGCATATGTTAGAGAAGAACATTGGGCCGCTAACTAAAGCCATGATCCATGGTGGAAGTTTCAGCTTTGGACAACAATCCTCAAATCTCAAATGAGAAAATTATTAATTGTTGTTATATGCTTATGCATAAAAGAGGAGTCCATTATCTCTTGTCTATGTTGTCCCGGTATGGATGTCTAAGTTGAAGAATAATCAATAGCGAGAAATCCAATGCGAGCTTTCTCCTTAGACCTTTGTACAGGCGGCATAGAGGTACCCCTTTGTGACACTTGGTAAAAACATGCATTGTGATGATCCGGTAGTCCAAGCTAATTAGGACAAGGTGCGGGCACTATTAGTACACTATGCATGAGGCTTGCAACTTATAAGATATAATTTACATGATGCATATGCTTTATTACTACCGTTGACAAAATTGTTTCATGTTTTCAAAATCAAAGCTCTAGCACAAATATAGCAATCGATGCTTTTCCTCTATGGAGGACCATTCTTTTACTTTCAATGTTGAGTCAGTTTACCTATTTCTCTCCACCTCAAGAAGCAAACACTTGTGTGAACGTGCATTGATTCCTACATACTTGCTTATTGCACTTATTATATTACTCTATGTTGACAATATCCATGAGATATACATGTTACAAGTTGAAAGCAACCGCTGAAACTTAATCTTTCTTTGTGTTGCTTCAATGCCTTTACTTTGAATTATTGCTTTATGAGTTAACTCTTATGCAAGACTTATTAATGCTTGTCTTGAAGTGCTATTCATGAAAAGTCTTTGCTTTATGATTCACTTGTTTACTCATGTCACATACATTGTTTTGATCGCTGCATTCACTACATATGCTTTACAAATAGTATGATCAAGATTATGATGGCATGTCACTCCGAAATTATCTCTGTTATCGTTTTACCTGCTCGGGACGAGCAGAACTAAGCTTGGGGATGCTGATACGTCTCCGACGTATCGATAATTTCTTATGTTCCATGCCACATTATTGATGTTATCTACATGTTTTATGCACACTTTATGTCATATTCGTGCATTTTCTCTGGAACTAACCTATTAACAAGATGCCAAGTGCCAGTTGCTGTTTTCTGCTGTTTTTGGTTTCAGAAATCCTAGTAAGGAAATATTCTCGGAATTGGACGAAATCAAAGCCCAGGGGCCTATTTTTCCACGAAGCTTCCGTAAGTCCGAAGGAGAGACGAAGAGGGGCGACGAGGGGGCCACACCCAGGCGGCGCGGCCCCCCCTGGCCGCGCGGCCCCGTGGGGTGGGGCCCCCGTGCCGCCTCTTGACCTGCCCTTCCGCCTACAAATAGCCTCCGTGACGAAACCCCCGCACCGAGAGCCACGATACGGAAACCTTCCCAGACGCCGCCGCCGCCGATCCCATCTCGGGGATCCAGGAGATCGCCTCCGCACCCTGCCGGAGAGGAATCATCTCCCGGAGGACTCTACGCCGCCATGGTCGCCTCCGGTGTGATGTGTGAGTAGTCTACCCCTGGACTATGGGTCCATAGCAGTAGCTAGATGGTTGTCTTCTCCCATTGTGCTATCATTGTCGGATCTTGTGAGCTACCTAACATGATCAAGATCATCTATCTGTAATTCTATATGTTGCGTTTGTTGGGATCCGATGAATAGAGAATACTTGTTATGTTGATTATCAAAGTTATGCTTATGTGTTGTTTATGATCTTGCATGCTTTCCGTTACTAGTAGATGCTCTGGCCAAGTAGATGCTTGTAACTCCAAGAGGGAGTACTTATGCTCGATAGTGGGTTCATGCCTGCATTGACACCTGGGACAGACAGAAAGTTCTAAGGTTGTGTTGTGCTGTTGCCACTAGGGATAAAACATTGATGCTATGTCTAAGGATGTAGTTGTTGATTACATTACGCACCATACTTAATGCAATTGTCTGTTGCTTTGCAACTTAATACTGGATGGGGTTCGGATGATAACCTGAAGGTGGACTTTTTAGGCATAGATGCAGTTGGATGGCGGTCTATGTACTTTGTCGTAATGCCCAATTAAATCTCACTATACTCATCATGATATGTATGTGCATGGTCATGCTCTCTTTATTTGTCAATTGCCCAACTGTAATTTGTTCACCCAACATGCTGTTTGTCTTATGGGAGAGACACCTCTAGTGAACTGTGGACCCCGGTCCATTCTCTTTATCAAATACAATCTACCGCAATACTTGTTCTACTGTTCGCAAACAATCATCTTCCACACAATACGGTTAATCCTTTGTTACAGCAAGCCGGTGAGATTGACAACCTCACTCTTGGGGCAAAGTACTTTGGTTGTGTTGTGCAGTTCCACGTTGGCGCCGGAATCCCGGTGTTGCGCCGCACTACATCTCGCCGCCATCAACCTTCAACGTGCTTTGGCTCCTCCTGGTTCGATAAACCTTGGTTTCTTTCTTTCCTTGCTGCTGTGCGCATCATACCTTCCTCTTGGGGTTGCCCAACGAACGTGTGAAATACACGCCATCAACATGCCATCATAACCTTGATCATACTATTGTAAGCATATGTAATGAATGCAGCGATCAAAACAATGGTAAATGACATGAGTAAACAACTGAATCATAAAGCAAAGACTTTTCATGAATAGTACTTTCAAGACAAGCATCAATAAGTCTTGCATAAGAGTTAACTCATAAAGCAATAATTCAAAGTAAAGGTATTGAAGCAACACAAAGGAAGATTAAGTTTCAGCGGTTGCTTTCAACTTGTAACATGTATATCTCATGGATAGTTGTCAATGCAAAGTAATATAACAAGTGCAATATGCAAGTATGTAAGAATCAATGCACAGTTCATACAAGTGTTTGCTTCTTAAGATAGAGAGAAATAGGTGAACTGACTCAACATAAAAGTAAAGGAATGGCCCTTCACAGAGGGAAGCAGGGATAAATCATGTGCTAGAGCTTTTCAAGTTTTAAAATCATATAGAGCATAAAAGTAAAGTTTTGAGAGGTGTTTGTTGTTGTCAACGAATGGTAATGGGTACTCTAACTACCTCGCCAACCAGACTTTCAAGAGCGGCTCCCATGAAGGACGTTATCTCTACCAGCAAGGTAGATCATCCCTCTTCTCTTTGTTTACACATGTACTTTAGTTTTTATTATGGGTGACACTCCCCCCAACCTTTGCTTACACAAGCCATGGCTAACCGAATCCTCGGGTGCCTACCATCAATCTCATACCATGGAGGAGTGTCTATTTGCAAAATTAAGTTGCTTACTGATGAATCAGAGCAAAACATGTGAAGAGAATTATTAATGAAGTTTGATTAATCGGGGCTGGGAACCCCATTGCCACTCTTTGCAAAATTATTGGATAAGCGGATGTGCCACTAGTCCATTATGAAAGTCTGTCAAAAGTAAATGACAAGGTTGAAAGATAAACACCACATACTTCCTCATGAGCTATAAAACATTGACACAAATAAGAGATAATAGCTTTTGAATAGTTTAAAGGTAGCACATGAAGTATTTACTTGGAATGGCAGAGAAATACCATGTAGTAGGTAGGTATGGTGGACACAAATGGCATAGTGGTTGGCTCAAGGATTTTGGATGCATGAGAAGTATTCCCTCTCGATACAAGGTTTAGGCTAACAAGGTTATTTGAAACAAACACAAGGATGAAGAGGTGCAGCAAAACTCACATAAAAGACATATTGTAAACATTATAAGACTCTACACCGTCTTCCTTGTTGTTCAAACTCAATACTAGAAATTATCTAGACCTTGGAGAGACCAATTATGCAAACCAAATTTTAGCATGCTCTATGTATTTCTTCATTAATAGGTGCAAAGTATATGATGCAAGAGCTTAAACATGAGCACAACAATTGCCAAGTATCACATTATTCAAGACATTTTACCAATTACTACATGTAGCATTTTCCGTTTCCAACCATATAACAATTAAAGAAGCAGTTTCAACCTTCGCCATGAAAATTAAAAGCTAAGAACACATGTGTTCATACGAACCAGCGGAGCGTGTCTCTCTCCCACACAAGCATGAATTTATTCAAACAAAACAAAAATAAAAACAAACAGACGCTCCAAGTAAAGCACATAAGATGTGACCGAATAAAAATATAGTTTCAAGAGAAGGAACCTGATAATTTGTCGATGAAGAAGGGGATGCCTTGGGCATCCCCAAGCTTAGATGCTTGAGTCTTCTTGATATATGCAGGGTGAACCACCGGGGCATCCCCAAGCTTAGAGCTTTCACTCTTCTTGATCATAGTATATCATCCTCCTCTCTTGACCCTTGAAAACTTCCTTCACACCAAACTCGAAACAACTCATTAGAGGGTTAGTGCACAATCAAAATTTACATATTCAGAGGTGACACAATCATTCTTTATACTTCTGGACATTGCACAAAGCTACTGAAAGTTAATGGAACAAAGAAATCCATCCAACATAGCAAAAGAGGCAATGCTAAATAAAAGGCAGAATCTGTCAAAACAGAACAGTCCGTAAAGACGAATTTTATTGAGGCACCAGACTTGCTCAGATGAAATGCTCAAATTGAATGAAAGTTGCGTACATATCTGAGGATCACTCACGTAAATTGGCATAATTTTCTGAGTTACCTACAGAGAATTTTGCCCAGATTCGTGACAGTAAAGAAATCTGTTTCTGCGCAGTAATCCAAATCTAGTATGAACCTTACCATCAACGACTTTACTTGGCACAACAAAACACAAAACTAAGATAAGGAGAGGTTGCTACAGTAGTAAACAACTTCCAAGACACAAATATAAAACAAAGTACTGTAGCAAAATAACACATGGGTTATCTCCCAAGAAGTTCTTTCTTTATAGCCATTAAGATGGGCTCAGCAGTTTTAATGATGCACTCATAAGAAATAGTATTTGAAGCAAAAAGAGAGCATCAAGAGGCAAATTCAAAACAAATTTAAGCCTAACATGCTTCCTATGAAAAGGAATCTTGTAAGTAAACAAATTCATGAAGCATAATGCAACAAGCATAGAAAGATAAAACAAGTGCAGCTTCAAGATTTTCAGCAAAAAGAGAGGTGTTTTAGTAACATGAAAATTTCTACAACCATATTTTCCTCTCTCATAATAACTTTCAGCAGCATCATGAGCAAACTCAACAATATAACTATCACATAAAGCATTCTTATCATGAGTCTCATGCATAAAATTATTACTCTCCACATAAGCATAATCAATTTTATTAGTTGTAGTGGGAGCAAATTCAACAAAGTAGCTATCATTATTATTCTCATTATCAAATATAGGAGGCATATTGTATTCATAATCAAATTTATCCTCCATAACAGGTGGAACCAAAAGACCATTATCATTATAATCATCATAAATAGGAGGTAAAGTATCATCAAAGTAAATTTTCTCCTCAATGCTTACGGGACTAAAAAGATCATGCTCATCAAAACCAGCTTCCCCAAGCTAAGAATTTTCCATATCATTAGCAACAATGGTGTTCAACGTATTCATGCTAACATGTTCCATGGGTTTTCTAATTTTCGGATCAAACCATCCAAGTTTTAAATCAGGAAATAGAATAAGAAGCTCATTGTTGTCCATTATGCCTTACTAGTGTAAACAAGAAACAAAAAGATGCAATTGCAGGATCTAAAGGAAATAGCTTCGAGCACAAACACAATGGCGCCAGAAAAGTACTGCCTGGAACCGAAGTATGAGTGCCTTTTACCTTTCCTCCTCGGCAACGGCGCCATAAAAGTGCTTGATGTCTACGGGAGCTTCTATTCTTGTAGACAGTGTTGGGCCTCCAAGAGCAGAGGTTTGTAGAACAGAAGTTTCCCTTAAGTGGATCACCCAAGGTTTATCGAACTCAGGGAGGAAGAGGTCAAAGATATCCCTCTCATGCAACCCCGCAACCACAAAGCAAGAAGTCTCTTGTGTCCCCAACACACCTAATAGGTGCACTAGTTCGGCGAAGATATAGTGAAATACGTGGTATAAATAAGTATGAGCAATAGTAACGGCATAAAAGTGCTTGCCGGCGTGAAGTAAACATGCAGTAAAACAGTAAACAAGCGGAGATTGCGTATTTGGGAACAAGGCCTAGGGATCGACTTTCACTAGTGGACACTCTCAACATTGATCACATAATAAAACCACTCTACACTCTATTGTTGGATGATGAACACCAATTGCGTAGGGCTACAAGAGCACCTCAATGCCGGAGTTAACAAGCTCCACAACATTCGATATTCATATTTAAATAACCTTAGAGTGCATGATAGATCAACACAACTATACCAAGTACTAACATAGCATGCACACTGTCACCTTCATACTATGAGAGGAGGAATAGATCACATTAATACCATCATAGTAATAGTTAACTTCATAATCTACAAGAGATCATAATCATAAACTACGCCAAGTACTACATGATGCACACACTGTCACCATTACATCATGAAGGAGGAATAGAGTACTTTAATAACATCACTAGAGTGGCACATAGATGAATAGTGATACAAAACACATTGCAATCATAAAGGGATATAAATAAGCACTTCACTATGCCATTCATAACAGTGAATAAGTATTCTGTGAAATATAGCCTAAGAGACCCACACGGTGCACACACTGTCACCTTTACACACGTGGGACAAGGAGTCTCCGGAGATCACATAAGTAAAATTCACTTGACTAGCATAACGACATCTAGATTACAATCATCATCATATGGATCTCAATCATGTAAAGCAGCTCATGAGATCATTGTATTGAAGTACATAGAGTGAGAGATGAACCACATAGCTACCGGTACAGCCCTTAGCCTCGATGGAGAACTACTCCTCCTCATGGGAGACAACAACGTTGATGAAGATGGCGGTGGAGATGGCAGCGGTGTCGATGGAGAAGCCTTCCGGGCACTTCTCCCGCCCGGCGGCGTGCCGGAATAGAGAGTCCTGTTCCCGCATCTTGGCTTCGCGATGGCGGCTGGAAGGTTTTTGCGGGTTTCACAACGTGATAGGGTTTTCGCGACGAGGCTTTAAGTAGGCGTATGGGCAGCTCCCGAGGGGCCCGGTGGCCCCACACACTAGGGGGCGCGGCCCCACGGCCGCGCCAGGGTGGCGTGTGGGGCCCCAGGCCCTCCGGTACTTCTTCGATGCTCCGGAAGCTTCCGGGAAAAATAGGACGGCGTGATTTCGTCCAACCCGAGAATATTTCCTTACTAGGATTTCTGGAACCAAAAACAGCAGAAAACAGGAACTGACACTGCGCTATCTCGTCAATAGGTTAGTTCCAGAAAATGCATAAAAACGATATAAAGTGTGTATAAAACATGTAGGTATTGTCATAAAACAAGCATGGAACATAAGAAATTATCGATACGTCGGAGACGTATCACATACCGAGAGAGCTCCACAAGGTAAAAAGGTAAATTCTGTTGAGGAAACTTCTACTTTGAGTGATAAGATTGATGCTATTATGTCTATGCTTGCAAATAATAATGCTCCTATGGATCCAAACAATGTTCCTTTGGCCTCTTTGGTTGCTCAAGAAGAAAATGTAGATGTGAATTTTATTAAGAGCAACAGTTTTAATAATAATGCCTATAGGAATAATTTTGGTAGCAATAATTATAGGCCATCCTCCCAACAATGGAAGTGGTTTTAGTAATTCTTATAACAACAATAGGAGTGCTCCCTTTGAACTTGAGGGTATGCTCAAAGATTTTATTAGTAAACAAACTGCTTTTAATAAATCTGTGGAGGAAAAGTTTAGCAAAATAGATGCTCTTGTTTCTAAAGTGGATAGCCTTGCTCTTGATGTTGATCTTCTTAAATTAAAGGTTGTTCCTCATGATAATACTGAGAATAAAACTTTTTCTCAAGCAAATGCTATTCAAGTTAGAATTGATGATAATATGAGGTTGTTAGCTGAATTGCATGCTAGGTGGGAAAGAGAAGATGAGATGGCTAGAGAAAATAATTTAGCCAAGGTTTACACAATCACCACCAATAGTAATACTGAACCTTTGAATGCTATCAAACCTCCTACTACTACTAGCAAAATCGAAAATGTAGGAAAAGTCCCCACTCCACATAGAAAAGTGTATAAACCAATTAAAACTGTTCCCGACAAGCGCGCTGAAGTTTTTAGAGGTGTGGGAGATAATTGTCCTTTTATTTTTGATAGAAATGATTTTGATTTTGAAAGTTGTACCATTACTGAAGTTATAAAGTTCTTGCAAAAGCTCGCTGAAACTCCCAATGCTAGTGAACAAAATGTTGCTCTTACAAAGCATATTGCTAGTGCTATTATGAAAATGAGGGAAGAGAAGTTGAAACATGAGGCTTCAATTCCTAAAAAGTTAGAAGATGGTTGGAAACCTATTATTAAGATGAGAGTAGAAGAATTTGATTGTAATGCTTTATGTGATCTTGGTGCAAGTATTTCTATTATGCCTAAAAGAGTTTATGATATGCTTGACTTGCCACCGTTAGAAAAATGTTATTTGGATGTTCTTCTTGTTGATGTTGCTGCAAAGAAACCTTTGGGAAGAGTTGATAATGTTCTTATACAAGTGAATAATAATTATGTCCCCATTGATTTTTTTGTTTTGGATATTGAATGCAATGCTTCATGCCCTATTATTTTGGGAAGACCGTTTCTTAGAACTGCAGGTGCTATCATTGATATGAGAGATGGAATAATTCGTTATCAATTTCCACTCAAAAGAGGTATGGAACACTTCCCTAGAAAAATAAAGAAGTTACCTTATGACTCTATTTATTGGACAACTTATGATTTTGATGAGCCACCTCTTGATAATACTTGATTTGCACCCTTTCTGCGCCTAGCTCAAAGGCGTTAAAGAAAAGCGCTTATGGGAGACAACTCATGTTTTATTTCTGTTATTTTTTCTTTGTTGAGTCTTGGAAGTTATTGCTACTGCAATAACCTCTCCTTATCATTTTTATTTCATTTTTGTGCCAAGGGTAGCCTCTAATAGAAAGAAAGCAGTGTTGGGGGTATTTGCAATTCTGAAACAGATTCCGTGCTGGTCACGAAAAAAATCTTAAAAATCGCCAGAACGTTATTATGAGCTGAAATGTTTTGTGCTTATGCCCCAGTATGTTAGCTAACATTCGTTAGTTTATCATTCTTCGATTTGAGCAACATAACTATTTCAATTTCGATCTCTACCTGATGGTCTATTTTGACAGATTTCTGCCATGTTTTGCATTTGCGTCTTATGCTTCGTCTTTTTGAGTTCTTTTGTGAAAAAAGAGCTTTGGGAAGAAGTAGCTACAGTAGCATATGTTAAAATGAGTGTTTGATATGTGCCATTACTGAAGCCTTGCTGGTTTGATATATTTTTATTTGCACTAATGTTGCTAATCAATTGTGTTGAGTTTTGTGTGAAGGAATATTCCAAGAGTAGGGAGAGAAGAATGATGCAATAAGATGAAGCATGGACAATAGCTCAAGCTTTGGGATGTCCCCTGGACCCCCCAAGAAATATCCAAGAAGTACAAGCGTCAAAGCTTGGGGATGCCCAAGGCATCCTTGGGCATCCCCTCTTCATAAAAAAAAAGCACCATGTCATTTTTCAACATGCTATATTTGTATTCCTTCATGTGATATGTGTTATCCTTGAAGCGTCTTTACTTTTTTGCTGTGTGTTTACTTTCAATAAAGTTGTAACATCCCAAAAATTTTAAAACAAAGAAAATGAATTTCCCTATTTCCAAAACTTGGAACCAACAAAATCTTTTCTTGAATTAAGTTTGATGCATAGTACTTGATGTCTACGCCCCCTCCTTTTCCTGTAGACAGTGTTGGGCCTCCAAGAGCAGAGGTTTGTAGAACAGCAGCAAGTTTTCCCTTAAGTGGATCACCCAAGGTTTATCGAACTCAGGAGGAAGAGGTCAAAGATATCCCTCTCATGCAACCCTGCAACCACAAAGCAAGAAGTCTCTTGTGTCCCCAACACACCAATAGGTGCACTAGTTCGGCGAAGAGATAGTGAAATACAGGTGGTATGAATAAGTAGCAACGGCACCAGAAAAGTGCTTTTCCAGGATAGTAAACAAGCAGTAGTAACGCAGCAGTAGTAACGCAATAAAACAGTAAACAAGCAGCGATAGCAGTATTTAGGAACAAGGCCTAGGGATTACACTTTCACTAGTGGACACTCTCAACATTGATCGCATAATAAATAACTCTTTCTCATATGTGCTACATACACTCTTTTGTTGGATGATGAACACATTGCGTAGGATTACACGAACCCTCAATGCCGGAGTTAACAAGCTCCACAATTCAATGTTCATATTTAAATAACCTTAGAGCATAATAGATCATTGCAAAATAAACCAAGAACTAACATAGTGCACACACTGTCCACATTACACTATGAAGGAGGAATAGATCACATCAATACTATCATAATGATAATTAACTCCACAATCTACAAGAGATCATGATCATAGCCTACGACAAGAACCACATGGTGCACACACTAGTCACCTTTACACCATGCAGGAGGAATAGACTACTTTAATAACATCACATGAGTAGCACACAACTAGTAGCGATACAAAGCTCATCATATGGATCTCAATCATGTAAAGCAGCTCATGAGATCATTGTATTGAAGGGAGAGAGATTAACCACATAGCTACCGGTACAGCCCCGAGCCTCGATGGAGAACTACTCCCTCCTCATGGGAGCAGGCGGTGATGGAGATGGCGGTGGTGATGGCAGCTGTCGATGGAGAAGCCTTCCGGGGCACTTCCCTGCTCCGGCGGCGTGCGGAACAGAGACTCCTGTCCCTCGATCTTGGCTTCGCGATGGCGGCGGCTCGGGAAGGTTTCGTGGGTTTCGTCGAACGTGATAGGGTTTTCGCGACGGAGGCTTTAAATAGGCGAAGGGCAGCCTCGGAGGGGCCCGGGGCCACCACACCATAGGGCTGCGCGCGCCCCTCTCCGCGCCAGGTGTGTAGTGTGGGGCCCCTGGGCTTCCTTCTGGCTCTCGGGTGTTCTGGATGGTTCCGGGCAAAATAGGAACCTGGCGTTGATTTGTCCGATTCCGAGAATATTCGTTACTAGGATTTCTGAAACCAAAAACAGCAAAACAGGAACTGGCACTTTGGCATCTTGTTAATAGGTTAGTTCCGTAAAATGCACGAATATGACATAAAGTGTGCATAAAACATGTAGATAACATCAATAATGTGGCATGGAACATAAGAAATTATCGATACGTCGGAGCATCCCCAAGCTTAGTTCTGCTCGTCCCGAGCAGGTAAAACGATAACAAAGATAATTTCTAGAGTGACATGCCATCATAACCTTGATCATACCATTGTAAGCATATGTAATGAATGCAGCGATCAAAACAATGGTAATGACATGAGTAAACAAATGAATCATAAAGCAAAGACTTTTCATGAATAGTACTTTCAAGACAAGCATCAATAAGTCTTGCATAAGAGTTAACTCATAAGCAATAATTCAAAGTAGAGGCATTGAAGCAACACATAGGAAGATTAATTTTCAGCGGTTGCTTTCAACTTATAACATGTATATCTCATGGATAGTTATCAATGCAAAGCAATATAACAAGTGCAATATGCAAGTATGTAGGAATCAATGCACAGTTCACACAAGTGTTTGCTTCTTAAGATGGAGAGAAATAGGTGAACTGACTCAACAATAAAAGTAAAAGAATGGTCCTTCGAAGAGGAAAGCATCAATTGCTATATTTGTGCTAGAGCTTTGATTTTGAAAACATAAAGAGAGCATAAAAATAAAGTTTTGAGAGGTGTATGTTGTTGTCAACGAATGGTAGCGGGTACTCTAACCCCCTTGCCAGACAAACCTTCAAAGAGCGGCTCCCATGAATTATTTTTATTTTTGGGTGGCACTCCTTCCAACCTTTGTTTCACAAACCATGGCTAACCGAATCCTCGGGTGCCTGCCAACAATCTCATACCATGAAGGAGTGCCTTTTTATTTTAGTTTTATTATGATGACACTCCTCCCAACCTTTGCTTACACAAGCCATGGCTAACCGAATCCTTCGGGTGCCGTCCAACAATCACATACCATGGAGGAGTGTCTATTTAGTTTAATTAATTTGGGACTGGGAATCCCATTGCCAGCTCTTTTTGCAAAATTATTGGATAAGCGGATGAAGCCACTAGTCCATTGGTGAAAGTTGCCCAACAAGATTGAAAGATAAACACCACATACTTCCTCATGAGCTATAAAACATTGACACAAATCAGAGGTGATAAATTTTGAATTGTTTAAAGGTAGCACTCAAGCAATTTACTTTGGAATGGCAGAAATACCATGTAGTAGGTAGGTATGGTGGACACAAATGGCATAGTGTTGTTTGGCTCAAGGATTTGGATGCATGAGAAGTATTCCCTCTCGATACAAGGTTTAGGCTAGCAAGGTTGTTTAAAGCAAACACAAGTATGAACTAGTACAGCAAAACTCACATAAAAGACATATTACAAGCATTATAAGACTATACATCGTCTTCCTTGTTGTTCAAACACCTTACTAGAAATTATCTAGACCTTAGAGAGACCAATTATGCAAACCAAATTTTAGCATGCTCTATGTATTTCTTCACTAATAGGTGCAAAGTATATGATGCAAGAGCTTAAACATGAGCACAACAATTGCCAAGTATCACATTACCCAAGACATTATAGCAATTACTACATGTATCATTTTCTAATTCCAACCATATAACAATTTAACGAAGAAGATTCAACCTTCGCCATGAACATTAAGAGTAAAGCTAAGAACACATGTGTTCATATGAACCAGCGGAGCGTGTATCTCTCCCACACAAGCATGATGTAATCCAATTTATTCAAACACAAACAAAAACAAAAACAAACAGACGCTCCAAGTAAAGTACATAAGATGTGATGGAATAAAAATATAGTTTCAGGGGAGGAACCTGATAATGTTGTCGATGAAGAAGGGGATGCCTTGGGCATCCCCAAGCTTAGACGCTTGAGTCTTCTTGATATATGCAGGGGTGAACCACCGGGTATCCCCAAGCTTAGACTTTTCACTCTTCTTGATCATAGTATATCATCCTCCTCTCTTGACCCTTGAAAACTTCCTCCACACCAAACTCGAAACAACTCATTAGAGGGTTAGTGCATAATTAAAAATTCACATGTTCAGAGGTGACACAATCATTCTTAACACTTCTGGACATTTCCCAAAGCTACTGGAAGGTAATGGAACAAAGAAATCCACACAACACAGCGAAAGAAGCAATGTGAAATAAAAGGCAGAATCTGTCAAAACAGAACAGTCCGTAAAGACGAATTTTAAAATGGCACCAGACTTGCTCAGATGAAAATGCCCAAACTGAATGAAAGTTGCGTACATATCTGAGGATCACTCACGTAAATTGGCATAATTTTCTGAGTTACCTACAGAGAATTAGGCCCAGATTCGTGACAGCAAGAAATCTGTTTCTGCGCAGTAATCCAAATCTAGTATGAACCTTACTATCAAAGACTTTACTTGGCACAACAATGCAACAAAACTAAGATAAGGAGAGGTTGCTACAGTAGTAACAACTTCCAAGACTCAAATATAAAATAGAGGTACTGTAGCAAAATAAACACATGGGTTATCTCCCAAGAAGTGCTTTCTTTATAGCCATTAAGATGGGCTCAGCAGTTTTAATGATGCACTCCCAAGAAATAGTAGTTGAAGCAAAAGGGAGCATCAAAAAGCAAATTCAAAACAAATTTAAGCCTAACATGCTTCCTATGAAAAGGAATCTTGTACACAAATGAATTCATGAAGAACAAAGTGACAAGCATAAGAGGATAAAACACGAGTAACTTCAAAAATTTCAGCATATAGAGAGGTGTTTTAGTAACATGAAAATTTCTACAACCATATTTTCCTCTCTCATAATAACTTTCAGTAGCAACATGAGCAAACTCAACAATATAACTATCACATAAAACATTCTTATCATGAGTCTCATGCATAAAATTATTACTACCCACATAAGCATAATCAATTTTATTAGTAATAGCGGGAGCAAATTCAACAAAGTAGCTATCATTATTATTCTCATCAAGTGTAGGAGGCATAGTATAATCACAACAAAATTTACTCTCCATAGTAGGTGGCACCAAAAGACCACTATCATTATAATCATCATAAATAGGAGGCAAAGTATCATCAAAGTAAATTTTCTCCTCAATGCTTGGGGGACTAAAAATATCATGCTCATCAAAGCCAGCTTCCCCAAGCTTAGAATTTTCCATAGCATTAGCAACAATAGTGTTCAAAGCATTCATAATAACATTCCCATTAGTATGCATATAAAGTTCCATGGGTTTTTAATTCTCTCTTCAAACACATCATGTCCTAATTCAAGATAAAGTTCATAAAGATCTCTCATATTTTTGTTGTTTTCCATTATGCCTAACTAGTGTAAACAAGAAACAAAAAGATGCAATTGCAGGATCTAAAGGAAATAGCTTCGAGTACTTACAACGGCAAAAATAGCTTAGTAGCCGAGATCCGGAGTATGAGTACCTTTTACCTTTCCTCCCCGCAACGGCGCCGAAAATAGCTTGATGTCTACCCCCTCCTTTTCCTGTAGACAGTGTTGGGCCTCCAAGAGCAGGTTTGTAGAACAGCAGCAAGTTTTCCCTTAAGTGGATCACCCAAGGTTTATCGAACTCGGGAGGAAGAGGTCAAAGATATCCCTCTCATGCAACCCGCAACCACAAAGCAAGAAGTCTCTTGTGTCCCCAACACACCAATAGGTGCACTAGTTCGGCGAAGAGATAGTGAAATACAGTGGTATGAATAAGTAGCAACGGCACCGAAAAGTGCTTTGCCCGGATAGTAAACAAGCAGTAGTAACGCAGCAGTAGTAACGCAATAAAACAGTAAACAAGCAGCGATAGCAGTATTTAGGAACAAGGCCTAGGGATTACACTTTCACTAGTGGACACTCTCAACATTGATTGCATAATAAATAACTCTTTCTCATATGTGCTACATACACTCTTTTGTTGGATGATGAACACATTGCGTAGGATTACACGAACCCTCAATGCCGGAGTTAACAAGCTCCACAATTCAATGTTCATATTTAAATAACCTTAGAGCATAATAGATCATTGCAAAATAAACCAAGAACTAACATAGTGCACACACTGTCCACATTACACTATGAAGGAGGAATAGATCACATCAATACTATCATAATGATAATTAACTCCACAATCTACAAGAGATCATGATCATAGCCTACGACAAGAACCACATGGTGCACACACTAGTCACCTTTACACCATGCAGGAGGAATAGACTACTTTAATAACATCACATGAGTAGCACACAACTAGTAGCGATACAAAGCTCATCATATGGATCTCAATCATGTAAAGCAGCTCATGAGATCATTGTATTGAAGTACATGGGAGAGAGATTAACCACATAGCTGCTACGGTACGAGCCCGATGGAGAACTACTCCCTCCTCATGGGAGCAGCGGTGATGGAGATGGCGGTGGTGATGGCTCCGGTGTCGATGGAGAAGCCTTCCGGGGGCACTTCCCTGTTCCGGCGGCGTGGCGGTGGCTCTGGAAGGTTTCTGTGGGTTTCGTCGAACGTGATAGGGTTTTCGCGACGGAGGCTTTAAATAGGCGGAAGGGCAGCCGCAGAGGGGGCCTGGGGCCACCACACCATAGGGCGGCGCTGCCCCCTCTGGCCGCGCCAGGGTGTAGTGTGGGGCCCCGTGGCCCTCGCGGCTCTCGGGTGTTCTGGATGGTTCCGGCAAAATAGGAACTCGGGCGTTGATTTCGTCCGATTCCGAGAATATTTCGTTACTAGGATTTCTGAAACCAACAATAGCAGAAAAGGAACTGGCATTTCGGCATCTTGTTAATAGGTTAGTTCCAAAATGCACGAATATGACATAAAGTGTGCATAAAACATGTAGATAACATCAATAATGTGGCATGGAACATAAGAAATTATCGATACGTCGGAGACGTATCAGACTCATGCTTAATTCTTGTGCTATTGCCATGTTTGCTTGTTAGAGTATTTTTGAAATGATCTTAAACCCTAAACCTCACCCCTCTTTTCACCACTTAAGTTAAAATAAAATAAGAAGGAAATCAAATAAGAAAAGGGCCTATGTGCCTATGGCTATTTTTGTAAAACTTTACCCTAGGCCTTTCTACTTTGTTTAGAGGATTGGAAAACCCTCATAAACCTTACTTAGTACTTATCAAACCAAATCCAAGTTGAAACAAAAGAAAGTAAAAAATAAAATAAAAATGCCATAGAGGCATATGGGAGTAAATAGCAAATTTGTGAATGTGAGAATCTTGACCCTAAGACTTGTTGTGAATGGTTGGATCACTCCTCTATACCATTTCAACACTCCACAACATCAAATGGGTCAAGAAAAATCAAATTAAAAATCAAATCTAACATATGCATAAAGGCATATGTGGCACATAGCCATTTTACCAAACCTTGACCTATGCCCTCCTACTCTACCCAAATGGTGTGAAACCATCTATAAACATATTCCCACACTAATTGGACCCTAGACCATACCTAAGTAAATAAAAGAAAAGGAAAATAAGAAATTAAGGAAAAATTGGAATTACACCTCTTATGTGTTTATGGCCATTTTTGCAAATCTTTGAGCAAGACCTTTTGGAATGGGTTCAATGGTTTGGAAATGTTTATAAACTAATAAGAATCACTTTGGAGTCAAGAAAAATCAAATCAAATAGAGAGAAATGAAAGAGCGAGAAAATTCCATTTGCACTCACATACACTTTGGCCAAATTTGCAAAACCCTAATCAAGGCCACCTTTGCTTGCTCTCTTGCTTGTGAAACCCTTGTATGTCAAAAACAAACACAATTGCATCAAAGAAACACAAATCAAATCAAAGGAAAATTCAAATCTCTCTCACATGTGATGATGGTCACTTTGCCCATTTATAAAATGTTCCCCACTTTGAGCCCTTCTACTTAGCAATTCTTCAACTAGACATGACCAACTCTTGCCACCTCATCCAAGACCATGTCAAGGTGAACCACTTTGATGTTGACCACCAGTGTTGACTCTGCCTAGGTTGACTAGAATAGATGAGGCAAGTGGAGACTTTGAAACAAAGTGAAGATCATCCAATTTTTGAAATCTCACAAACCAGCCTCAAATTGACCACCACCACCACCATTATACCTCTTTAAATATATGAATGAGATCCACCAAAAAGATTTTCAAATTTCAAACAAAATTCTCTTGCGGCCATTTCCTCGAACACTTGGCAGGCATGATATTCAGTTTGGCACACACCCATTTAACCTCTGGTTCTTAGCCTAAACCCCTTTTGATCCTTGATCATTGTTGCTCCTGTACCTCCTCTGCATCAAGCCCTACCCTTTTGCACCGATAAAAGTGAAGATGTGACCAAGAATTCAACCATGTCGTGTACCATGCCACCCCAATGCCACTCATCGTCCCCTTCCCTCTCTGATCACTTTCATCATGTCAGCAAGCACGCCAACACTCTACCACGCATTCCAGTACCCTCCACAATCAGAGAAACGCACGACATTGGCCACACAACGCATGCCCAGACACGCCCAGTACAATGCCAGTCACGCGGTGAGCGCGCAAGGACACCGTCCTGGACGCGCCAGAGCATGCCGTCGTGCCATCGCTCTCATCCTCCCCTGCAGCCCTATCTCTGCATCAAGCGTCGCCACCACCTCCTCTACCCCGTAGACACGCTCAATAGCTCGCGGAGGACCCATCGCCATCGCCATGATCGAAACCTTGCCGCGCCAGTACTTCCAAGCCTACGACTTCCCCTGCACGCCTCCGTCCATCATTCGTTGTGCCATCACGCTCATTAGCTCCGCCTAGCCGTCGCCTACCTCGCGCACCTCTCACTTGCCCTTTCGCGCCCTGGAACGCCATCGCCGACGACGACCTAGCCGGCACCCTCGCAACACCTCACGCGCCTATATAAAGAGAGCACCCGCGCCTCAATTCTTCACGCCCCTCGACTCCCCTCTTCCTCCTGATCATCCTCAACCTCTCGCCCGTCCGCATTCAGCACTAGATATCCCCAATTGCGCCGTCGATCGCCGGAGCCCGCCGCAGATCAATCCGCTGATTTACTCCTCCCCGAGCGACGCCACCAGTACCAGTAGACTCCTCATCCTCGACAACGTCGCCCTGCCTCATCGCCGCCCCTCGCCGGAGCCCCAGCTGGCCGCCGACCCCCTTCCTCCGCCGAGCCAGCACGCCCCTCTCATCGACGACGACGACGACGGTCAGCCGTTGGATCCGCTTCTGATCGCACGGCTCAGGTTAGACGATACCGATTCGGTATTAAAACCCAATGACAACTGGGTCCCACTGTCAGTTGGCCCGTGGCGTTTTAAACGCTGTTGGGCTGGCCCCTTTGCCTTTTCAAACCAATTCGGCCCACCTATTTTCCCGCCTAGCCCATTAGTCCCATTTCAAATAAATTCGATTCAGTAAATTTTCAATACTGGTCCTTTGCTATAAATTTAATAGTTTCAAATCTACAAATTCAAAATTAGTGATTCAAATTGTTCCATAATCCTTATGAAATTATCTAACTAACCCCACTGGTTTCAACCTCATAGCTTGTGTATAATTTGAATGATAAAAATGACAAGTCAGCGACTTTTCAGTATTCAAATAAATCTAGAAAATCAACCATTTTGAATTTTGAGGTGATTCCACCTCTCAAAATTCACACTTCCCAAACTCTAATTGTGTATGTAAAAATATCATATCAGTGCTGTACCTGATCATGGGCTAGAATCAAAAATTGGCTATGTAGTCAATACTAGTCCATTTAAACTATTTTCAAATTTTAGGAATTTAAATCTATGAGGTGTAGCACCTCATTTAAATCATTTTCCCAAGTGTTATGAAGTAATGTGAGGTCCTTAGTTAGATGGTCTCTCACTTGCTCACTTGAGGAGATTAAATCAAATAGGATTTAAATCACATGAGATGATGAATCTCATTTATATCATGTTTCTCAAATAATAAGTGTGAAGTGTTGACCTTGGTCAACATGTGATCATACCTTGTTGTTTGAGAAGATTAAATCTTAACAAGATTCAATGAGAGGAAATTATTTCTCCAAACCAAAGGGAAACCCTAATACACATTTCAATGAGAGGAAGTTATTCTTCCTAATGCTAAGTAAGAAAACCCTAGCATAAATTGTTGATAAATGTTAAGTAGTAATGCTAGATCTTTTGTGTGAGCCATTAAGGCTAGTTAAGTACTTAAGGGGTGTTTGGTGATTGTATCCTCGTATTCATTTATAGACGCTAGTACCGGAGACTATCAAGAGGAGGAAGTTTTCTACCAAGAAGAAGAAGAAGAAAACTTTGATCACCTCACCAACCAAGGCAAGCTAACATTCTTGCAAAGTTCCCATGTGCAAAGCTCTCATGGAGCAAGGCACCATTCCATTTTATTTATGCTTAGTGATCCTATCCCAAGTTTACTTTACAAGCTTTATTGTTTTATTTACCAAAGTTACTTTTTGATTCATGATTCACTTGGTTTAGTTATGGAGTAGTACAAGAGCTTCACACTTAGCCTAGAAAGCAATAAGCTAGTTAGCACCCCTCATGACTAGTTGCTAGTGCTAAAACTAAAATGGTCTAATCTAGATGGGAACTTGTGAAAACCAATGACTTTGAAAACCTTGGAATGATGAGTCATTCTATTGAAAGCTTTTGAAGGTGAATGTGACTTGTGAATGACTTGGTGAAATTTACCAAAAACTGATGGTTGGGTTCGGATGCGATACCATTCCAATTTTACAATTACCCCCACAATACCTGAATCTGGGTAAGGCTTAGCTGGAAACATATGTATTTTAGTATGGGTTCCCTCTGAACAAGCGTCATAGGGGTTATGCCGAGGCTGCCTCCATTGAAAGTGAAATGACGTGAAATGAGGTGAATGTCCTACCCAAGCCCTGTGCAGTTCCCAGGTTGACGGTTTGTTTTCACCGGGAGGCCAAGCTCATGGGGAGAGGTGCCTATACTAGGGTATGTAAATGAAAGGTTAGAATTGGTAGTTCGCGTACTGCGTATGATAAATCAGGGCCAGTTACCCCTGACGAACTATTGCAATTGTTGTGGCACAAGTGTACAACCTCTGCAGAGTTAAACCTATTCGAATAGCCGCGTCCTCGGTTATGGACAGTTGGAAAGGCCATACTGTTCCGTCATCAGAATTTTTCTAAAAATATGAATGGTGACTTGTGACTTGAATTGAAAGGTGACTTGGAATTTGAATCACAACTGAGTTGTGGGAATGACACTAATGTTCCCACTTGAGTTAAGTTAGTAAAATGAAGAGGCTTGGTTTATTAAAGTGTTACAAAATAAAACTAGCTTTATGCAAATGAAACTAGAGCTTAGCACCCCTGACTATAGTTGTTAGTATTTACCTTAGTATTAGTTTGCGAGTACTTCAAAGTACTCATGGCTGTGTCCCTGGCTATTCAAATGGCCAGACTATGAAGAGGAGTATCAGAACCGGAAGAAGGACAGCAGGACGTCTACGACAACTAGGATCACTCCTGACGTCAGCAGTTGCATGTGGAATAAATGGACTACTACTACGCTACTTCGCTTCCGCTATGTGTTTTGTAATTGATCAATAGATCATCTATTATTGTAATGAGACTGGATCATGTGATCCTTTATTTGTAAGACGATTATGGTATGTAATGAATGATGTGTTGTGATATCAATCTATTATGTCTCTCAAAAACAATATTCCTGGGATTGCGAGGAATGGCCTAATAGGCATCTGGACTTAAAAATCCGGGTGTTGACAAAAGTTGTATCCCATCATTCATGTTTACTTTGGAGTGAGACACGCTCCACCGTTTTGCATATTTACTTTGGAGTGAGACACGCTCCGCTATTTTTCATATTTATTTTGGAGTGAGACACGCTCCACTGTTATGCATTTTGCGTTGGAGAGAGACACACTCCACTTTTACATTTATTTGAGTTTCAATAGCTCTCTGGACATTTACTTGTTTTTCATATATGAGAGTTGTTTGGTTTCATTTGGTTGGCGTTGGAAGCATGAAAAAAGTTTTATGTGTATGTGATGCAAATGGAAGCATTTTTAGACTGTGGCATAGTTATTTTTCATATCTTGCTAGATGTTATTATCATGATGAGCTTGTTAATTATGTTTTCATTTTGATTAGTCTCAAATACTGAGAGTGTTTAGTGTGCCATTGAAGATTTCATGCATTGTTTTTAGCATACAATAGAAAAGTATAATATTGTGGTATATATTCTCCTGCGAATGTTTTTATTTGGGTCGACTTGTCACATGTTATGACTACATTCCAGTCAATTCTTGCCTCTATGGTCATTTAGTTTGCAACTTGTGTATCACTTTATGCTTTGATTAATATATTTTGTCGCTGTGCATGATTATGGCCATTATGCTCTCTTAGTTGGTCGCACCCGGTCTTTTTCTAGCCTCCATTTGTGTGAGTATGTTATTCATGCATCCAACCACCAAAAACCAAATATGCCAAAGTGTCCACCATATCTACCTATGTGTGGTATTTCATTGCCATTCCATAGTAGTTTGCTCGTGTGCTACCTTTAAAATATTTAAACAGTTCCTCGTTTTGTGACATTGTTTTTAGCTCATGAGGAAGTAAATTAAAATTGTGGTTATCGTCTTCCATACTAGTTAAGTAACTCAAAGACTCGCGAGCTTCATCTTGCTTGTCACATAAAAAAGTATATAAAAAAGAAGAGCTGGTTTGACCACAACTTCCAATAGGGGAAGAAAATAGGAAAATTATAAGAAAAGGGCACTCCTCCATGGTTTGTGATTGCTTGGTCGGCACCCGAGGATTCGGTTAGCCATGGTATGTGTAAGCAAAGGTTGGGAGGAGTGTCACAATTTTATAAGTAGTATAAATGAAAAGAGGCTTCGCCCAAATATTTCGGAACCGCTCTCAAACTTGCTTAGTATGGAAGATGACAATAACTCTTTTTACTACTCGTTGACATGAACAACCACCTCTCAAAAGTGCATTTTATACTCTTGTTCTTTCAATAAAAAGCTCTAGCACATGAGTGATCTTACTTGCCTCTCAAAGAGAGATCTTCTTTTACTTTTATGTTGAGTCTCCACCTTCTAGTTTATGCACCACTTATGAGAGCATAGTTGTCATTCTTAGTTTTATGTGCATGGTCCCAAGATTTTATAAATTGATTCATAATTATGGTATTGCTTGTTCAAACTTTTTGTTTCTAGTCATCCTTATCATCTTTTAAAGGTGTCCAAACTTTTAAGTTTTGCTTCCACTTATGGGACAAGCTGAGTACCACTTTATTATGTATCTATCTTATGCTCTTGACAATCACTTTGCTTTCCATGCACGTTATACATTTTCTTTTGTTTGATTACTATTCATGTTTTAGCATGGTTATTAAGTTACATTGTTTGATTATATCTATCATGCTTATGATTCCAGCTATGTTTGCTTTTACACTTAGATTGATCAAAGTAGTGTGACAACATGTCACCTCAAAAATTATTTGTTTGTTATCACTTACCTACTCGAGGACGAGCAGGAGTTAAGCTTGGGGATGTTGATACGTCCCAAACGTATCTATAATTTTTGAAGCTCCATGCTTGTTTTGTTACAATTCTTATATGTTTTATGTGCACTTTTCCACACTTTTTAGCATTTTCGGACTAACCCATTAACGCAGTGCCGCAGTGCCCTGTTTCTGCTGTTTTTGTGTTTCGGAAAAGTTGTACATGAAAGTTTCTCGGAATTGGACGAAACAAAAGCCCAGTGTCTTATTTTTCCGGGACGAAGACGGAGCCAGAAGGACACGCGCAGGAGAGCTGCCACGTGGCAGTACACAGGGAAGGCGCGGCCCCATCCTTGGCCGCGCCTGGCCCCTGTAGTGGCACCTCGTTGCCTCATTTGCTCTGCCCTTCCGCCTGCCTATTTATTCCTCGTATCAGGAAAACCCCAGAGACGAGAGCCTCCATCCACGAAAAGTTCCGACGCCGCCGTCAACCGAAACCCTAGTTCGGGAGGGTACTGCAGTCCATCCTGGAACCCTGCCGGAGAGGGAAATCACCGCCGGAGGCCTCTACATTGCCATGTCTTCATCTGAGGTGATGCGTGAGTAGTTCTCCACGAGACCATGGGTACATAGCAGTAGCTAGATGGATGTTCTCTCCTTGTTGTGCTTCATGTATGGATCTTGTGAGCTGCCTAACATGATCAAGATCATCTATTTGTAATCGCTACATGTTTGTTTGATGTGGATCCGATTTATAGAGAGATTGCTTTGGTTGAGATTATGTATTATGTTATTATGATCTTGCATGCTCTCCATTTCTAGTAGATGCTCTTGCCAAGTAGATGCTAGCGACTCCAAGAGGGAGTATTTATGCTCGATAGTGGGTTCATGCCTCTATTTAACCATGGGAAGTGACCTTGTTCTCTACGGTTGTAGATGTGTTATTGCTACTAGGGAGAAAACAACGGTGTTCTATTCAAGGGTAGTTTCATCGTTTACTTTACACACATTGCTTAAAGCGATAGTCCATTGCTTGCAACTTAATACTGGAGGGTGTCGCGGATGCAATCCTGAAGGTGGATTATTATTCATAGATGCAGTTGGATTACGGTCTATGTATATTGTTGTAGTGCCCGCATACTTTCATAATATGTATTCTGCACCAACGATTAGCGTAGAATCTCTGTTTGTCAATTGCCCATCTGTAATTTGCTTACCCAGCATATTTATTTATTGGGGAGGCGCCTCTAGTGAACTGTGGACCCCGGTCCTTCTTCTTTTAATTGCAATCTTCTACATCATTTTTCTGTTCTGTTCTCTGCAAACAATTCTTCTTCCACACGGTTCGTTTAATCCTTTGTTTTCAGCAAAACTAGTGAGCTTGACAACCTCGCTGAAAGTTGGGGACAAAGTATTTGGTTGTTTATGTGCAGGTCTCCACGTTGCTGCCGACGCAGTGCGCCCTGCCACGAGTTGGTTCACAACACCTCGGGAGAGAACGTTTTTCTCCTACTGGTCGATAAACCTTGGTTTCTTACTGAGGGAAAACTTCCTGTTGTGCTCATCATACCTTCCTCTTGGGGTTCCACTCAACGTTGCGCATAAATTCTCTTTCATCAACTCCGCGCCCAACAGTTACCCTCTCTCAAATCTTGTTGATGCATCATATCAAATAGCTCGGTATTTTTCCTCGGAGGTGCACCTAGGGTTACCCTCTCTCAAATCTTCTTGCAAGACTTCTTTGACGGTACTTGGTGCTTTGTCCGCCCATCCAAATGGCAACAGCGTGCAACCTTTGTGCCAAGAGGCCACCCATCAAATTTTGGTGGTCTCTCGCTTCCACGTATTGCACTGGTATCAGATTTGGATCTGGTGCATCCGGCCATGACCCAAGATCACTTCCCTCCCCTTTCAACGAAGACGGTGTCGGTCTCTGTGGCGAGCGCCGCTCTAGGTCCATGCTTCCTGGCCGGTTAGGTGCCCCTTCCAGCGTCCCCTCTCAAACAGCGAGTGTTCGAGCTCGCGACAAACATCATTGCGTCGCCTATGGATCTTGCAAAGACTAGAAACTGGCACGGCCTTGCGGGTTGCAACCATCGTGTCCTCCATAGGCCTCGGTTCTGTGTGGTCCTAGGCCTAGAGCACAACCCAGACCCAATCCATGTCTTTCCCAACGCAACGCAAATGAGTGGTGGGCTAGGTAAGTCTAGCTCCTCCAACCCACACTCTCAGTCCTCTATTCTCAGATCCCTCCCCACTTGCACATATAATTGGAGATGGGTGCCACCACAAACCATATATCCACTCACTTCCTTCGCCACTTCCATTTCAGATCTCCTCCGCATCCACCTTCTTGCAAGCATTGTCTCGACCAAATCGGTTGCACCGGCCATGGACCCCGGCCATTAGGTAATGCCTTGGGTTTCTGCACCAAAACATCACTATTGCAGTACATAACATCAGAAACCATTTATTAAAAGAATGAACCATGGGAGTTTTGAGAATAGACACTACACAGCCCCGCATCCGCGGTGTCCATGCAGGCAAGTTCACACCAAAAACATGGTTTAGAAATAGCCTATTCTATAAGTTGTTATAGGACTAATGTAATAAACTAGAATGTTTAAACTTGTTGTGAATAAGAACAATAATAAAACAAGGTAAATTAAACTAAAACTAAAAGTAAACCAATATGGGTGTAAGAGGTGGTTTTTTGGCTTTGCTCTCACTAGTACTAGATGGACGAATATACGTGATCCATTATTTACAAGAGATTACTTAGATAGATAAACATTGCCCACTTGATTACCGGGTTGTCACACTGTGTGCACTATACATAATTATCGCTTGTCACTCGCAAGGTAAAAGTACAGGTCCGGACCAAAGGATCCCGTGAACTCATCTTTGGAAGTTAACTCATGTACATGAGTACGAGATCGCAACACATTCTAACTTAGCGCACTAGATCATACCTCAACCTTGAACCGAATAAACCACTCACACATGGATGAGTAACAAAATAGAGATGAATATATTATAGAGATCACAACCATATTCAATCTTACAGTTACACAAACAATGGAGGGAGAGATGGGGCGTTGATGGAGATGGTGATCATGGAGGTGTGCACGGCTTAGGGTCGGCGCCTACGGTGCTGGAGTGTGCTCCTTCTCCTCCTCTTCCTTCTCTTCTCCGTTCAATGATGTGGTAGTGGTGATGAAGGTCTATGGAGGTGGAACTACTGACGAGGGGTGACCTTGGCAATGTCCATGGTTATGGACTTGGGTTTAAGGAAAAGAGGAGTGCTGGTGATTTCTTCGGCTTATCAGATAAACAAGGTGGTTCGATGCTATTGCTTGGATGCTCAATGTCGTTGAGTTCCTAGGATAGAACTAGGTTTACACCGATATGTTGTGATTCAATCTAAGTGTACCTCCCCGTTGGCTCCTCCCAACCTTTATATGAGAGTTCGGGTCATAGAGTCCAATCTGGGTCGGTTACAGATAAGCTATGTTAATGTAGACTACTTGATGGGCTTCAACTTATTCTTCATGTATGGTTCTTGGGCCTAGAATGCTTCTACGTCCTCTTTCTTTATGTGATTTACATAATCCTTCCTAGATCCGAACCAGGGATGCCAAAAGATGCTGACTCGATAAAGCATACCCATGTCAGTATCCCCAAGACTCTACTCGAGTCGTAGATTCGAGTTGAGTCTCCAAAATTCTTCAGACGCATGACAAACCCAAAATTTTGTTCGAGTTTAACAATTTATTAGCTTGACAGATATTTTCATGGGGATATTGGTATACCAAGTCTGGTGCATCCAACGGATCATGAATCACTTAATTTCTCTTGGGCAAAACCATCGTGAACCTACTTCAAAGTTCAAACTCAAGTATCCGGACTCGAATCTGGGATGTTCTAGCGTAATTCAGCCCTGGCCGCGGAGGCTTATCGAGTTCTGAATTCCAATTATGTTTTTTCAGCTACCCAACGCGTCCGTTGGTATTTTTCATCATATCGTTGATATGAAAAAAATTCCAATAGAGCGCAGCTAATGCGATTATCGGGTCTCAGAGAACAGATCATGGGGTCCTACCTTCATGTTTTATAAACACGACATTCACACATGTTATCGCGGCGAACGCGGTCTGAGAATTCGAAGTTTCCATAAGCTCCCTTTTTTGGCGGATGAAATGGCTGAAATTGTCGGGTTCTTACTGACTTTTTGCCGCTACTTGATCCATGCTCCCGATGGGAGTAAGACAAGGAATGCTCGGGTGCTTGTAAACGAGCATAATTTTGAATTTGTATCTCTTTTTGGTCGAGTTCTGCTTCACAGTTGGGTCCCAATGGGTGCGGGATCACTTTTGGGCATCGTTCCCTTTTTGAAGGCGTCCCGATGACGATCCCCCGTTTCAAACTGATGGATTTCGTCCCTCCACCTCAAACCGCTCCTCTTGGTGGCCCTACTTGAGGAAAGCTTCACCTGTAGTGTATTGTGGACCACCCTTTGATCTCTCGCTGGTGTCCCAACCCTCTGACCTTGTCGACCTGGCTGCCTATACACGACCTTGGTTCGGTAGCTAACGGCCCACTTAGTGCCTTGGGGGGCTTTGATAGGTCGGCGTATGGCCGTAGTTTCAGCTGGTGTGCCTATTACAATGTCATTGGAAGATGTTGTGTTTCTAGTCTGGACCTAGCTCGAGCTCGGGGGTGCTAGTTTTGGTCTGGGGGTGCTGGGTTTGGGTCTGGGTGAAAGCTTTGCGGGACCTCGCTCTCTGCCAACGACGATGACGCATTCGCGTCATGGACCTTCTTTGAGGCGTCGTTACAAGACCTCCCTCCTTTGGATCCTCAAGTTCTGCTAGGCTGCTGGCCCGTCGTCGAGGCCCCCTTGGGCTGCTGTTTTGGTGCGTAGGAGGTTTGTTGGCGTGGACAAGGACGTGCTCACTCCGGTGCAACAGAAGAAAAGTCTCCCTCAACATGGCGCTTTGTGGCGTATTTTTTGCGTGTTGTCTTCCATTGTTGTTTCGGTGTGCACTTTGCGGCGCGCGCGTGTTGTATCTCTTGTTGTAATTTCTAGCCGGTTGATGGCTTCGTTATTTTAAAGTCGGGCTTATTTCGAACCTTCCGTTTAAAAGGGATGGTCTCTTACGAAAAAAGAGAAAGCTATTTTCTCTATTGTACCATTTATCTTCGTTTAGCATCCTAATTTTCCTCTAAATTTTTATTGATTATCATTTATTACTAGAAATCAAAGATAATGCATTGTACCACAAATAATGTGGACTACTAAGAAAAGATGTGTCTTCCTTACCATTGTACATGCCTTAATATATACTATATTATGAAGGGTTATGGTTTTGTGGGAAAGGAGAACGCGGGCCTGCATTTCCCTTCAACACGCACGCCGTATAGAAACACTTTTTTTTAGGCGCGCGCTAGGCGTCGGCCGACCGATCCGCGCGCGGGGATCGGTCGCTCGACCACCGTCCGTTCGGTGCATCCGATGGATGAGAATCGGCGCTCAGGCACGTCGCTTTCAGCGCTGCTCTTCCGTCAGGTGCCTCTGCAGAGCGTTGAAGGGTCGCGTGTTGCTGTTTCCCGTTTGTGGAGCCCGCCGCGTGGTGCGCAAACCATGTGACTTTCTCCTGCTATTGTTTTGCTTGCATGCAGAGTTGTACGTGAAGCCTAGCTCTATGTTCTGCACATTGCTAGCTCTTGCTAGCTAGCTCACGGCACTGCAAGCAAATCATTGCTATTATTCCACTAACATATTACAGAAGAATACAAGATATCTAACGGGGAAATAAAACCTTAAAATCATAAATAGAACAAAAGAATTGAGATTGTACCAAATTTTGTAGCACGAATACAACAAATTATACGTGCCTTGCGCGCATTTAAGGAACCTAAAATCTATGAAAAAACGCAAACTTGAATCAAACCCCTAAAAAAACTTACAACATCTCGCACGTGCTTTCACAACAATATTCATACTAGTTTTACAATTTTAAATTATGTACGCAAAATTGAAAAATCTAAGAAACCAAACTTGTATCAACCGCCCAAAAATCCTTACAACATTTTGCGTGTCCTTTCACTACAATATTCATACGAGTTTGTTATAATTTTGGAGCATGTATGCAACATCGAAGTATCCGAGAAAAATAAATTTATATTACACTCTCGATTGTGTTTACAACATCTCGCATGTGCTTTCACAACAAAATTTGTATTAGTTTTTTCCAATTTTAAAGCACATATGCAACATCGAAGTATCCGAGAAAAATAAATTTATGTTACACTCCCGATTTTGTTTACAATATCTCGCATGTGCTTTCACAACAAAATTTGTATTAATTTTTTTCCAATTTTGAAGCACGTATGCAACATCAAAGTATCCGCGAAAAATAAAGTTGTATTAAACGCACAAATTTTATTTACAACATGTCGCATGTGCTCTCACAACAAAAATTATACGAGTTTGTTACAATTTTAAAGCACGTATGCAACATCAAAAAATCCAAGAAAATGACTTGTATCAAATGCGCAAAACACTTTACAACATCTCCTATGTGCCATGACAACAAAATACATACGAGTTTGTTATAATTTAAAGCACGCATGCAACATCAAAATATTCGAGAAAAACATATTTGTAGGAGACCCCACTAAAGATATACAACATCTTGTATATGTGTTAACAACAAAATGTATACAATTTTACAGCATATCTAGTGAACAAAAGTAACTTCGGGAATTAAGAAAACATCTAGCCTTGTGCTGAAGCACCGACCAACGGATCGGATCGCCAACCACAAATCCAAGTTGTCGGAGCCTCGTCACAGTCAGGTCACAACATCTTTTTAGCATGGAAAACACTTGTAATCAGCCGACCGATCGCGTTCGCGAAATCGGTCGCTCCAGCTCACACACGCTCACGTCGCTTTCACCTGCGCCTCGCGTCGCTTTCTTTAATATACACGCGTTACTATACCTTCTTTGACCGGGCATTCACGCATGGCAGCACGCCTAGCTAGCTTCCCTAGTGCTTGCCTCATCCTAGCCCCTAGGCCACTCTCTCTTTTCCCCAATCAATGCTTTCTCACTTGGGCTGGACTCACAGCTGGTGTACTCTATTTTGGCTACGCCGGATCATATAGCTGAATTAATAATTTTATGAGTATATGACACTTAGCTAGTTACTTATCGTTTCTATCGTGATGCTTAAACTTGCTAGTACTCCAGTAAATTTGATTTTATATACTTCCATTTGAAAATAAGTGTCACATATTTCTCGCATGTATCTAGTGTGTAGATACATGCGAATCTAGACAAATAAGCAACACTTGTTTTCTTAACGGAAGGGAGTATCTATCTCTTAATGTTGACACGCCGATAGTGTCACGCCGCATTTATGCATCTCTGTTGAATCCAGAGTCCGTCTGCTACGTCCTGATGACTACGGCAGCAAGCTCCGCCACGCACGGCCACTTTGAGTCTGCTACGTCCTGATGACTACGGCAGCAAGCTCCGCCACGCACGGCCACTTTGAGTCTGCTACGTCCTGATGACTTGGTTTTGTGGGAAAGGAGAACGCGGGCCTGTATTTCCCTTCAACACGCACGCCGTATAGAAACACTATTTTTAAACACGGTATAGAAACACTGTTCTTTGTGTTCGGTAAACCACTAAGAAAGTTCGTAGGAGGGTACAATCGCCAACGACGCGGTTTGGGCTCTACGGGACAAAATAACATCCCATCGTAGACTTCACTTGACCCGGAGAAGGGGAGAGCTCCATATATGCCTGGTCCTGGATCTCTAGCTCCCTTGACTCCCTCAGTAATCACCAAATCCACTTAACTGAGCCACTCCCACTCACATCGTCCCAGTATCCGAACAGAACCGATCGAGGTGTCACCACAAGGAAGTGCCGAATCATCCTCCGATTCGAGATCCCCACTTGGCCACTCGGCGTTGAGCATGGATCACCTGCAAGTTCACCCAGGCACGGCGCCCGCGGGCAACGTGGAGGTGGAGATAGGCCAGGGCCACCACCAAGCGCAAGCGGCCGTGCACCCGCAGCTGCTAACGGCGCACGGCCGCCCGGCCATGAACCAGCAGCACCTCGGCGCGCAGGGCCCGAACACCTGGGTCGGCAACGACGCCAACACGCTGCTGGTGGTGGCCACGCTGATCACCACGCTCACGTACCAGCTCGGCACCAACATCCCCGGCGGGTACTGGCAGGACACCAAGACGCAGGACGGCAGGGACCTGTACCGCGCCGGCGACCCCATCATGCGCGACCTGCACCGGTCCAGGTACGCGCCGCCCCGTGAACTCCGCTGATCGATCGATCTCGGCTGACGAGTTGCCAGTGGCAGGTACTGGATGTTCATGGCGGCGAGCTGGGTGGGGTTCGTGAGCTCCATGGTGATGACGCTGAGCCTGCTGGTGCGGAAGTCGGTGGACTCGCGGCACGTGCGGTGGTCTTTCGTCGTGGCCTACTCCAGCCTCGTCCTCACCTTCATCGTGTCGCAGCCCAAGACGCACCTGTCCATCGACATCCTCGTCTGGGCGGCCGTCCTCGCCTTCCTCTGGCTCATCGTCAGCGTCCGCCCGGCGCACCGCACGCGCATCGCCCATGTCCTCTGCTGCAACCACACCACAACAGAATGACGGATCTCGCTCCCACGTCGAGTCCACTCACTAGGCCATTACATAGATAGTTAGGTCATCGCGAGGGAAGCAGTGTGTCTAGTTTTATCCGAGGAAGAGTAGTTAGCCCGCTGTTTTCTAGGAGTGATATGATTGCCATTTTCTGTTTCAAGATGTATGACTTGGAATTAATACTGCTGATATTAGTATTGAATTGACTGGCAATTCTTTAGCCACAGTTCTTTCCGAGTGCCAGACTTGTAATCTCATCTCAGTACTGTAAATAACCTTCTCTGGTCTTGATGAAACGGCATGCAGTGCTTTGCACGTTTTCGAAAGAAAGAAAAACTTTCTGAAATTTTTACCGCGCTACTTCGCATGTTAGATTTAGCGATCAGGAAAAAGTGTGATGTTGTTTTTTTGAGGGCAACTACGGCAGCTGCCTGAACCTTTTTTTTTAATTTTCATAGTCAAAGTCCGAAATACAGAGAAGAAAAAGCCTGAAGCCCAAAAAAAAAAAACAGCTAGAACTAAGCTAAGCTACACTGTACAGAAACAGAAAGAAACTGCCACACTATACAGAGGCAGCCAGAGTGCGAAATCTTACACTCCAGTCAAGGAGAATAGCTTTTTGATTTTCATTTCCGCAGCGGTGTGACCAAAGAGAAAGATCAGCAACACATCTGCTGAAGATGTGGGCGGTCGGTTGGTCTGTATTGTCGAAGACCTTGGCGGTTCTTCTTTTTCAAATGTTCCAGAGGGCAACGATTAGAACAGTTGAGCGAACCTTGCATAGTTGAGCTCCGTCCCACAACTCCTGAATAGAGGAGCATCCAGAGACATCCTGGTGAAGCAATGGGATGGTAGCCCAGAACTGTTGAACCGACCTGCAATGGAGGAACAGTTGCTCCGACGACTCGGACATAGCACAAAAAGGGCAAGCATCTGAACTGGCTAAACCTTTCCGGAAACGACGCAAATTTGTGAACAACTGTTGCCGGCCAGCCAACCAAATAAAAAGCCGGCATTTATTTGTTGCAAAAAATTTCCAAGTCGGAGTTGCAAAAGGAACCAAAGGCAGGTGGTGAAAAGTAAACATGTAAGCCGATTTAGTAGTTAAAGCTTTGCCATTTAGACGTCCAACCCTGATGTTTGGAACAACCGTGTCAAGACCTACCGAATCAAGCAAGGATTGCAGCGATCTAAGCTCAATGGAGGTTGTGGTCGATAGCCTGGGGTGCATCGCAAGTTCAAGGCTAGGGGACGAACAAGCAAAAGCAACACTACAGTTAGGCCTAGAGGAGTGCGAGAAAATTGCCGGGAACCTATCCGCTAAGGTGTTCCCTTCGAACCAAAGATCAAGCCAGAAGGAGGTAGAAGACCCAGAGCCAACTTGCATAGAGGTTACAGATCTAAACAGAGGGAGGCAGGCAACCAGATCTTTCCAAACAATAGAGTCTAGACGGTGACAATCCCCAAGGCCGTGGTTTCCGTGTCAGCCATAGCGAGAACTAAACCAAGATTCCCAAGGGGCCAAGCCAGGAGAGTGCACTTTAGCAAGAAGCTTCAGAAGCAAGCATTTGTTCCTAGTCTTAAGAGAAGCAAAACCCAGCCCACCCTTGTCAAAGGGCTTGCAGACCTTGTCCCATGCCACCTTGCATTGGCCACCGGAAACGTGGTCTTCGCCGGCCCAGAAAAAAGCCCGACAACGTTTGTCGAAAGCCTCTAAAGTGCCAACCGGGATGAGAAGAGCACCCATAGCATAGGCCAACATGGCATGGATACAAGACTTCACAAGAATGGCACGAGCTGCAATGGAAAGGAGCTTTCCCTGCCAACCAGAAAGATTTGGAGATACCCGATCAATAAGGGGAAGAAAAGCAGACAGACAAACGCAACTTATGGGCAGAAAGCGGAAGGCCTAGGTAAATTTGAGGAAAAGACGCGACCGAGCACCCTAAGATGTTAGCAAGGGAAGAGGCCAGATCCTGCGCCACATGGATGGGAGCAAAGGTGCTCTTGTCGAAATTAATGTGCAGTCCGGTCGCCTCAGAGAAAGCAAGCATGATCCCCTTGAGGTTCCTAATAGATTGATCGCCAGGCTTAACAATGATAAGCGTGTCGTCCGCGTATTGAAGGACGAGACACGGAAGCGAGTCGTCCAAAGGGTGGGAAATGTCACCTTGATCCGAAGCAGCCCTGAGTAAAAGACGCAGCAGCTCAGCTACTTTCAGAAATAGTAGAGCAGATCGCCCTGCCTTAGTCCTTTTCTGCAAGAAAATCAAGGACCAGGTTTGCCATTCAGAAGAATGGTAGACTGGCTGGATGAGTTAAGGTCACCAACCCAATCACACCATAGCGGAGGGAAACCCATGTGTGATGTTGTTCTAACTAGTGAAGTGCTTAGTGTTACGATTATATGGAGCCTTGTTACTCCATCCGATCCATGTTACTTGTGGTTGATTCATACATATCTAGAGTCCTAGACATATTTTATTTTCAGCGACAAGTAATTTCAGTTGGGGCCTAGATAGAGTAATAACGTGAAATCCTCAAGAGAGAGAGGATCATGGAGTGGGGCATGGGACAATCGGCAAAATAGTCGGTCAACACTCCTAACCAGCCGAGCTGAGTAGGACCCTGCCCCCACGCGGTCTAGCAATCAGAGGCAAATGAAATGAAACAGTGTAAGAAGACTTGTGTCCTTGACTCCTTGGGGTGTGCGGTTAGCCCGACATGCCCGCGTACGTCCAATGATACAGGAAAATAAGAGGCTGGCTGAACCTGCGGTAGGGTTTCAGTTTGGAAAGCAGGAACTTTCGTTCCGTTGAAATTGTTGCCAAAACCGTGTCGGAGGATCGGGGTAAAAGTGGGGCAAAACAAGGAGGAAGAGAAGATCCTTGGTCACACTTGGCTGCTGGGAGCTGGCCGTGAGTAGTACGTACGTTCGTGTCGCCTTGCAGCGTCGATGTTTTTTTGAAACGGGGGCAAATAGATTTTGCCCTTTTTCATTGATTAAGAAGAAGCAAAGAATTTATAGTTTACAAAGGACAGAAGCCCCGGCAAATACACAAGGTATTACTCTCCCGGCATGAAATCACCCAAACACTTTGCACCCGCTAAGACCCACAACTTCGACTCGGATTTGATCCTATCAAACACAACAAACGAAGGCGCAAGCTTGTTACGAAAAACTCTAGCATTACGCTCGCACCACACTTCCCAAGAGACTAACATAGTGAGCGAAGCCATAGCTTTGCGGTTGATCCTAGCATCATACGACATTCTTCTCCACCAATCCTCGATCGAGAGGCCCTCCCAGTTTGAGGGGGTCAACTCCGGAATGCCCAACCAATCTTTAACCCGAGTCCAAAGACATAAGGTAAAGCGGCAATGAACGAAGAGGTGATCCACCGATTCCGTGACCTGTTTGCACAGAGGGCAAAGGCCGCAGTTTGTCCACCCACGCCTCGCAAGCCGATCCGCCGTCCATATGCGTTTTTGATTCGCAAGCCATGCGAAAAATTTCACCTTCGGCGGGGCCCAAGCTTTCCAAATGTACTTATCCATGGCCGAGGCGGTGGACCCGAAGAATTGCAGCTCGTAAGCCGACTTGGTTGTGTAGCCGCCATGCGGGGTGAGCCTCCAAATGATGTCGTCATCAATGTCGTGCCTAAGAGTGACTGTGTTGAGTAGCGTCCAAAGCTCAACGAATTGGCGAAGGTGGTCGGCGGTAAAAGGTTTTCCCAAGTCAATCTTGGCGATCCACGCACGGTCATGGAGGGCTTGCGCAACCTTCCAATTTTTCCTTTTGGAGGAGTTGAAGATGAGCGGTGCGATATCTATTGGCTTTCTCCCACCAAGCCAAGGAGCATGCCAGAAGGGCGTTTTCTTCCCATTCCCAACCGTGATCGAAGTGGCGGCATAGAAGATATCCATATCATCTTTGTTGCAAGGGTTACCGTATCTAACCCAAATCTTGTTGGGGTCTTTCCACTCGAACCAAGGCCATCGAAGGCGGAGTGCCGTAGCAAATTTGTCCGTATGAAGGATTCCAAGCCCACCTAACCTCTTGGGGCGGCACACCAACTCCCAATTTACCTTGCACTTTGCACCGGTAGTAGTGTCTTTGGCGGACCATAGGAAAGCTCTTTGGACTTTGTTGATGAATTTGATAGTCTCGGGCGGGACCATAAGGGGCGTAAGGTGATAGATGGCTTGAGAGGCGATGACGGATTTGATCAAGGCTGTACGGCCAGCCGTGGTAATAAATTTTCCATTCCAAGAGGGTAGCTTGCCGGCGCACTTATCCTCAAGAAATTGGAAGTCGACCCTCCTCAAGGAGCGAACCGAAAGAGGCAACCCAAGATACCGCAAAGGGAAGGAAGTTCTTGCCGCCGGCACCCCTTCAAGAATAGCATCAAGGTCTATGCCCCGGCATCGAATGGGAACCACGGAGGTCTTCTCAAAGTTAGTATGAAGCCCGGTGACCAACCCAAAGTGGCCAAGGATTTCCGCGAAGTTTTTGATATCTTCCTTGAAGGGGGCGATGAACACCGCCGCGTCGTCCGCATAAAGTGAAGTCCTAAGAATGGACCCTCTACCCCGGAGCTTGTGAAGGAGCCCCAAAGTCGTCGCGTGTTCCAAAATTTGCGCGAAGGGGTCAATGCCGAGAACGAAAAGAAGCGGGGAAAGGGGGTCCCCTTGTCTCAGCCCACGGCCATGATGAATAGGGGGGCCGGCCACCCCATTGAGAAGAACCCGTGAGGTGGAGGTGATGAAAAGCGCGAGAACCCATTCTCGGAAGCGGTGAGGGAAGCCCCGGCGTTGAAGGAGGTCGATAATGTAGTCCCAACGGATAGAGTCAAAAGCCTTGCGTATATCGAGTTTGAAAAGGAGCGCGGCGGTTTTACTCTTGTGAAGCCTAGTAGCAAGGTTTTTGACATATAAGAAGTTGTCATGAATGCTCCTTCTCTTTATGAAGGCACTTTGGGCATTGGAGACAAGGTCATCCATGAGGGGTCCGAGGCGCAAGGCAAGCATCTTGGCAATAATCTTGGCAATAGCATGGATCAAGCTAATGGGGCGGAAATCGGAGATAGCCTCGGCCCCATCCTTCTTAGGCAAAAGGGCGATGTTCGCGGAATTTAACCAATGGAAATTTTCCGAGTGTAGGCTCCCAAAGAGTTGTATGACGTTCATAACATCAACCTTGATCGTATCCCAGCAAATCTTGAAGAAGGCGCCGGTGAAGCCATCCGGGCCCGGGGCCTTGTCGCTAGGCATTTGGTTAATAGCCTCCTTGACCTCATCCTCGGTAAAAGGTTCCCCAAGGCAATCCAAATCCGGTGTGGTGAAGTGCAAGCCCTCCCAATTGAAATCAAGGGAGCGAGGTTGCACCGGTCCCATAGTCTGAAGGAAATGGTTGTGGATGATTTGCTCCTTGGCCTCATATTCGGTAACCCAACCGTTGTTGTGATGGAGCCTAAAAATGTGGTTCTTTCTCCGCCTCGCATTGACCCGCATATGGAAATATTTAGTGTTAGCATCACCTTCTTTGATGTTGGAAACGCGGGCACATTGCCTTTCCCTCGACCTTTCCACCACCGAAAGGGCGAGGACCTTTCTCTTCAACCTTTTGCGAAGGTCGATCTCATCGGAGGAAAGGAGACGGGTCTCTTGGGCCAAGTCGAGGTGAAGGATGATAAGAAGGGCTTCCCGAATCGTCGATGCGTCGATGTAAACACTCGAAGTGAGTGTGATTGACTGGGACTTCCCGAATCCATTCTCTCGCTGTGCAAGAAAGCTAATGACATTAGGTGAAACGATCATGCAAAACTGCAAGGTCGAACTCAGGGGACTATCGTGCATATGGTTTCTTAGATCTTAATTTGCCACCTCCTTCACAGTTAAACCAACAAACATGAAACATGCAGATAAGTGAGGATCTCCCAAGGTGTGTAAACAAGCATCAGATTGGAACTATATGTTAACAAACAGACATTGCACAAGCATTACAAATTTATTTAGGAAGTTCAGGAATTCATTGGATTTAGCACTTCCTCCACCAGAATATAAGATTACGTGCGACAGAGTCCCAATACAGTAGTCCCAGTCATCATGAACCACGAAATGTTTCTTGCATCACTACTACTCGCTCAAAAGCCTACCTCCAAAATCTTAAAACTCCCTGCAGCAAAACAATTCCACTATCAGGATTGCATTCATCTCCACATTTCACTATCATGCTCCATATATGTGCACTGGAGGCAAAAAAAAAAAAAAAACTCATGTTTCTCTTTTCGCGCTTTTTATTGCTTGAGTTTGTTTGTTTGTTTTCTCGTCTTTGTGCTTCCACTTTGCAGTTTAGCATAATGTGAAGGTGAACCTAGTTAACAATATTTTGAATACACGAATAGAGTTGCAGTCCAGAGTGGTTATAAACTAAGCTTTAATTTGCTGCAGGTCCGATTTAAGCGACTATAGAAAGCAGCAAGATACAGAAAAATAACACAACATGCAAATGCAAGCATCGCTCAGATTCCTAACAAGGCCCAGAAGTCTAACTGGGATATGCACCTGCTTGTCATGCTAAGAAGAATATTACTTTGCTGCAAAAATCAAGCACAAAGATCTCGTTAATTAGTAAAAAAGCTGCAAATATAAGTGGCAATTAAATACAGTACAAAATATCATCAGCAGAAAGGGCTAAGCTTTGGTACCAAGCCACTGCTAAGACGGCGATAAACCTTAGCTGTCCTCGCCGCTTATGATCGAACTCCTCGCCTTTGTTACCCATACTAGATGACCCGTTGCGCTATCACGCAATGACGAAGGCTAACCATAGGGTTTCTCTTATTTTAGTACCGAATTACCGTGTTGTGCTATTGCACAAATAGCATAATTCAATAAGAATTTGAACCATAAGTTTTGGCTTATTTTAGTATCAGAGGCTTGGAGCGGAGCTGTACTCTTCTTGCCGATGTCATCACCGTAGTGGTAAAGGGAGGGCATTCGGGTTGGGTGGCCATCCAGGTGAGCTATAACATCATCCGAGGTTGGAGTAGAGCTTTTGGATCGAGTAGAATAGTATCCGACAGGGCGTCCTATGGTGAGGTATAATAGTATGTTGTGTGGTTCGTTGGAGGAAACGCCCTCGACGGCCCTTGTACTTTCATTTGGGTAGTGCTCTGGATATCGCTTCCACTTTCCTTTGGGAAACGCCCTCGATGACCCGTTGCGCTACCGCGCAATGGCAAAATCAAGTCATAATTTAAATCATATAAAATTTAGTTTATTTTAGTATTAAGAATTAGCCCAGAATTTAACTGTTTTAGTGCCTTTAAGACCAAAGGTTTACACTAATTGGTATTAAGTTTTATAGGTTGGTATATTACTTTATTTAAATAGGTGGACATTAACTGGAAATTCAATTCGGCTCCCGGGTGCGTATGCTTCCTCTACCAAAAAATTATATTTAGAAATGTCAAAAAAATTTGAAAAAAAATTCTACATGTACATCTCCATAATAAATGTGTGTTCATCAAGTTTCACGAATAACCAACATTTTATGTGGTCTACGTAAAAAAGAGAAAATTTGTCTTATGAAATCCTATGCACATTCTACAGAAATTTAGTTAAAGGTTCAACAACACGATCTCACAACTAAAAATGTTGCATGAAATATCCGTACGATCGGATCGGGTTCACCATAGAAGATAGATAACATGTGAGCACCATCCAAGGCAAGCAGTATACACCTTCAAAAGTTGATCGATCTTGCCATCACGGAAGTAGCTCCGATGAATTCTATTCACATGTAGAGCGAAAAAAAAACTGCAAGGCTATGTATCCTGTCTGCAAAATAAATTTAACAATATAGCATAAATATTTATCAAATCATCACATGTAAGTATTGTATGAAAATCAGTGAACACAGTTGGGAAAACATTACTTTGAATGAAATGTTTGTTTATAAAGAAGTAACCTTTCTTTGATAAATGCAAGCATCATTTTTAATCTCCTGTTAAATTGAAAAGCCAAATCGAGGGCCACATCCATTCTCAAAGGCCAGAGTTTATATGAACTGAATTTATAAGAGCCCGATGCGTCACTAAAGACAGAGTCAGACCAGAATAGAAGCCATAAGTTTTATCTTGTTATAGCTGGTATATATTTTTTTGAACATTAGCTGGTATATATTGAAAGCCAAGTATTAGGCTTGGTGTCCAATCTTGCAGGAGAAAAATACCAAGTAATAAACTTCGTTGCCCAATCACCAAACTTCCATTCAGAAGGCTGCAGTTGTATATGCAAGACAGTACTGTAACCATATGTTTTATGTTGCTGATGTTTCTTTAGTTGTCCAAGAATTCGGTAGGTCTTTGAGAGCCCTTAAACCTATATAGGCAATCTTTTTTGAAGAAAATAAAAACATAAGTTTTAGTCAGCTGATGTCTGTTTAGTTTTCCAAGAATTCATATGTCTTTGAGGACCCTTAAGCCTATATAGGCAATCCTTTTAAAAGAAAATAAAAACTTTTAAGCAATTGTCTAACACATGTACAACACAGGAGCAACATTTGTTGCATCCAACCATTTGTTCATAGCAAAGAGAAATAAATGTGTATAAATATCATATTTTTTAGGGTGCCATCAACACATACATTAAGTACAATTGAAGTAGTGTCAATCAAAGAACAAATGGGCACAGGCCAGACCAAGTGGTCTTGATCATACTTGCATACCAAGATCACTATACATCATCATGCCATGTCTAGTAAAATATAGAGACTCTTAGTATATACTATGTTAAATGAACATAGGAGTAATTTATATTTTCCAATGAATGTTGATAACTTGTGAAACATGCTGCTATGTGTCTGCTTTGAATTGCCTGCATATTTACATATGTGCATTCTTTGGTGGCACCATGCCTCCTTTGATTTATCTAATGCATCAAGAATTCCGGTAACCTTACTAAAAGTCCTTTAGGACTTTCCAGCACATCTAAGAAAGGATCACCTAAGAGAATTCGCCCCGGCGCCAAGGCAAAAGCGAAACAGGTCAGTAATCATAAATTTTAATAGTCTGATGTTTATTTAATTGTCTAAGAATTTAGTCGGCCTCTGCAAGCCCTTAGTGCCGTATAAGCATCATTTTTTAAGGAAAAGTCAACATTTCAAGTAATAATATATAAAGATAATATAAAAATAATACATGTATAATGCAACAATTATTTTTTGTGCATCCAACCATTTGTTCATAGCAATTAGAAATAAATTGTATAATAAAGCCTCCTGATTTTTTTCTAGGTCAACACACTAAATAAGTACATATGTAGTGCTATTTATTTCAATGAAAATACACAAGGATCATCACTAAGAAGCAGAGAACAAATTGTACAATCGATTCTCTAGGTTAGTCCATGATGCTTCTTTTCCATCTCATCTTTCTTGGAAGAATCATTCAGCCGAATTACAACAAAAAAATAGACCGATGAATTTTTCTTATGCATAATCACATATTAAAAAAAAATGGGGAAGCCCCATCCTCTACACCAATGACCCTTTATTAAATACATATTTAACTTGTAGATTATTGAAAAGTCTTATTATCACCTACTACCCTAATATCAATTCTTTGAACCGCCAAATGGCAAGAAAATGCTGGCAATATCTAATAGTCTGATTGTACTACTACACAACAATTACATTACTCATCAAACTGTACACAACATGGATCACTGAAACCATGTGTTGAATCCCTTATAGATTGTAACTCTGCAAAACTCTTTGACAACAAAACTCTGCCTCAGGTTACTAACAAATCTTTATACTATCAGGAGACCACTTAATCACCTCTGCCTCAATGATGCAGTCAACCACCATATCCAACAGAAGTTCAGAACACCACCCAAAAAATATACGATCTAGCCTAGCACACAACTTATAGCAGAGTGGACAATGGATATGCTCAAGTTCTGTTGTAATATACTTGATGGCGTAATGATGAAATTTAGTATCATCAAGGTCTATTGCCTTCCCTTCAGAGCCTCCTAAAGAAGCTAGTCAACCAAACTGAAATGCGAATTTTCTTTTTGTCAAGACATAACAAGTGCTCTACAAAATATTTTGATTGATTCCTACACAAAGTATAAAAAAAACATAAGAGAGGACTCATTTCTGGTGATGAAAGCTTCAGTTCTCCTAAAGAGATAGAAAACAGGTAATGCCTTAGTGAAAGTATCGAAGTGTAGACTTTAGACGGTAGTGCAGATTTGCTATAAGTACCTGAAACAGAACATGTGCAACCTCTTCAAATCCTTGTTCGAAATGTACATAACCAGATCAGCTAAATCTTCTACAACACAGATTCATTGTAATGCAGTGGATTATCATCAATAGCACAAAATGATACCTTCAAAGCCCTACACAGTAGGAAATTAGAAGTATCATTCTAATTTCAGACATTAGCAAAAGAAGCTTTCTTAGATGGGTAATTTGCTGATACGCCAGAACAGCATTGAATCCAGAAAGAGTTCCATAAAAAGTGGTGGATTATATTAGGACATGCATGAAAGGATGTTGTTACACAAATTTGTATAATATGACAAAATAAAGAGCAGTTGCGGAGCAAATTAAATAGGAGGACAGTAATACCGGAAAGTTAATACAATTGTAAGAAGAATCCTATATCACCTTATAAGTAGCTCATGGGTGCACAAAAGAATTAGTTTTTGACTTCAGAACTAACTCACATAGACATGGGTACTACAAACCATTTTTGAGGGGAGGGGCACAAAGAAAGCAGACAATGACAATCAAGCCATACCTATCCTCTTGAATCTGGAGATGCTTAATCAGTAGTTGTAGAGCTAATGAGCTGGAACAGTAGTTTTCTTTTCATTAATTCTCGCTGCCTTCAGATCCTATATACAGAGAGCAGTTGCAGAATTGCATGTGAAATGCATTAAATCCTATGATCCAATGAGTTGGTTATAGTAATAACACAAACCATTTTTGAGATCAAATACTCAAACCAGAGATGACTCGAACCAGAACATGTATACTGCTTTATTTCTGTTATCAAATACTGCAACTTTATTTAAACACTGACACCCTCATGAACACATATTACTGCTACATCAGGAGAAATACAGGGCTGAACTAAATTATGCTATATATAAAAGCTAAAAAGCATTCTTCTGCAATTCCATTTCCAAAACAAATGATTAGTCATACCTAATATTACATCTTTTTTACTTTGGTACGACCACACTTTATATATCAGCAGTATAAAACACAACACTATCTGAAGGACAGCAGTATAAAACACGGGAGTATAAAACATGGATGATTAATATTACCTTGGTGTCTTGATACTTCTTCTCTTCTTCCTCAGATCTGCACACATCATGTTCAAAAATCACATCAGGTAGCTAGCAGAGAGAATAGGAGCAATGTTTGGGGAAAAGATTCACCTGGCACCGCGGCCAGGGTCAGCCGCTCTCCGCGCCGTAGAGCGTGTGCACGAAATTTGCGTCTCATTTCGTGCGCCGCGAATGGTGGCGGCGCTCACGACGGCTGCAGTGGGCGGCGTCGGGCCGCCCCCGGGCCGCATTGGCGGCGGGTGGCTGGCGCTGACCATCTGCTCTCCTTCTGCTGCGGCGCCCATGCCGGGCCACCTCGCCAAGGTGTCTCGCTTCTCCAAGATGACCGGCCGCAGCTTCCTGCCGCGCCACTGCAGGGGCAACCTGTTGTACGTGTCCAACATGCCGCCGCCGGTGTGCTAGGTCGAGAAGGAGAGGCGCGACGACGTGGCGGCTCTCCGTCCGGCGGCACCAGTTCCGAGGCTGCGACCAAGCTGCAGCCTACTGCCGAGGGATCGGCGGAGGCTGGCCACGACGGCGACTTCTCCCCGGCCGCGGCTGGCCACATCGGAGCTCCTGGCAACCCAGACCTGAATACATCACATCACAGGCTCAGGCTCACCATTAACCACACTACTTAAACCAGAACAAATCAAGTATAATGGGAGTAGCCTATCATAGGGTTTTACCAAATCCCAATGTGAAATACCTGCTTGTTTAAATTCTGAACTATATATTCTTGACAGTAGCATGAATCGTGAGATAAAGAACTATAAGAAATAGTGAAATGCAAATGAGTTCAAACATTCATGTTACTGTCAACACAAATCTTCAGCAGAACCAGATCTGGAAACTTGAGCCACACAGTAGGCATATTGACTAACTAAGGCTATACACTGTGCACAAACTTATCAAAATTTACCTTTCATTATTCACCAAACCAAAGAGAGAGAAAGAGAGATATATGCGAGACGGTATGGCAGCCATCATTGACCTTGATCTAAATAGGTGGTATTGCCCCTCTTTAGTTTTATTCTTTATTTTAACCCACAACGAGAAATACTTCAATTATCTCCATGATTATCAAGTATCAATAAACATCTATCACCTGACTTCAAATTAGTAACTTTTGCAATGCTACTACAATACAAATAGATCACCGTTAATATATGAAAGATATGGTTCTTAAATGCCCAAATTACATTACCAGCTTCATACAACAGAAGATACAATTTGGATATTTTGATTTTAAGACGTTAAATAGTAGCATATTGTCTGTTATGCTACATACACTCATACTACTTGGAGTCTTCGATTTGAAGTTGTTATGTACAATCTAATTAACCTAAGGAGAAGCATACAAAAGAAAACACGTGGCACCTCAATCACTTGGTGGATATTGCTAATTGCATATTATAAGGTTGCATGGCCAGAAGCTAGCGGTGGAACATTCAGAAGAACAAGCTAACTTCCTTTACAAGATGAAAAGCAGCACCATGGCTGTCGCTGGGCTGCACAAAGGCTTTCTGGTTGATCTACAGCTTGCAAACAACGAATTATGAATACTGGACGAACCGGGGAGTAAGCAAGGCGCAGGGAACCTACAAGCACTGAAATTTGATCAGTCCCATCATGGAGGCTCTCAACGGGAAAACAATATTGCTTTCATAAAAAGGAACTATCCAATCCATTTCTCAGTAGGATAAAAGGGAAGGCACATGTGCAATATATTCTTCGCAGTGAAACAAAGTAAATAAGCATCACATAAAAATAGTATTTTGCACATGCTCAAACCTCCATCTCCATGCTTTCTTAATGAAATTAGTAATGATGATGGGAAACATAATAAGGTAGAGCTGTGCAGGCCTTCATGGGAGAAGAAAAATCAAGCAGATGAGTTCATGAAGAGTTTAGGAATATATTCAATAACAGAATTTTGCTACCCTTTTCTCTGCATCTGAAGTAAATTTACCAATGCAAGAATAAAATGTATCCAGCTATCTTAAAGCATACAGCTGTGAAAAAGGCCAAACAGAATTCAAGTTCAAAGATCTCCATTATTATATTCAAGACTAATTTCAGTAATCCTGAGAAATTAATAAAGGAATATATATTTTATCAGATTTCAGTAGTCCTTTGAGAAAAGAATACACGCAAAAATGATCAAGCAAAAAACTATAATGTTCATACAAGAAACAAAAAGGTGCCACAGGCTGAATTTCAGGAACATTGCATCAAATGATAGCTTTGCAGTTCGGCAAAATGACATCACAGAGATATTCGTCTCTCATAACCAACATGTAGACATCATTTTGTTCGTCTATTATTATCTGTTCTCGACAGTAAGAAGGAACATGAGAATGAGAACACTTTGCATCTGTTCTTATCAGCAATGAAACGGAACCAAATAATAATAAAACTAAGCATGTATTCTTAGCAGTAAAATAAACACATCTCGCATACTATACTTCCAACTGAAAAATATGTGCCGACCTGAGAAGACCGCAAAGCTGATCAGAAGTGCTTGATCTTGCATACTCAAATGTATGGACTTCTCCAGATTGTAGAAATCCCTATCAAGATCATAGATATTCAGAATTATTTATCCGATGATGAGTGCCAGAAGACTCAAAGCAACACACAAACATTAAACCGACAACCTTGTTTACAAAATTTAGAGCATAACATGTCCACGTCTAAAACAAAAATCGCATTTATCTAGCAAGCATATGCTAGTGTAGTTGGACTATAAAAAGGAAGCCAGGTGTAGGCATGCAAATCGATATTATTATGGTCTGATGTACCCACCAAGCCAGATAGTGACAAAAAATAGTATGGTGAAAAATTGCTGTTATGAAAATGGGGGGTTTATGGTCTTAAAAGAATTCCGTTAAAATGATTTGCTTTCATATATAATTCTCCATAACTTAGACACAATAGCTGCAATGTGTTGTTAGTCTATATTAGACTATATTTTTTTAAGTAACCTGTCACAGATATAAAAAATACAATGGCATGAATGATACAGGAACTAACATACATAGTCTACACAATCAATCAGTCTAAACACACCAAAGTTAAAGCAGGAAGGGATGGGAAATGGCACAACCCATGTGAGCTAATTACCTGGCTGGAAGCAATTGCAGAATGCCAGGTGAAGAATTCTCAGGACCAATATATGAATCAAACTTCAAGAGTTTCCCAAATCAAATCACCAGAACCAGGATGGACAATATACCTGTACAAAATCCAGACTCCAGGCTAGACTGCATATCAATTGCTACAGCCTGAATATGAAGAGAGAGGGAAATGAATGGGACAAATATATGGTATCATGATCATCAGGTTCAGATGCAATTTATTGCTGAATCCAAAAGGCTAGACTATAAAATAGATTAAGAGTTTCTGTATGCATCACCCAAGCAAAGGTACCAACTACGCAGAACAAGGAACTCTAGAGACCAAGACAAACTTTTAATATGTCCAATCTCACTGATTTACTCCCTCTGTTTCAAAACATAGGTGAACTACAGATTCAAGTTCAAGCCTTTTGAAATTTTGACCATTAAATATCTAGGGAAAATTATGTTGGCATGGTTGTTCTGTACGTTGACAATATAGCTTTTAATACAACACATTAAGCACTACAATAGGCAATCCTATTGTTCCATAACTGCGTATCTAAATATGCATTATGTATCCCTCCTCTACAGCTTTCATTAGGTTGATGCAATTATTCTATTTGCAAGAGACGTTCAGAAATGCAAATAGAATGCTTAATTATGAGGTCAGGCATCAGAGAGAAAAGTGAAAAAATAAAGAAGAAAGTTCACTTTTCGTCCTTCAACTTTACTAAGAGTTTACTTTTAGTCCTAAAACTATTTTTGGGTCTAAAATAGCCCTTAAACTTCTTAAATTGGTCACTTCAACAAGTTTGCTGATTTTGTGTCAACATGACCTCGGTTGCAAAAAACCAACGAACCGGTTGAAGTGTTAAACGGTCCACACGAAAAATAAAGAAGGATCCACATCTGATCGCTCTCGATCATGAAGTCGTGGTCTCCTCTCGTCTCCCTCCCACGCCCCTTGCAGCGCCGCACGCCGCCGAACTCCTTCCCACGCTACAAAAGAGAAGAAGAGCCGTTTATGTCATGTTTCTACACTCTAGCTACTGGCCACGAGGGCCCGCGAGGAGGACCGCCGCTTGGATGGCAGGATGGACAGATGGTGGCCACGATACGCGAATGACATGGTCATCGCCATCAGTTTGGTGGATGAGAAGCTTCACGGTCAGGAAGATAGGTTGTTAAGGCGTTGCCATCGTGATGGCGGCATTGAAGAGGGGGGCTGCCGCGTCGTATGGCTGGTAACGGATGACGGGACGAGCCACATACCCACGGCCAGGTTGAGGGGGACGACGCCAAGTTGACAAGGAGGACCGTCACGCCGTCGGACTGGAGGAGCACAAGAGTTATGCCCACCAGCAGGGCGGAAAATAGCACGAGAGAACACCAAGGATGCATTGCAGTTGAGCGCCAAAGCTGCTCGAGATTGAGAGGGTTATCTTAACCTCAAATTTACAGATTTTAGATCGGTCCAGATAGACGGGTTCAGCCCGGTTCAGTCCAATTGGATCAATCTTCGGTTTTTAGATAAAAAAAATTCCAAAAACCATCCTATTGAACAATTATGAAAGTTCAAGGTCTAATTTGAACCAGATAAAAATTTTAGGACTAAATGTGAACTTTCAGCAAAGTTGGAGGACTAAAAGTGGACTTTCTTCAAAAATAAAAGAAAACAACCACATGGCACAATACATAGGGAGGCTGAACTGAGGAAAGATCAGTATACACAACAAAACAAATTTAAAAATGCAAAATCAAGAGCATACAACAGGAATGTAGGATGATTAATTAGCAACACACGAATGTGGATGCTATTGTTTCCCGAATCAAGCTGGAAGCCTTTCTCGGTGTCTCGTTCATATGTTTAAGAAGTGCCCAATACTGAAGAGAAAATAGAGATACGAACTGAAATATGATTCCATGTTTGTATAAGTTCAACTTACTATTAAGCAAACTATTTGTATAAGTTTACCAAACCCAGTGTACAGTTCTGATATCTAAAACAAAGGCCACATAGTTCCACCAACCACCAGCTCCACACCCTCGACATGACAAACTGCACAACGAAAGCAAAATCCCATGTATCAAACACTTAGGGTGTATCACTGCAAAGTTGAAGTTCGAAGGGGTAACCAATAATTAATTGAGGTAAACTTGCACAGAATGGACATCCTTTTAGGGATATAAATTCTTGGCAATTTATTGGTTAGATCAAACTGGCAACCTGTAGGTTCTAGATTTTGGCCTATGCAAATCTCTAGATAGTAGTAGCTATCCACAGCGAAATAACACCAATTCATCAGCAGACGAGGATAAGCAATTAAGTAAGATGCTATTCACATGCTAATACAACATGCAAACCTGTAAAGATTTAGCAAATATAGACTGAAGTGTCAACCATCTCACTATGTGAAAAAGTGCATTGGTTATTCCATAATTTTACGCTTTAAGGTTTAGAGCCTTCCAGTAAGCAAAGAGACTTAGTGATAGACTGATAGTTGCTCGATACATGAAAGGAGAGTTATGGAAGAGATAAAACACTAAACTACAAGTACATTTAGTTTGGGTTGAGCTAATTTATACATGATTTCTCTAATGCAACACTTTGATTTATACTAATAATGTCCTCATGCCTAGCACCCACCGACGAACAGGCAGATGACACTGCTGCTACTGACCATGGAATCGGGGATGTACGGGCGCCCAGATGCAGCCATTGCCATCCGCCATGGAGCTAGAAAAAAAAAATCACTTCTCGTAGACATAATAACAAACATGTCAGACGCAATATTTTTTTTTTTTGAAACTTTCTCCATGGGCTGAGATCTAACTTTTCTACGTAAACCTTGTTTATCCTTTGAGAAATGAACAAAATAGTTGCAAGGCACATGTGGACATGTGGTAATCCATGAATATATTAGATTTTCTCTTGAATTGCAGGTTCAAAGGTAGTGGCTCCACAGCATGATGTCGCATCAATCAAATTTAACTTCAAACATGTAAGGGTCTGAAATAATGCATCTCATGATCACAACAACTGCGAAAAAGAATTCACGTGCTGCTGCAAAGCAGGAGCTCGTTATGCGGCGGATAACAAAAATCTCACCACATTGCAGCCCACAAAAAATATTTGGGGACACATTTTTGCAGCCAGTTCCACCAAACACTACAATGTCCACAACTTAGACCTATATGTGTGACCTGCAATCTCATACCAAAGTTTAACCTCAAATTAAGACAGATCAGCACTGAACATAATGTTCATGATATTTCTCTAGATGTGAGTATATGTATTAACAGGAAAATCATACTGAACAATGTAGCAAGTAGACAAGCGGCTGGACAGAGAAACTCCATACCTAATCAACCAGTTAGAGGATTCGTCTAGAATCACCATCTCATCGGTGCGGTATGGATCTTACAACACCATATGCTCTGCCTCCCGCTGCCACATCAACCACAAATATCAGAGACCCAACTTGAGTGAGTTATTATAGGAAATAAGCAAGATTATATAAACGAAATGAAGAGGATAATTACCAGAGGTAGCGCCATACCAGGCTGATGAACTCAGCCTTCTCGCACTTGCTGCAACGAAAAACCGCACTAAGAAAATTAGGAAAAAGCAGCAGATGTAGAGATAGTGAGACAAATAAGAGAGACAATGGCATATATAGGCTCAAACCTGCAATGATCAAATCCCCAACCTGTTTGCCAATGCAGCATGGTGACCTCTGTACCCAAAAAAAAACAATCTTGGTTCAAACCAGGGTACACCACAAATCTGTAAATAGGTGTACAGGGACAACTCAAAAGGGGAGAAAATAATCCTAGATGATGATGCACAACACAAGAAGAGCTCTCCAGAAATTTTGGACATCGATCTAATACAAAGTGGAGCAGAGAGAAAAGCAGCTTCCCTCGGCCATGGGAGAGGCAGCAGGTCGGCTACCCTGGCCGTGTGATCCTCCTGCCGCATGCGCACCACGTCCATGGTCAACACTGCATTGATGCCATGGCCCCGTCCAAGATCTAGGCTTAAATCCATGTCAAATCTGCAAAAGGAGCAGCCAGTCATCATCAACAACAGCACAACCAGAGAGAGATCGAGAGGAGAACGGAGGGGATCAACTTGCCTGAACCGGTCGACGGGGACGACCGGCGCTCCATCCAACTCCACGCCTCCTTCATCTCTTCCATGGCCGAGGCCGCGCGCCGCCACCACTCTCCGCGCCGCCGCCCGCCTTCGTGCGCTCTTCTGCTTTTGGCACGATGACGTCCACGACCGGCGGCAACTGTGGCCTCCTAGCGCTCTACCAGTGGCGGCGCCCTCGTCCGCGATGCCTCCAGATGCGAGGCACGGGGCGGAGCTGCCCACGCTGCTTCTCAGCGCAGGAAGATGAACGGTGAGGTCCGCCCGTTTCATTCCAGCCGCCGCCACCGTCGGGCTCCCGCGGGAAGTGAGAAGCGTCTGATTGGGGAGGGGAGAGGAGGCGGGGATTGGTGGAGAGGCCAATCCCGATCTAGGTTTTCACCGCTCCACCGAACAATCAATGAAACGAGTGACGCGGGGGAGCGCCCGCTGCTGCCTCTGGCTGCCCGTCCCGCACAAAAACGGGCCCAAATGTCATAGACTGTGAACGAGTAGCGATAGGTAAATAAAACTTTACTGCATCGGACGGTCAGTATGAAAAGCGGGAGGCTGGTTCTACTGTCGCACGTGAAATGGGTGAACGAGATTGTTTTGCCCCTCTCAGAGCCCTTGCATGCCCGGGTAGTATTAGAACATTTATAGGAGAAATTGGAGGGGCTACTCTCCTGAAAAGGAATCAACCGTGATGGAATGACTGAAACTTCTGTGCCGAGAATGGTTCACCATGATGGCATGGTGATTACCTTTTAAGCCGATGAGGCGGCTTCGGGAGTCTTTTGCTCCTCTACGGTAGCCTTTTCCCGATCCCTTTCCTGAAAAACATAAGCCATGCTGAACTTGGTGCACTGGCCTGGATAGATAGATGCGCCCTGAAAAACACGAGCCCTTAGAGCGTCTGGATAGTGTGAAAACTAGCAAGTAGATAGTGTTGAGTAACATATTGTATAGCGTAGGTCCGTGTTTTCAGGTTGTAATTGTCGTGTGTCCTATATATCGTAAGCGGCCGACTTGGTGTTGTGCTCTCCAATAACCTTTCTACAGTATCGAGACCCTTGGGTCTGCCTAGCCGCGCCCTCCTCTCCCAGGCGCCGCCGCCACCTCCTCCCAACCTAGCCGCGCCTCCCTCCTGGAGGCGCGCCGCCGCCACCTCCACCAGCCCAGCCGCCCTCCTCTCTGGGCGCCGCCGGCCTCACTCGACCCTTGCCGCCTTCTCATCTAGCCGGCTCTCGCCCACCACCGCCAGCCATGGGTGCTTCGACTCCTCGGCTCCGGTTTCAACTCTCCGGCTCCCAGCAGCAACCCCCGCCGGCCTCCGTCGCCGTCATCCGCGACATCCCATCGCCGAGCGCGTGCCGGTGAAGCTCTCCACCACCGCTTCTTCCGTGGAAGACGTACTTGAGCTGCTCTTCCGCGAGTATGATATCCTTGATCACGTCGACGACACCATCGACCTCCTCGCCATGCCGCACGACCCGAGTGGCTCGCCATCGCGCCACCATCATCCGCTGGTTCTACCAGACCGTCTCCAACGACATCTTTCGCACCGTCGTCCGCGACGGCGACTCCACCCACACGGTGCAGGCTAAGATCACGGCCTCTTCACCGAGCAACAAAATCCGGGTCACCCCCTCCCAGGAGTTCTTCGGCACCCACGAATGACTTGTCTCTCGACGACTACGCCCTCAAGCTGAAGAGTCTCTCGAGCTTCGTGACTTGGAGTTCCGATCGATGACAAGATCATGCTCTCCTGTCGGCGGGTCTCGGCGAGGATCTCAGCAACGCCGCCTCCGACCTCACGCTCCTGCACGCCCGCCTTCGAGCGAGCCGTGGCTGCGCCTCGGGCGCCGCCTCGCATCTCGGGCTCGGGCGGCCCGCGCCGCTCGTCGGGCTTCTCCCGCGGTGCGGACTCCGCGGCCGCGCCCTGCGCCTCGTCCCGTGGGTCCGTCGCCGGGTTTCCCACGCCTGCCCGCCGTCCCGGACCGTGGACCGCGATCAGTCGCCGACGGACCGGCCCACGGGCACACGGCGTGGTCAAGACCGTCTGGACCGAGCAGCCAGCTCCTTACGGCGGTAATGCGGCGTGTCGTGGCGTGGCAAAGCGGTGGCAACTTCCACTCTCTCTCTCCATAACGTTCTTGTTTCTCCGACTTGATTAAAAATCTTGTTTTAGTTAAGTCTTTACGTCGTGATAACCGTGTTGTGGAATTTGACGCTTTTGGTTTCTCTGTCAAGGATGGTCGTGCCGGATGCTCCTCCCGATGTGACAGCCCGGCGATCTCTACCCTATTCGCGCGGCCTCCACCACCACCGGCCGCCCACTCGCCCTCTCGCCGGTGTCGACCTTTGGCACGCCCGTCTTGGCCATCCTAGCTCCGCCACTCTGCCTCAAATAATGCAAGGCTTCTCCTTTACTTGTAATAAAACGGATGCCCACTCTTGTGAAACATGTCGTCTAGGCAAACATGTTCTCCTTCCATTTAGTTCATCCTCCACAGTCGTGTCTTTTCCGTTTCAACTTATTCATAGTGATGTTTGGACCTTGCCGGTTCCGAGTAATTCTGGTTATAATTATTATCTTGTGATTCTTGATGATTACTCGCATTTTGTATGAACTTTTCCCCTTCGCCGTAAGTCAGATGTTGCCACCACCCTCACCGCCTTCTTCGCCTTCGTCTCCACTCAGTTCGGTCGCCCCATCCATGCCTTACAAACCGACAACGGCAAGGAGTTCGACAACATCACCATTCGCTCCCTTCTCGCCACCCACGGCGCCATCTTCCGCCTCACGTGTCCATACACTTCTTCACAGAATGGCGTGCCGAACGGATGCTTCATACCCTCGCTGCGTCCGCACCCTTCTGTTCCACGCCTCCATGCCCCCGCGATTCGGCCGGATGCCGCGCCACGGCGACTCTCCTCGTCAACATCCGCCTGTGTCGTGTGCGTTGGTCCTACACGCCGCATCACCTCCTCTACGGTGTGCCACCCGTCTATGAAGACCTTCGCATCTTCGGCTGTCGGTGTTATCCTAACACTGCTGCCACTGCTGCGCACAAGCTTGCGCCGCGCTCTCTCCCTTGTGAGTTTCTCGGCTACCTCGCCAACACCAAGGGCTACCGCTGCTACGACCCGGTCTCTCATCATGTCCTCACTTCCCGGCACGTGTGCTTTGATGAGTTGGTTTTTCCGTTTCAGCGAGGACTCATGGCGACACCTCCGGACGCCCCGCGCGCCAGCCCTCTTGCGGCCGCGCTGGATGCGACCGTGGCGGCCCCTCTGCGCCGGCCCTGGTCCTCGGCGTCCGTTGCCGCGGCACCCACGCGCCCCCGTCGCCCGCACCCGCGACGCCCGAGGCGCCCCCGGCGGCCCCGTCGCCGCGCGACGCCGAGGCGCCATCACCGCGGCGTCCCCCGGCCGCCTCGTCGTCTACCTCGCCGCCGCGCCACCCGTCGCGCGGCTCCCGAGCCCATGCTCACCCGCGCCCGTGCGGGCGTGCGTACACGCTACCCCGCCGACCAGTACGTCTGCAGCGACGTCTCCGTACCGCGTCGCCTCGGGCCAGCGGCAAACATCTTCCGCACGACGGCCGATGACGCGTCAACACACGTCCATTGGGAACCCCAAGAGGAAGGTATGATGCGTACGGCAAGTTTTCCCTCGCAAGAAACCAAGGTTATCGAATCAGTAGGAGTCAAGGAGCACGTGAAGGTTGTTGGTGACGGAGTGTAGTGCGGCGCAACACCAGGGATTCCGGCGCCAACGTGGAACTGCACAACACAATCCAAATACTTTGCCCCAACTTAACGGTGAGGTTGTCAATCTCACCGGCTTGCTGTAAACAAAGGATTAAATGTATGGTGTGGAAAATGATGTTTGTATGCGAAGAACAGTAAAGAACAATGTTTGCAGTAGATTGTATTTTGATGTAAAAGAATGGACCGGGGTCCACAGTTCACTAGTGGTGTCTCTCCAATAAGAAATAACATGTTGGGTGAACAAATTACAGTTGGGCAATTGACAAATAAAGAGGGCATAACCATGCACATACATATCATGATGAGTAGTGTGAGATTCAATCGGGCATTATGACAAAGTACATAGACCGCTATCCAGCATGCATCTATGCCTAAAAAGTCCACCTTCGGGTTAGCATCCGCACCCCTTCCAGTATTAAGTTGCAAACAACAGATAATTGCATTAAGTATGGTGCGTAATATAATCAACACAAATATCCTTAGACAAAGCATTGATGTTTTATCCCTAGTGGCAACACACACATCCACAACCTTAGAACTTTCTGTCACTGTCCCTGATTTAATGGAGGCATGAACCCACTATCGAGCATAAATACTCCCTCTTGGAGTTACAAGTATCAACTTGGCGAGCCTCTAGCAACGGAGAACATGCAAGATCATAAACAACACATATATGATAGATTGATAATCAACATGACATAGTATTCCATATTCATCGGATCCCAACAAACACAACATGTAGCATTACAAATAGATGATCTTGATCATGATAGGCAGCTCACAAGATCTAACATGATAGCACAATGAGGAGAAGACAACCATCTAGCTACTGCTATGGACCCATAGTCAGGTGAACTACTCACACATCAATCGGGGGCGATCATGGCGATGAAGAGTCCTCCGGAGATGATTCCCCTCTCCGGTAGGGTGCGGAGGCGATCTCTGAATCCCCGAGATGGGATTGCGGCGTCTCTGGAAGGTTTTCCGTATCGTGGCTCTCGCAGGGGTTTTCGCGAAGGCTATAAGTAGGCGGAAGGGCAGCGTCGGTGGAGGCACGGGCCCCACACCATAGGGCGGCGCGGGCCCACCTCCGCGCGCCCGTGTGGGCGCCTCGTCGCCCACCTCGTATCCTCTTCGGTCTTCAGCTTCGTGGAAAATAAGACCCAGGCGTTGATTTCGTCCAATTCCGAGAATATTTCCTTTGTAGGATTTAAAACCAAAAACAAAAACAGGTGGCTCTTCGGCATCTCGCCAATAGGTTAGTGCCGGAAAATGCATAATAATGACATAAAGTGTGTATAAAACATGTGAGTATCATCATAAAAGTAGCATGAAACATAAGAAATTATAGATACGTTTGAGACGTATCAAGCATCCCCAAGCTTAGTTCCTACCTCTCGAGTAGGTAAACGATAACAAGAATAATTTCTGTGACATGCTATCATAATCTTGATCAATACTATTGTAAAGCATATGAGATGAATGAAGTGATTGAAGCAATGGTAAAGACAATGATTAAACAACTGAATCATATAGCAAAGACTTTTCATGAATAGTACTTTCAAGACAAGCATCAATAAGACTTGCATAGGAGTTAACTCATAAAGCAATAGATTCTTAGTAGAAAGCTTTGAAGCAACACAAAGGAAGATATAAGTTTCAGCAGTTGCTTTCAACTTCAACATGTATATCTCATGGATAATTGTCAACACAAAGTAATATGATGAATGGAAATAAGCAAGTATGTAAGAATCAATGCACACAGTTGACACAAGTGTTTGCTTCTAAGACAGAAAGAAGTAGGTAAACTGACTCAACATAAAATTAAAAGAATGGCCTTCGCAGAGGGAAGCATGGATTGCTATATTTGTGCTAGAGCTTTTATTTTGAAAACATAGAAACAATTTTGTCAACGGTAGTAATAATTCATATGTGTTATGCATAAGATATCTTATAAGTTGCAAGCCTCATGCATAGTATACCAATAGTGCCTTGTCCTAATTAGCTTGGATTTACATGAATTATCATTGCATAGCATATGTTTCAACCAAGTGTCACAAAGGGGTACCTCTATGCCACCTGTACTAAGGAGAAAGTTCGCATTGGATTTCTCGCTTTTGATTATTCTCAACTTAGACATCCATACGGGACAACATAGACAACAGATAATGGACTCCTCTTTAATGCATAAGCATTCAACAACAGATAATATTCTCATATGAGATTGAGGATTGTTGTCCAAACTGAAACTTCCACCATGGTTGAGTTGGTTTTCTTTCTTTAAGAAAAATAATTTCCTCTCATTACCTATATAGATTAGAGTTTCTATTTAGTTCTTTGAGGCAATAATTTCCTCTCACTGAATCTTGTTAAGATTTAATTTCCTCAAATGAGTAAGATATGAACCCATGTTGACCAAGGTCAACCCTTCATAATCCTCATTTGGGAAATGATTTGAATGAGGTAGAATACCTCATACCATTTAACAATACCACTTATGATTTAACATCACCAAGTAATTCAATGTGAGAGTAAGTAGACCAAAGTCACAACCTCATATGAAGTTACTTGGGACAAGATTTAAATGAGGTAAAACACCTCATATGATTTAAATAATAGTTTTGGACAATATCATTTGACTAGAATAGCCATATAGTCAGTTATTTCAACTAGGCCATGATCACACAAAGTAACCATGCCATATTTTTACATAATCAATTAGAGTATATGAAATGTGATCTATGAGAGTTGAAATCAATTCAATAGCATTTTTGGTTGATTTTTAAATAATGTTTGAAGTTCCAAAAGTCCCTGACTTGTTATTTTTGTCACATTATTTCTAGAGGGATTTTCATGATGAGACCAGTGTAGTTATGTAGATATTTTATCTAGCTTTCTATCCATATGCAGTTCATCAAATTTGGTTTGGTAGAATTTCTTTTATTTAAATTCAAAGAGGACACCAGTAATCAATTTAAAAGATTTGATTTAAACCAAATTTGAATTAACAGGCCACGCGGGAAAAACTAACGGGCCAGCGAGGGAGAGAGAGAAGTGGGCCGGCCCAACTGCGCGTCCAGCGTGAGCAGGCCGCCTGACAGGGTGGGGCACGCCTGTCAGTGGGTCTTAAAACCCGAAACGGTATGCGAGTGTGTGAGCCGTTGGATTAGAAGCAGATCGGACGAGCGAGAAGCTTCGTCTTCTCCGGCGAGAGAGGACTCACTGGCGGCGAGGGTTTGATGCGGGCGAGCTCACCGGCGGTCGGCGAGGCAGGGCGTCGACGGTGCTCGAGGTTGTCGATGACGGTGAGTCGAGCGGTGGTCGGGGGAGCGTCTGGGGTGGTCGCAATCGACGGCGGCGTGCAGGTGTTCTGGCCACTACTAGGAAAAGGCTTATTGCCGGTGCACCAAAATGGGCTATGTGGCGCCTCAGCCCACCGGTGGGAACAGACGTTGATAATAGCTTATTGCAGCGCACCCGCCCGGCGGTATCTCGCGTTTCCCGCACATTCGCCGCGGTAAGTTATACAAGAAAACAAAAAAAAATTCAAATGATCTAGCTAGTCAACCGTTTTCGTCTATGCGCCAGTGTAGGAGGTGCATGAGGTGCATGAGGATGCTGGAAGCTCCCGAGATTGGCGGGCCGGTGTAGGAGGAGGAGGAGTAGGCCGGAGGAGGAGGAGTAGGCCGGAGGTGGAGGAGCCCGGAGGAGGTGGAGGATGCGGAGGAGGTGGAGGATCGGAGGTGGTGGAGGAGGCGGGCGAGGCCGGAGGAGGTGGAGGAGGCGGAGGACGATCGAGGAGGTGGAGGTGGTGGAGGAGGTCGGAGGGCGTCGTGGTCGTCGGTGGAGGAGGAGGATGAGTAGGTCGTAAGTAGCTCGCCGCCGCAGGCTCGGTATAGAGAAGGAGGAGCGGGAGATGGAGGAGGAGGAGGAGGAGGAGGAGGAAAGAGAAGGGGAAAGTGAGCACCGCGGGCTGAGTTGTGCCTATGTAGCACCGCTTACCGCCGGCGCACGAAGTAGGGTGGTGCGCCGGGGCTATTTTCTTTTTCACCCAAATCTTAAATCTGAAAAAAGTCCTGTTGTTTTGAATTTGACGAATCCATTTTTTCTCCAAAAAAGTTTTTCATCGGAGGTCGTATGCAACCAGAAATCCCGTTTTACCGAAAGATGACGCCATTTTGCATAATACATCGAAATTTAAATTTTCAAATTTTCACTGAAACTAGATCACATATTACATGGGCATTTCAAAGGATTTTATTTTTGAATTTTCTATCATTTTCTATTATTTTTTCGAAAAGGCGATTCCTGGGGGGGGGTGGAGAGAAAAATCTAGGCAACTTACCCGGCGCACCTCTATGGTGGTGCGCTGGTGGTAAATTGTCTACCACCGGCGCACCACCATAGAGGTGCGCCGGGGTGGGTGCAATTTTTGCGCCAGATCTCTTCAATTTATCCCGGCGCACTAATTTTTTGCGCCGGCGGTATAGTCTTCACCGGCGCGGCCTAATTTAGCCCGCCGGCGGTATTTGCCACCGGCGCACGTTAATGATGGTGCGCCGGCACTTTTCCGTGCAGCTATAGCCCTTTTCCTAGTAGTGGGCGGGGCTCCGGCGACGAATTGGCTTGCTCCGGTGGCCAATGTTGATGGGAGAGGAGTGGAGGAGGCTCAGAGAGAGGGGAGTGGAGTGGTGTGCTTGGATGAGGAAGGGGAGGCTCCCTTTTATAGGTGCGAGAGGTGCCCGTGGGGGTGCAATGAAGTCGACCATGGCGTGGCGTTTCCGGTGAGCGAAGGGGCAAGGCGAGGGCAGGGCTAGGTAGGTGATACGTCTCCGACGTATCGATAATTTCTTATGTTCCATGCCACATTATTGATGATATCTACATGTTTTATGCATACTTTATATCATATTTATGCATTTTCCGCACTAACCTATTAACGAGATGCCGAAGAGCCAGTTTTTGTTTTTCTATTTTTGGTTTCGAAATCCTAGTAAGGAAATATTCTCGGAATTGGATGAAATCAACGCCCGGGGCCTATTTTCACACGAAGCTTCCGGAACCGAAGAGTCAACGAAGTGGGCCACGAGGTGGCCGGAGGTAGAAGCGGCGCGGCCCGGTCTTGGCGTGCGGCCTATCTCCTAGGCCTCGTGTGGCCTGACTGCCAATCCGCCTACAAATAGCCTTCGTCGAAACCCCCGATCCGAGAGCCACGATCCGGAAAAGCCCGAGGCGCCGCCCGCCAATCCCATCTCGGGGGATTCGGAGATCGCCTACGGCACCTAGGAGGGATTCATCTCCCGGAGGACTCTACGCAGCCATGGTCGCCTCCGAAGTGATGTGTGAGTAGTTCACCCCTGGACTATGGGTCCATAGCAGTAGCTAGATGTTTGTCTTCTCCTCATTATGCTTCATTGTTGGATCTTGTGAGCTGCCGAACATGATCAAGATCATCTATCTGTAATGCCATATGTTGTGTTTGTTGGGATCCGATGAATAGAGAATACTATGTTATGTCGATTATCAATTTATATCTATGTGTTGTTTATGATCTTGCATGCTCTCCGTTATTAGTAGAGGCTCTGGCCAAGTTTTTACTCTTAACTCCAAGAGGAGTATTTATGCTCGATAGTGGGTTCATGTCTCCAGTGAATCTGGGGAGTGAGAGAAACCTCTAAGGTTATGGATGTCTTGTTGCCACTAGGGATAAAACATTGATGATATGTTAGGGATGTAGTTATTGATTACATTACGCGCAATACTTAATGCAATTGTCTATTGTTAGCAACTTAATACTGGTTCGGATGATAACCTGAAGGTGGACTTTTTAGGCATAGATGCATGCTGGATAGCGGTCTATGTACTTTGTCGTAATGCCCAATTAAATCTCACAATACTCATCATAATATGTATGTGCATGGTCATGGCCTCTCTATTTGTCAATTGCCCATTGTAATTTGTTCACCCAACATGCTATTTATCTTATGGGAGAACACCTCTAGTGAACTGTGGACCCAGGTCCAATTCTCATCTGAAATACAATCTACTGCAATACTTGTTCTATTGTTCTCTGCAAACAATCATCATCCACACTATACATCTAATCCTTTGTTACGGCAAGCCGGTGAGATTGACAACCTCACATTTCGTTGGGGCAAAGTACTTGGTTTGTGTTGTGCGGGTTCCACGTTAGCGCGGAATCCCTGGTGTTGCGTCGCACTACATCTCGCCGCCATCAACCTTCAACGTGCTTCTTGACTCCTCTTGGTTCGATAAACCTTGGTTTCTAAGCGAGGGAAACTTGCTATTCGCATCACACCTTCCACTTGGGGTTCCCAACGGTCAGCGTCTTTTGCGCGTGTCAAGCTAAATTTGCGCCATTGCGGGAGATCAAGACACGCTGCAAGGGAGTCTCCACATCCCAATCTCTTTACTTTGTTTTTGTCTTGCTTTATTTTATTTACTACTTTGTTTGCTGCACTAAATCAAAATACAAAAAAATTAGTTGCTAGTTTTACTTTATTTGCTATCTTGTTTGCTATAACAAAAACACAAAAAAAAATTAGTTACTTATATTTGCTTTACTTATTTCAACATGTTTCCTTTTAATTTTACCGTAAAAGACATACCGGTAGGACGTGGGTCTATAATTGGGAGAAATAATATAGAAGAATTTTTCAATCATGTTAGTACCGTTGAAGATTTTGAAGATAGACACTTGGTAGAACTTGCTCCTACTTATGAAATTGTTGTTGCTTCTTTAGTACACGCGTTAGAAGCTAGATTTGTTAATCTTAATCCTGTGATTCAACATATGTTTCTTACACTCAGTGATATGGAAGAAGGAGAAAAGAAAGATTTCGTATTAGAAACCCTTCTTAAAGAATTTGGGGGAATAGCAAGAGAAGCTAGAAAAGTCTTCACTAAATATAATATGCTAGGCTCTTATACCAACTTTGCCAGTACCCTTGAGAAGATGGAAAAAGATAGACAAAAAGTACACTAATGAAGTTAATTATGGGGGGATATTAAAACATCAATACCTTGCAAGCTCTTGGGAATGTGCGAGGCACTAGAAAAGAATTTTGACTGGATTGTTCCTGAAGATTTGTTTGATGAGAGTAGCAAACCTAAGACTAATGGAAAGGGAGCCTCTGAAACTCACATAGAAAAGATAAAATGCATAGTTGAGAAAACTCCACACCCCGCTGTAGATGCATCTTCTCTTGATAATACTTGATACACACTTTCTGCGCCTAGGTTTAAAGAAAAGCGCTTATGGGAGACAACCCATGTTTTTACTCTAGTTTTTTTTTATTTTGTGTCTTGGAAGTTGTTTACTACTGTGTGCAACCTCTCCTTATCTTAGTTTTGTGCTTTGTTGTGCCAAGTAAACTCGTTGATAGTAAGGTTCATACTAGATTTGGATTCTAGCGCAGATTTCTTTGCTGTCACGAATCTGGAAAAAATTCTCTGTCGGTAACTCAGAAAATTATGCCAATTTACGTGAGTGATCCTCAGATATGTACGCAACTTTCATTCAATTTGAGAATTTTCATTTGAGCAAGTCTGGTGCCTCAATAAAATTCGTCTTTCGAACTGTTCTGTTTATGATTCTGCCTTTTATTTACGCATTGCTGTTTTGATATGTTCGATGGATTTTTCGATTCCATTGACTTTCAGTAGCTTTGTGCAATGTCCAGAAGTGTTAAGAATGATTATGTCACCTCTGGACATGTATATTTTGATTGTGCACTAACCCTCTAATGAGTTGTTTTGAGTTTGGTGTGGAGGAAGTTTTCAAGGATCAAGAGAGGAGATGATACAACATGATCAAGGAGAGTGAAAGCTCTAAGCTTGGGGATGCCCCGTGGTTCACCCTTGCATATATCAAGAAGACTCAAGCGTCTAAGCTTGGGGATGCCAAGGCATCCCCTTCTTCATCGACAACATTATCAGGTTCCTCCCTGAAACTATATTTTATTCCGTCACATCTTATGTGCTTTGCTTGGAGCGTCGGTTTGTTTGTTTTTTTTTTGTTTGAATAAAATGGATCCTAGCATTCTTTGTGTGGGAGAGAGACACGCTCCGCTGTTGCATATGGACAAATATGTCCTTAGGCTTTACTCATAATATTCATGGCGAAAGTTTCTTCTTCGTTAAATTGTTGTATGGTTGGAAATGGAAAATGACACATGTAGTAATTGCTAAAATGTCTTGGGTAATGTGATACTTGGCAATTGTTGTGCTCATGTTTAAGCTCTTGCATCATGTACCTTGTACCTATTAATGAAGAAATACATAGAGCATGCTAAAATTTGGTTGCATATTTGGTCTCTCTAAGGTCTAGATAATTTCTAGTATTGAGTTTAAACAACAAGGAAACGGTGTAGAGTCTTATAATGTTTACAATATGTCTTTTATGTGAGTTTTGCTGCACCGGTTCATCCTTGTGTTTGTTTCAAATAAACCTTGCTAGCCTAAACCTTGTATCGAGAGGAATACTTCTCATGCATCCAAATCCTTGAGCCAACCACTATGCCATTTGTGTCCACCATACCTACCTACTACATGGTATTTCTCCGCCATTCCAAAGTAAATTGCTTGAGTGCTACCTTTAAAATTTCCATTCTTCACCTTTGCAATATATAGCTCATGGGACAAATAGCTTAAAAACTATTGTGGTATTGAATATGTACTTATGCACTTTATCTCTTATTAAGTTGCTTGTTGTGCGAAAACCATGTTCTGGGACGCCATCAACTACTCTTTGTTGAATATCATGTGAGTTGCTATGCATGTTCGTCTTGTCTGAAGTAAGGGAGATTTACCACCAAATGGTTAGAGCATTGCATAATGTTAGAGAAGAACATTGGGCCGCTAACTAAAGCCATGATCCATGGTGAAAGTTTCAGTTTTGGACAAATATCCTCAATCTCATATGCAAAAATTAATTGTTGCTACATGCTTATGCATAAAAGAGGAGTCCATTATCTGTTGTCTATGTTGTCCCGGTATGGATGTCTAAGTTGAGAATAATCAATAGCGAGAAATCCGATGCGAGCTTTCTCCTTAGACCTTTTACAGGCGACATAGAGGTACCCCTTTGTGATACTTGGTTAAAACATGTGCATTGCGATGATAATCCAGGTAATCCGAGCTAATTAGGACAAGGTGCGAGCACTATTAGTATACTATGCATGAGGCTTGCAACTTGTAAGATATAATTTACATAACACATATGCTTTATTACTACCGTTGACAAAATTGTTTCTTGTTTTCAAAATCAAAGCTCTAGCACAAATATAGCAATCGATACTTTCCTCTTTGAAGGACCATTCTTTTACTTTTATTGTTGAGTCAGTTCACCTATCTCTCTCCAGCTTAATAAGCAAACACTTGTGTGAATGCATTGATTCTACATACTTGCATATTGCACTTGTTATATTACTCTATGTTGACAATATCCATGAGATATACATGTTATAAGATGAAAGCAACCGCTGAAACTTCATCTTCCTTTGTGTTGCTTCAATGCCTCTACTTTGAATTATTGCTTTAAGAGTTAACTCTTATGCAAGACTTATTGATGCTTGTCTTGAAGTACTATTCATGAAAAGTCTTTGCTATATGATTCAATTGTTTACTCATGTCATTTACATTGTTTTGATCGCTGCATTCATTACATATGCTTTACAATAGTATGATCAAGGTTATGATGGCATGTCACTCCAGTATCTTTGTTATCGTTTACCTGCTCGGGACGAGCAGAACTAAGCTTGGGGATGCGATACGTCTCCAGCGTATCGATAATTTCTTATGTTCCATGCCACATTATTGATGATATCTACATGTTTTATGCATACTTTATATCATATTTATGCATTTTCCGGCACTAACCTATTAACGAGATGCCGAAGAG